>OX038897.1:1469150-2069150 GCA_943789525.1 Agriphila geniculea | reverse complement strand
CAGGAAGGCGTGGGCGCTGACTTGGGGGTCACGGAGGTACTGCAGTGCATCAAGAAGGGCGCCGAGCAGTGGTCCAGCGATAGACTTAAGGTTAGCATAATAATAATAATAATAAATGCTTGGACAATTTCACACAGCGCCATCTAGCCCTAAATTAAGCAAAGCTTGTAATATGGGTGCTAGACAACTGATATACTACTTATATACTTTTTAAATATATACTTATTATACATAGTAACACCCAGACCCGTCACAGAAATTAAAATTCATCATTTCAATTTCTGCCCGGCTGGGAATCGAACCCGGGACCCCTATGTTTTACATGGGTGAACCACTAGACCACAAAGGCGGTTGAATATATAAAACTCTAAGTTGATTATTGGGATACGCGTAGAGCCCTAACGGCTAAGAGTAGAGACACCATTTTTAGAGGGTAGAAAAGATATCTTATTCATGATGAAGGTTTCATGAGAAAGTATTTTGGAAAATTCACCACCCTTAGGTGGAAAGTACTGTTATTTTCTCTTGCATAGATCTTTCAATAGGGAACATGCATCAATTTTTTTTTGTATCAAAATCAAAAGTATAATATAGCGTGAGAAAATCAACTGTAATATTAAAACTTTTCTCTTGTGTTTTTTTCTCGTGATATAGTTACTTGTAGTTAGCACGCAGCAGCACCCGCCGAAAACGCTCTATACAAAAAGGTCAACATTTGTGACGTCACTCATGTCACGTTTCAGTGCATTAGTATGGAGTTAGCCAAGAATTTTCAAATATCTCCCTAAATATTGCGTTTAAGTACATATGTGTCATACAAAATATTATTTCTTATTTGATGTTCTATCCGACTGTTAAGTGCATTATATCCGAAAACGAAAAAAAAATTCGTTATTTTCCCTTGTGTGATAAAACTAAAGTAAAACATTTTATTTTTTATTTTTCTGTTCCATCATGTTTTTATACAAGTCCGCAGCGATCAAGCTCAAATTTATCAAAATCGGTGACTTATGCATGTTCCCTATTATAGTTCATTCGCGTTAAGAATGCAGTTAGTCATACTTGTCCGCCGGCACAGCCATACCTCCTAACCAATCAAATCGTTCAAAATTATAAAGTCAAGTTCACAGTGCCCCGTTGAACGCATACTTTCGAACGCAACGGTCGTGTCCTGTGCTTTGTGCACGGAGTACTGTTTGTATTTATTATTATTAATAACAAAATTTGGCGTTAAAATTCTCCGTCTACCTCCGTTTGATTGCAAACTTAACCCCATTGAATTGGTGTGGGCTCAAATAAAACATTATATTGCTGCCTATAACTCCACTTTTAAGATGACTGACGTAAAGAAATTATTTTATAATGCAACACAATTAGTAGACGCTGATCGATGGAAGAAATGCTGCGACCACGTGATAAAAGAAGAAAATACCATGTGGAATTTAGATCACGTCATGGAACTGGCCGAAGAAAATGATTTTAAAATTAATACTTACGAAGATACCAGTGATAGTGATTAAAATTTATTGTATATTTAAATGTATTATTATTAATAATATGACTTTATTTTGATTTTAGACAAGTGTATTTTTATTAATCCTTTAAAATTAATCCATAAAAATATAATTTGTTTGTATTATGAACACCACTGTGAATACACCTGTACCCTGCAGTTGCACTGATGAGTCATCAGTGATGACTCACTGCATTCTTAACGCGAACGGACTATAGAGCGAAACCAACCCCTTTGAGGAGCTCAATGGCGCAGTGGCATAGTGGCTGGCCACTTAAGCAACTTTCGCAAAGGTCGGTCGTGGGATGGGTGACCAAAAATTTATTGTCTCGAGTTTCTCCGTGCTTCGGAAGGTACGTTAGGCCGTTGGTCCCGGCTGCATTTGCAGTCGTTAACACTCACCAATCCGCATTGGGCCCGAGTGGTGGGTTATGGCCCATCCTCCTTATCCACCCATAAGGAAAGACTGTGCCCAGCAGTGGGGACATCAAAAATGGCGGATGGTCAACCCCTTTGTTTTAATATCACATCTTTTAATATCAAATTTGTATTTATATTACAGAAATTCCCCGACCTAAAGTTCCGTTACGTGGAAGAGGAAAGACCTGAAGAATTCTTCACGCCTTACGTTTGGGGTTTGATTACCGGCTGCGGTTCAGTATACTGGGCCAGTGAGTGCGGCGCGAGAGCAATGAACGAGCTGCTAGCTTGCTGATCAACCCTCTATACTGTATGGGCGTTTCTATCCGGTCTATGTCAATATAGGTGACAATCGACTGTTCGGAGCGAAGGACCAAAGAAGGCATAAAGGGGCTTTGAACATTTTGGCGTAGTGGTAAGCATATTGTTTTTATTTTTGATGGGGATTTCGGAAATAATAGCGGCGCACTATGAAAGTTATGAAACCTTTGTATATTCATAGGGGATCTATATATGAGCAAAAAATTTCTTATAATATAAAGTCTAAAGCTCAACGTTTTCAAAATAAACTAGGGAATAAATCTGGATTTTTATCTATACTATAGAATCTTTAACATTATCTCGGAAACGTTGCGCTTTAAGACTTTGTATCATAAGACATTTTTAGGGTTCCGTACCCAAAGGGTAAAAACGGGACCCTATTACTAAGACTCCGCTGTCTGTATGTCTGTCACCAGGCTGTATCTCATGAACCGTGATTGCAAGACAGTTGAAATTTTCACAGATGATGTATTTCTGTTGCCGCTATAACAATACTAAAAACATAATAAAATACATATTTAAGGGGGGCTCCCATACAACAAACGTGATTTTTTTGCCGTTTTTTGGTACGGAACCCTTCGTGCGCGAGTCCGACTCGCACTTGGCCGGTTTTTTGTTTGTCTATACAAGGTGTTTGGTAAAAACCTTATAAAGCCGAATATGGAAGATAGGGACCATCAAACTCAACAACTTTTACTATGGGACCAACTCTGAAGTCGCGAAAAAACATCTATCAGCTGTTTCATACATTTTGATATTTTCGTTATTGATTTTTGTATGGAACAACTGATCTTTTTTTTCGCGATTTCAGAGTTGGTCCCATAGCAAAAGTTGTTCAGTTTGATGGTCCCTTTTTGCCATATTCGGCTTTATGAGGCTTTTACCAAACACCTTGTAGATACCCTATCGTCCCTATCGATATACACAGGTTTAATCGTGCGCCGCTATATTTCCGAAATCCCCGTCAAAACTCAATAATTATGGTTACCACTATGTCTCTCGTACTAAGAGATTCAAACCCATTTGATTCATGAAAAAACTTCTGTATAGTTAGAGCTTATGTTAAAAAAGTTTCAAGCAAAAGTCGACTTTATCATTTTTATACAAAAGTTCAAATAAAAAGTATCATTTCAATTAAAATTAAAGAACGTGTTACAAAACAACCCCTATGCCGAATATGGTAAATAGGGACCATCAAACTGAACAACTTTTATTATCGAACCAACTCTGAAATCGCGAAAAAAAATGCTGTTTTATACAAAAATTAATAACTTTTTCGCGATATCAGAGTTGGTCCCATAATAAAAGTTGTTTAGTTTGATGGACCCTATTTACCATATTCGGCATTCGTGGTATAGAGACAATAGTCTTTAATTATCGGTCGTCAATTGTTAATAAGATGACAGTCAAAAGTTGGCTTTATTCCCTTTGAACAAAGATACAAAATATAATGTAACTTCATATTGGAATCGAAGTATTACATTCCTAATTTACTGTTTTTAATCTATGGGCATATCTAGAGTTGATGTGTAATCAAAAGTCGACTTTATATCAATGAAGAAATGGTTTAAAATATTTTTTCTATCAATAAAATGGGATATTAAAAATTTTATTACTATAGGTAGTTACGTCTAATTTTCTCCCCTTTGTGATGGTTCACAAATAAACCCTTAGGTCTGATCTGAGGGTATAGTTATTTGTAAACTTTAGTTAGCTAAGAGTCCGTACACATTTTGCCGCTGACCGCCGCTCTCTCGCTTGCACATTTCATGTTTTCTCAAGATTTCTTAAATCTGAGTGCGTAATTGAAAAATGTGTCTCGGCCTCTTTACGCAATATAAGACTACGGACATATTAAAATATATTTCAGTTTTTTGTTGCTAAAGTACAAAAAGTTGTAGTTTCTAACAGTTATTTGAACTGGCAAATACGATAACTTTTTGTACTTCAGCAACTCGAAACTGAAATATATGTCGAAATGTCCGTAATCTTATATTGTGAAAAGTGGCCGAGACACATTTTTCAATTACGCACTCAGAATTAAGTAATCTTGAGAAAACATGAAATGTGCGTGCGAGTGCAGTCAGCGGCAAAACGTGTACAGACTCTTAATTTAGTATTCAAAATACAACCATATTCTTTTATTATTAATATTATTATAGTTTAATATTAAAACTTATAAACTTGCTGTAATAAAAAAATAAGCTCACTTTTAAATACGAACCAATGATATTTAAAAAAAATATTTTTGATTTCTGTAAAACAACATAAAAGAATAATGAAACTCAATGTATTTGCAACGTTAAGTTATAAAGTAATAGAGTTTAAAATCAGACGAGATAACTTTCTCCTTTTGATGATTTCGCAAATTGTATACATTGGGCCAAATAATTAAGGACACCAGAGATTTTAATACAAACGAGGTAACTTTGTAGCCTTGGTTCTCCGCCAGGGATTGACCTAGCTGTGATCTGATGATGGCCATCCAGGGAACGAATGGAGGAGATTCGCTATACTATACACACTTGATCTGATCAACATTCTAAGACAAATGTTAAAATAAAACCGTGATTTTATCATGAAAATGTTTGGAAATCCTGAAACTGAAAACTCTGATTCTTACATCTCTTAGAATGCTGATCAGATCAGTTGGGTGTGTACAGCGATCTGAATCTCCTCCATTCACTCCCTGGATGGCCATCATCAGATCACAGCTAGGTCAATCCCTGGCGGAAAACCAAGGCTTCAAAGTTACCTCCAGCCTCGCGCAACTCTCTCAGTAAAAAACGATCTATGAAACGGAGGGGAATTTTTAACCCGTCTAAGTTTGAAAGAACGTTGACAATCCACAAAGCAGTAGATAATTGACAACATTCGAATTTAGGCGTATTATACTTCGCCCCATCAAAGAGTATTCTATCACCTTTGGCTGTTTTACCGCGAATGCCGTTTGACGTTTCTCTTTTGTTTGTTTTCGTTGAATGGGGTTGGCAACGCAAAGCTAATCGCAGATGGCGCCAGCGGCGATCTAACCGCTATCAATAGTTTGATTGGTTAAAATATGCCACAAATGACATTTGATATTTGAAACAACCAATCAAATGTATTGGTACTACAACCGCTTGTGGCGCCATTAGTTCCTCAGTTTCCATCCCCATTCGCCTCCGTTTCATACTCACGCTTTTTGTATGACACTCCCGTCTCTTATAACGCTAGTTATTTTTACATTCTCTTTGGTTACCTCTTATGTATGAAAATTAATACACTGTATTTTCCTTATCACATCACAACTAGTTAGATTGCTAGTATAAAATATTATATGCCGTAATAATCTTTTTTTAAGTTTTATGTCTGCTCTCCTATTTTTATGGGTATTTGTAAATTATATATTACTTATACGTAGATGACATAGTAAGTCTAAAAATATATTTTTAGACTTTTAAGATGTTATTATTCCTAAAGCTTGGCCAGAAAGAGTAGAAATTATATAAAATGGAACTTTTTCAGTACAAAATATAGTCAAGTGTTGCCAAGTTATTATTTGATTGCAATAAAAGTGGCGCCCTCAATTTTGGTCAACTCTTTATGGTCAAGATGTTTACAATGGTCACGACACCAGCCGATCATCAAACAAACGAGGTAGCTTTGAAGCCTTGGTTCTCCGCCAGGGATTGACCTAGCTGTGATCTGATGATGGCCATTCAGGGACTGAATAGAGGAGATTCAGATCGCTATACACACCCAACCGATCTGATCAACATTCTAAGAGATACAAGCATCAGAGTTTTCAGTTTCAGGATTTCCATACATTTTTATACTAATTTCGCGGTTTTGTTAAACATATCCTTATATCTCATAGAATGCTAATCAGATCAGTTGGGTGTGTATAGCGATCTGAATCTCCTCCATTCACTCCCTGGATGGCCATCATCAGATCACAGCTAGGTCAATCCCTGGCAGAGAACCAAGGCTTCAAAGTTACCTCGTTTGTATGAAAATCGACAGGTGTCTTTAATTATGTGTAAGTTTATGTATGTGTAAGTTTTTTTTTACTGTAATGGCTATTCTACATAATTTATGATAGTGGTTGGCTTACATGCTCCACACACAAAGGGATTTTATTTATACATTTAATAATTTCATTTGTTTAATAATGGAAAATGTTAGTGCTGAATTAATACAAGAACTCGAGTGGATTCGAGTTATCCCATAATTAAATTTACCATTTTAGGATTGCCGTACTTACGCCGTACGTTAGTACGGGTGGCAACCCCAAACTGGTTTCAATATTTGACACTAGATTGGTAAATGTAAGGCGGGCCCTAGACGACAAAATAGTATTGCGCAATATTTAACCCTTTGAAGACTCGTGTGTCATTTTTTTAATTCACTACTCTAAGGTTCGGAATGACCAAGAACTTAAAATGTCATAAATAGTACAAAGTCTTCGTTTTCCATTTAAAATACGAATAAAACTCTTCTATAATTTATATCAAATAAAAACTGTTTTTTGAGAAGCTACCATACCATGAACTTTAAAGTTCTTGGTCGTTCCGAACTTTAGAGTGAGTTTAAAAAAATATCACACGAGTCTACAAAGGGTTAAATATTGCTTAATATGATTGTGTCGTCTAGGGCCCGCCTAATAGCGGCTTTAGAACTGTCAGACGCATATAAGCAATGGTGCAATTTTTATCACTGAGCAAGTAACTCACTACGTTTTAATGTTTATCAGACGGTTCTAAACAATTTACTGACTCGAATTTATTAAGAGTTTAGACGATCAAGCAAGGCTCGTCAAGCACGTACACTTAATTACCAATACCACTATCATTTGGGGGCGTGGTCTTCCTTTGGTAGGCCACGGTTATCACGTGATACCTACGTGCTTAATGTCAAGCATCGCTTCTACACGATCAAAATGTGATTGAAAAGCCGAAAAAAGAGATGTCCCAGTGTTGCCCCAGTTTCATTTTATTTAATTACTTTCATAATTAAAAAATGCCAATTACATTTTATTTAGGTATAGTATCAGTCAAGAATTGTTTTATATTTAGAAAAACAATTACAAAAACATTGTTTTCTGAAGTATTTTGTGAAACAAATGTAAGTAAATAGTACTATCATGATAAAAAATTGTGATTTAAAAGCGTTTTAACTTAAAAATCCCACTTTTTAATGCAGAAAATAATTAATAATCTGATTCTAGAGTAAAATACCTACTCTGACATACTACTTTAATTCTTCTTCTTGTCAGTGCAGGCGGTTTCCGCAACTCGACGTCTATTGCGCCTATTTTGCGTCGGAGGATGTATGGCCGGATCACTCCAGCCAGCCCAGCTCAGCCAGGAACGCTCCAAGGGCTTTCACGTTCGTGATCGCTTCCTGGACGCTACCCGGCGAGCCGAGGTACCTCGCCCGGTAAGGGGCCACCCCTCTGCATTCCAGCAGAACGTGGGCGGCTGTTTCTTCTTCCTCCATGCATCCTCTGCATAGGGGACTGTCCGTGACACCTAAGTTAAAAAGATGTCTGTTAAATTGTCCATGACCAGTAATAGCACCTGTTACCAGGCGAAGTTGCGGTCTGCACAGTTGTATCAGGGACCTGGATAGACGAGCGTCCACGCGCGGTAGTGCGAGTTTCGCCTGTCTACACGAGTCCAGCGAGCTCCAGTTCTGTTGGTGTAGTTCTATGGTGCGTTCACGGATCTTGCAAACCAGCTGGTCGGGATAGGCACGATCGGCTCTGGGCCACCAGGCGTCGAACCAGATGCGCGTCTGGCCAGTTCGTCGGCTGCATCGTTACCCCGTGATCCACTGTGACCTTTGATCCATTGGATAGTAATAGTATTAAGTGCACCTACTGTATTTAGGGCGTGGTGACACTCAAGTAAAAGGCTCGATGTGATGCGACTGCCCTGGAGAGCCTGTAGAACGGATTTGCTGTCAGAGAGAATTAAGATGTCGCGGTCTTTTACCTCCCTTGTTTCGATTGCCCGAGCCGCCATTATTATGCCCACGCACTCGGCCTGAAAGACCGTGTTGTATGAGCTAAAGGGGGATGCAATTTGTATGTTGAGGTCCTCTGAGAAAACACCCGACCCTGTGCCCGATGAGGTCTTGGAGCCGTCAGTGTAAATCAGGAGAGCCTTGTGTCTTTTCTTGGAGCTGATGTCGTCTATCAGGTGTATTCTGTATTTTTTGTCAAAAATGAAGGTTGGATTAACTTTGTCGCATGGAGATTCAATAAGAGGTGTGTGCAGCCAGTCCTCCAGTTAAGACGCGACTGGTTTGATTCACTACTACTTTGATTAAGACGGGATAGACTTTCATTTTTTGAGAATGGTGAGGCAAAAAAGTTTTTAATAAAAACAAAACCTCCTTCAAAAACCTTGAAAATAATCTAACAAAAAACAGTTTCAAAAATAAATGAATGGCTCTAAAAAGCAAGAAATAAAATATTGAAATCTGTATAATAACTAACTCGAAAGTTTGTATGCATATCTTATATTAAACAACGCCTTTGAAGTCGGGTGGGGGGGGGGGACGAACGATATTTTTTATCTAAACTAATATATCTAAACTTTAATCTTGGGTTTAAACCCCACCCGACTTCATAAGACGTTGTTTAATATAAGATATGCATACAAACTTTCGAGTTAGTTATTATACAGATTTCAATATTTTATTTCTTGCTTTTTAGAGCCATTCATTTATTTTTGAAACTGTTTTTTGTTAGATTATTTTCAAGGTTTTTGAAGGAGGTTTTGTTTTTATTAAAAACTTTTTTATTTTAAACTTTTTTGTGGTAAGTATATTTGGTGATGATATTATCTAAGTTACAATAGCCTTATGTCAACGGCTCATCACCTTTAACATAGTACTCCTTGTCCCGACGCAGGGGCGTTTATTGTTGAGGAGTTCTCCTAGTACATCACTATCAGCTCTTCTTCACCATATGAGTTATGATGAGCATAAATAGCCTAGCAACCATATTAAAGTAATCGTATCGTACCAGTGAACTACTTAGTATGGAATAGTTCCGATGATCATCTATTCTGGTCTTCATCATCAGTTCTACTTCACCGAAATGGCACTTTTCGAAAGCAAATGCACAAGTTACTTAAGAAAATACTAAAATCGCTATAGATGTGCCTATAATATTTGAAGAGTTCCCTCGATTTCTCCAAGATCCCATCATCAGATCCTGATTTCATGACAATGGGACCAACTTGGAAGTATATACATTCAAACAAAAAAAGAATTTTTCAAATCGGTCCAGCCGTCTTCGAGTAATCGAGTAACATACATAAAAAAATAAAATAAAAAAAGATTCCGACGAATTGAGAACCTCCTCCTTTTTTTGAAGTCGGTTAAAAAGAGGCAAAGGCGCGATGGGACTTGTCCTTTACGTGCTTGACAAGCCATGCTTGACCGTTAAGGGGGTACATTAAAAATCCTTTTTTTAGCAAAATACTCTGTTGCCTTGGTAAATCACGCTACCGCCTTCGTGAAATGCAATAATATCTGTATTAAATATGTTTAAAATAGTATTACCAATTACCAAACTACGTTAAAGGACAAAATAAATATTTGATTTAATCGAAGGATAATCTGATGTTTTATTTCTCTCCCTTTAATTGATTGAACTTCGAGACCCTCGACCAACAAGCCGAAATCCTCGCATTCCGCCCATCATCAGGATCATTTTTGTCTCTTAAGACTATACCTGGGAAACCAATAGTTACGAAGTTATAGAGAGTCGGTCTTTTTTTTTTCTTTTATGAAATCTTAATTTATTCGTTATTTCCTAATTTTTGTCCAAAGAAATATCAAAATTTTAAGTATTTCGTAACGATGGCTTCAAATCGTCATCACTCAATATAATGAGCATGCACTTATGCTAAGGCAGCGTCTAATTTTTTAAAATACGGCAATAGAATTTCTACTTTTTACGGCAATTTTTAGGGTTCCGTACCCAAAGCGTAAAAACGGGACCCTACCCTATTACTGACTCCGCCGCCGTCTGTCTGTTGCCAGGCTGTATCTCATGAACCGTGATAGCTAGACAGTTGAAATTTTCACAGATGATGTATTTCTGTTGCCGCTATAACAACAAATACTAAAAACAGTATAAAATAAATATTTAAGGGGGGCTCCCAAGAAATGTCGTGATTTTTTTTGGTACGGAGCCCTTCGTGCGCGAGTCTGACTCGCACTTGGCCGGTTTTTTATTTTATTTTAAATAGGGCAATCCTAAATTTGCTAGGAACAACGCACCACATCTCTCTCGCACGAGTGGCGAGGCGAGCCACGACCACGAGAAGTAAGTTCTAATAAAATGAGATAGGGAGGTTTTTACGTGAACTAAACTAAAATAGTGCAATATTTATTAAGTAAATAAGCTTACCCAAGTATAGCATTCATATTCTAGAACAGGGGTCTCCAAACTACGGCCCGCGGGCCAGATCCGGCCCGCGAGCACCAACAATCCGGCCCGCGAAAACAAGCCGTATCGTACAAACAATACTGTAATCTACAGTATGTTGGTGAGCTAGCTAGATCCTGGCCCTTTGGACTTGGTGGAGGAGTAAGTCTGGCCCTTTTGTTAAAAAGTTTGGAGACCCATGTTCTAGAATATGAATCTAAGCTTGGACTTACGGCACGGTAAATAAGTAAATTACCGTGCTTACGGCTTACCTAACATTGCTACCTATGAAATTAAATGGATTTAGTCAAATAGAGTAAAATGCACGAATTTCTTGAATACAATTTTAGAAACTAATCCAAATGATAATTTGAAATTCACGGGCTAATTGTTGCCATGTGCAAAACGTACAATTTATTTTCCGCAATATAAATCGATGGATTATCTCAACTCTGTGGTTATTGATGGAATCCATCTGTGACGTGACAGTACGATAGTCTGTAAAACTTGTTGGTCTGTGAACTCTGTGATTTTTTTGTGCGAAACGGAAAAAACGGGGCTGTCGCAACGCAAGGCTGTCGTTCGTAAATAAACAAGCGTTGTTTCTTCAAAATAACAAAATTAATGAACACGTAGTGTAGTTTTAGTGATTGAGAAATTAATTAATTAAAACCAGTGCCATTGTGTTGTGAAGAACATTTCTTGTTACATCTGTTTTGCGGAAACAATACACTCGTAAGGTAGGTACAATTTTTTGTGTTTTGAGTTTAATTATTATAATTTCATTGTTTAGCGTATTTTATTGTTAATTTTGTTATTTCTTCGCATTTCTAGATTTTCTATTATTACGATCTATGTTATTGTTTTGTTTATTTGCTTCACATTGAGCGAAACAACGACATTGCGACTCCTAAAATTTAAATCATCGCATCTTTACAGGCACAGTTTCATGTTTCTCTACTGAATTTTCAATAACTAATACTTAATTGTTTATTTTTTCATAATGTTTACAATATGGTGTTATCGGTTATTTAAGTACCTAGTACACTACTACCTCTACATAATATTAGAGCTGATGAACCCACTTTAAAATAGGCAAGGTATTTAATTTATCTACTTAATCATCTTTTAATTCGAATTATTGGTAAACAAAACAATAACCAAACATTTGAGATTTTTGAATTTTTTTTCCTAAGCATTCAAATACTACAGAAAGGAAGAGTAAAGCAGAAAAATAATATATGGAAAATCCATAACTTTAAAATAGTTTTTTTATACACAACATGCTAGTACTTGGTCTTCACCTCATCTGATGTTGAGTGACGGTAAGGCCAATGGCAGAAGCGCACTACATCCGAAATCCTCATCACTAAGGAACTTGGCAGTCTTACTTGTTACTGCCGGAACACAACAATTTTTGAATTGTTGTTATGGAGTCAGACTTAGGTAGGATGGTGGTAGCTAGCCAGGCGGACTTGAAATAAGCCCCACCACCAACCAAACCGACTACAAATTGTACCCCTTTCTGGGAATTGAAACTGAGACCCCTGCGTCTTACACGGGTGGGCAAACCACTAGACCACAGAGGCGGTTAAATTAGTGTTATCAATAAATTTATTAAAAAAATACATGGGCTTACTTTAAACACCTAAACACATTCATTTTACTCGACCAAATTCTGTTACAGTACTAGGCACGTATCTTGAAATTTTTTCGACGGAGTGGGGATAAGTTCGCGCATGTGCTCTTGTGAGCGACCAATAGCGCGCGCCCCTCTCCCGCCGCCCGCGCCCCTCACCGCTACGCATGCCCAAAATACGCGTTTCGCGCAATCCCCACCCGATTTCAAGTTCATACTGTATTATAAATGAAAGACGATCACAAAGAATACCACATCACTCCAGAATAATAAAATGCACAAGTTTTTCTTTTTTTTGAGTTTTTTAAAGAAGAATCTTACTGATTGAAAAAGATGACACTATTATAGTGGACCCCAAAGAAATACTTACGGAAATGATGGCCACTCACTTCCCGGACTGCATAGAGCATACAGAGGAGGAGATGAACACCCTGTCGGCAGAACACTGTTCAAACGGGGAGGCAGAGGTCAGAAAAGTAATTACAGAAGACATGCTAGTGTGGAGTATTACCTCCTTCCAACCATACAAGGCAGCGGGGCCAAAAGGCATCTTCCCAAAGATGCTACAAACTGCTTTAAGGTTTATAAAAGAGGATCTCCTAGTTCTATATCGAAGCAGCCTAGCAACAAACTACATACCTAGTGGCTGGAGAAAAGTCAGGGCCGTCTTCATACCGAAACCAGGGAAGGCCACATATCAAGAGGCCAAGTCCTTTAGATGTATCAGCCTCTCCTCGTTCCTACTGAAGACACTGGAAAAGATATTAGATAGACATATAAGAGAAACTATAGGCAAAAGTAAAAGACCACTACATGACAACCAACATGCTTATATGGAAGGGAAATCCATCGAGACAGCCCTCCACAACATGGCAGTCAGAGTAGAAAGATCAACTTCAAACAAAGAATATGCTTTAGCGTGCTTCTTCGATGTTGAAGGCGCCTTTGACAAAGCGTCTGCGCAATCTATAGTGGAAGCCCTAAACAGAGAAGGTGTAACAAAGCAAATATCAGGTTGGATCACCAACATGCTACAACACAGATCCATACAAGCAGAACTATCAGATACCAAATACACCATCAAAGCTAGAAGAGGCTTTCCCCAAGGAGGTTGTCTGTTTCCACTGCTATGGTGTATCTTAATAGATGAACTAGTAACATAGATCACTGCTATGCACATATACATCCAAGCGTACTCGGATGACGGCCTGTTACTTGTAAGAGGCAAAGTTCTAAGCGTGGTCAGAGATATAATGAGAAGCGGAATTATGACAACATTGAGATGGTGTAGGGACAAAGGACTGAACCTCAACCCTACAAAAACTAATGTTGTTCACAAATAAAAGAAAGATTGATAGCATGATCCCAATAAACATTGAGAATGTAGAACTTGAGATAGTAAAGGAGTTTAAATACTTACCCCCTTACTAATAAAGATTGAATAGCAGATGTTTAGTTACACAATGGTTAATCAAACAAACTGTCAAACAATTTGAATTTGACATTAAAAAGAAAGTGACAAAACACTGTGTAACTATGCAGCTGCTATACAATCTTTATTAGTAAGGGGGTAAGGGATAGTCTTAGACAGCACCCTAAGTTATAGAACACACATAAAAGAAACTAGCAAAAAGGCAATGACAGCTCTCATGCAGTGCAGAAGAGCCGTTGGCAGGAATTGGGGCATGAAACCCGAAGTGGTCCAATGGATCTATAGGGCAATCATCCTACCGAGAATGCTCCACGGAGCACTAGTATGGTGGCATAAGGCACAACTAGAATACAACAGAAAAGAACTCACAAAGGTACAAAGACTAGCTAGCATCATGGTAACAGGAGCCATGAGAACAACTCCCACGGCCGCCTTAGAAATGATACTAGGCCTTAGTCCAATAGATCTTGAAATCGAAAAGAGAGCTACAGAACAATGGTTTAAGCTGAAAAGCACTAACCTATGGATAGGAAGACATACTGATAAAGGTCACGCAGTAATAGGGAAGAAGTACGAAGCTTTCTATGTTACTGGTTAATAATGACCTAATAAAAAAGGAAAGGATATTCGACAAAAAGTACAGAATAAGCATCAAATCCAGAGAAAACTGGAAACTAGAACAAGACGATCTGGATAGCACCGCGGTATGCTACACTGATGGGTCAAGAAAAGAATCGACTAAGCTATCGGGTACATAGCTAAACCCGATACAAAAGGAGCCACTTTCAATCTGGGCAGATACGCCAGCGTATTCCAGGCGGAAGTATTCGCGATACTGGAGTGTGCGCACATGATCAAAAGTGAGATAAGCAACCATAACATAGAAAAAATAATAATATACAGTGACAGTCAAGCTGCCATCAAAGCCCTTGACAAAACGGAGACTACCTCAGCCTTGGTGAAGGAATGCAAACAAAGCATTCAGGAACTTGCAAACTTGGTTGAGGTGGAAATTGCCTGGGTACCTGGACACGAAGGTAACAAAGGCAATGATGAAGCTGATGAATTGGCTAGGATAGGGGCTGATGAACCTTTCATTGGCCCTGAACCAAGACTGCCAATCACACATAGAATTACTAAGAACATTATTGAAATTCGAACAATCAAAGAAACCAACCAAAGATGGATGGAAAAAAAGGACTGTAGACAGTCTAAGATCTTCATCAAATCGGTTGACAAGAAGAAAACTAGAAAATTGCTGAAACGAAGCAGGAGAAATATAAGAACGATTGTAGGTGTACTGACAGGACACTGTCCACTAAACAGACACCTATCAGTGATCAAACGGACAGAGGACCCCATCTGTCCGCAATCTAAAGAAAAAGAAGAAACAAGCTACCACTTCATGGCAGAATGCCCGATATACGCATCACTGCGCTGGGAGCTCTTTGGAGTGGATAGGCTTAAGGAAGAGGATCTAAAGCAGTTAACGATAAATCAACTCAGCAGGTACTGTAAGCGTACAGGTAGGTTCGAGGGTCCGACGCCGGTGGGGTAAATGATAACCCGCCTCTCCCTCCGGGGATTTGGGGAAATGGGTGAAATGGTTCCAATCAAGGTGACTGATCACCCGTCTGGCTTCGCTGGTGTCCCCCCCTCTAAATAATAATAATAATAATAATACTGATTGACATGTCAGTGGTACTTTACTTACTAGGAACTTGTACACAATGTTACCTTTTAATATAAGAAAGCACAAAAAGTATTTTACTCAAAAAAGCTTGTAATATGGTCATTATTTTGACAACCTTCTTTGAACAAAGTCGAGCTTGCCGGTGTTCTCCGATGGTGACGCAACAAAGTTGTATGGGATTTCATTATTGTCGAGTTTTAGCCACCAGCAATTTCCTTTGAGAATCCATTATTGTCGAGTTTTCTTTCAAACATAGGTGAAAAATACACTGTACAACCCGCGCAGATAAAGAATGGGATTAGAAATGGCTCTCAGTCACACTCGTTGTAGTAAGCGCGGTGAGCCGCCATTTTGAATCCCATTCTATATCTGCCTGCGCGGGTGTTGTATTGTTGTACCTGTTGGTTATTGTTATAGGTTTTTTATTTTATAATTAATTTGTCGCACTTGTAACGGCTTTAAATATCCATCCCTTCTTCCTTATACCTATACATGCACATATAGATGGATGCGCGCTTGCGACGTCACCGCGCATTGCAACACTCTTCTGTTTTCGGTCGCATAGACCACCGCGCGTGTAACTTAATTTCTACAATTTTGAGCAATTTGGATATTCCTCTAGTTTTTTCATCATATTAGTGATTCATGTGTGGTGTCTGCAAGTTAAACGAACTGATTCCTGTATTAATGAAGTTGGCTACGTCGAATGGACACTTGGAAAAGGTTGCAACCACGTGGCGTGAAGTGCTCGTTTAAAATTGTGTCCTGGGACCGCTTCAGCCAGTCATATCAAGTGAGTGCATGTATTTTCTTTCCTTCATTTTCAGCTGATACCTTTTTCCAATTCTTTTATTACCTAAAACAGCTGAAACTCCTACCTTAGAGGTTGTTACAAGTGCCGTTTTACGTGGACTAACTGAATTTAATATATTTATCGCATTTTCCAAATACAGTCCATTAAAAATATTTTACTAGCGCCGAGCTTTTATTAAAATTGATAAAAGTTATTTTTTAAAACCGCAAAGGTGGCCTTAGAACCCACCATAAGTTGGTCACTTCGAGCCGATGCATACCTATTGTTATTACGCCCATGCTCGAATTATTTTTGTAATTAATACTCTGCAGACATTTATCACTAAGTTTATTCCAGAACTTTAATATTTAGTTGCTACATATTTACTAAGTAGGTATATAAGTCGTGATTTATACTGGGTTAAGGAGTGGATGTCAAGTTTTTTTTTCTTTCGCATTCGCATTGATATCTATTCCATTTTATTTTTAACCGCATAATCCATATAACCTCGCAATATTTGTTGCCTATTAGTGAATATCACTTCAATTCATAGAACGTTGTTCCATTTTATTCTCGCTCGTTTATTTTCTTCCGCCACCCGCATTAAAAATTATTTCTCACAGCGCGCGAACTCGTCGCCCGCTCACCTGTTTACTGCATTTTAGGTTGCACGCAGACGCATATTTTTACTTTTCATTTTCTCACGTGATATTAATATTTATATAAAATTAATTTCACTCGCAAAGTTATTTAAGTATTACACTTCGTAAAAAACAAACAACACCTCGTCTTATAATTTTATCTATTTAATTTTTTTATTCATACCATTGTTTTTCTTTGGACATTGCTTGCATAAGTAACAACTTAATTCGATTTAATTTCTAGTAAAAATGTCTACAACTAAGGAAACTACAGAGGCAGCTAAGGAAGCTAAGGACACTAAAGAGATGAAGGAGTATGATTTAAATGAATCGAAATTTCGCATAATTCAAGCAAAACGCGATGCTTATTTTTCAAGAATGCAAAGTATTTATGAACTGTCAAAAAATGTTCATACTGATGACATTAGCAAAGAAACCTTTTTGAACAATGTCATTAATATTGAATCATTACGATCCGACTTTGAACGTATAATAGATGAGTTTAATGATATTAATCTGAAAATAAATCCTCGAGTCCCAATTAATTATCAAGCTTGGGTATCTTTTGATCAAATGTATTGTTTTGTAAAACGCGTAGAAAATTCTATTATTCAGCCTTCCGCATCTAAGCAGCAATGTTCAAGCAAACCACAGTTATTTAGTCACATTCCTAAATTGCCACCAATTGATTTAATTTCATTTAATGGCGACATGCGAAACTGGCCTTTGTTTTATCAGCAATTCAAAAACATTATTCACGAAAATCCTAACTTATCAGACAGTGAAAAGGTTTATTATTTAATTGGTAAATTGACTGATAAGGCGTCATCCGTGTGCGCAGGATTGTTACCTACCGCGGAAAATTATCCTATTATTTGGAATGCACTCATACAAAAATATGATGACACCCGCTCACAGGCTGTTACTTATCTAAATCAGATTTTAGAGTTTAAGCCATTGCATAATAACAGCGCCGCTGGCCTTGACCTATTTGTTAATGTATTCAACTCGTCGGTTGAGGCCCTTAAACAATTAAAATTATCCGATTTGTCTGATTTTATATTCTTACATATTGCACTACAAAAAATAGATCAAGAAACAGTCAAATTGTTCGAAATTATGAATGGTAGAACCGATATTCCTTCTTATACTTGTTTAGTTGATTTCATAAAGGAACAGTATAAAGTATTGAC
This sequence comes from Agriphila geniculea, assembly GCA_943789525.1. Taxonomy (NCBI): domain Eukaryota; kingdom Metazoa; phylum Arthropoda; class Insecta; order Lepidoptera; family Crambidae; genus Agriphila; species Agriphila geniculea. The sequence continues at coordinate 2,051,077 of OX038897.1, read as the reverse complement.
TCGATCAAATAAAATTAACGATTTTAATCAAAATAAATCACGCACTGTAAAACCTAATATACCGTCACCAAAAAACATAACTAAAAACTTTATGAATACTGACCGACAACACTCCGCTTATAATAATAAAAATAATTGTTCTTTGTGTCAATCTATTCATGAACATTTGTATCAATGTTCTCATTTCTTAAATCGCATGTCTCCACACGATAGATATACTTTTGTTAAAAATAATCGCTTTTGTAATAATTGTTTAAGTTCTAAACACAGAACTTTAGCATGTACGTCACAACGCAATTGTTCATTTTGTTCAGAAAGGCATCATTCATTGTTGCACTTCAACCCGCAAACATCAAAATCTAATATTGTTTTAAACCGCACCGCACAGGAATCGAATCTCGGTTCCAATAATTCTAATATCACGCAGCCAGTGTGTGATTCACCTCGCTTATCGGCCGACCGGTCGCCACTCGATCACAACGCTCCGTGCGTTCCCGCTAAAAACGACCGTACGCCGCCTGCGCATACGGTCGATACTTATTCCTCTCCGCAAATTGATTCTAATTTTTCTCAAAATACTTTCATTTGTAACAATGCTAGTTCACAAGCGACAACTACCCTTCTCGGTACCGCAAAGGTAAAGGTTATAGATAAATACAATAATACACATTTAGTTCGTTGCTTAATTGACCCAGGCTCGCAAAGTAATTATATTTCGGCCGCTTGTTGCAAGCGCTTATCACTACCAATACTTACACAAAATCGTTTTTCTAAAGTTCACGGTATCGGCGGCGTTTCGCAGCGTGTACTTGGAAAAACTAATGTGAAATTTACGTCTCGGTTTGATAGTGGGAAAAAATATTTCATTCAACCTTTGGTAATGGATCAAATCACAACTCAATTACCGGATTCGCATGTTGATTTAAAATATTTTGATTACATTAAAAATCTTCCGCTAGCCGACGATAGTTTTCATCTTCCTGGGCCAATTGACATACTTTTAGGAGTAAATTTTTACTGCGAAATTTTATTGTTTGACCGAAAGGTGTTTAATAATAGTTTACCTTCCGCTTTCGAAACTAGTTTGGGTTATTTAATTATGGGCGATGCGCCTATCATTTCTTCGCAGAATATAACACGTAGTTTTTGTTCTTTTTCCCGCGAACCCCTAGAAGAAAATTTAGAAAAATTCTGGCAGTTAGAAGAAGTGCCTTCTAGCAAGTTTTTTAGTCCAGACGAACAATGTTGCGAAAACATTTATTGTTCTACAACAGTTCGTAACGGCAACGGTAGTTACACCGTGGATTTACCATTTAAGGAATCCCCGCATAATTTAGGTAATTCTTACATTCCCGCTAAAAGACGATATTTGTCGCTCGAAAAAAGATTTCAAAATTTTCCTCATTTACGGGAACGTTATAATGATGTTATTATGGATCATATTGAAAAAGGTATTCTTACCAAGGTTTCGCCGGAGGAATGTCTCCAACCTGGATTTTATTTGCCGCATCATCCAGTACTTCGCGATGACAAAAGCACCACGAAAATACGAGTTGTCGTAGACGGTAGTGCTCAGTCCGATACTGGCACATCATTAAATAGTATTCTACATACCGGTCCTAATTTACAGGCCGACATTTTCAACATTCTTTTGAATGCGCGTATTTTTTCAATTGTATTTTTTGCCGACGTCCGCCAGATGTATTTGTGTATTTTTGTGAATCCAGACCATCGTAAGTACCAACGTATTTTATATCGCTTTAACTCCGATGACCCTATTGATACTTTTGAATATACTAGGGTTTGTTTTGGTCTCCGCTCGTCACCGTTTTTAGCGCTGCGTACATTGCGCCGTTTAGCTGAAGACGAAAGACAGAACTATCCACAAGCGTCTCAAGTTGTAGATAGAGACGTCTACATGGATGACATGGCATCCTTTGCTTCTTCACTGGGAGAAGCAGTAGAGATTGCTGATCAGTTACTTAAACTTTTCAAGTCCGGAGGTTTCGAGTTAGTCAAGTGGACGAGTAACTCTCCGGAACTTCTCGCGCACATTCCAGAAAGTCATCTTTTAACTGATTCAATTTCTTTTAAACTCAATGATGAAAGTGAGTTCAAAATTCTTGGTTTACGTTGGCTTGCGGCGTCGGATTGTTTTTTATTTACTGTCTCACCCCCAGACTTTACATGCACTAAGCGTGCTATACTTTCCGCCACAGCTCGACTTTATGACGTTTTGGGTCTAGTGGGGCCTATCATTTTATATTGTAAATTATTAATTAAAGAGCTTTGGGCTCTTAAGATTGATTTGGATGACGAACCACCGTCGCATATCATAAATTTGTGGCAGCAATTAGTAAAACAATTACCATTAATTTCTGAGCTACGTTTCTCTCGTCATTTAGGTATTCAAAACCATTCTAAGGTTACACTTTTAGCTTTTTCGGATGCCAGCGAAAAGGCATACGGTTGTGTCATTTATGCGCACGTCGTTAACGACAATAATAAACCCATTGTAAGGTTAATTTGTTCTAAATCTAAAGTTTCTCCACTTAAAACGATTACATTAGCTAGACTTGAGCTTTGTGCAATCTTATTAATGTCTAAATTACTCCGTGTGGTTTACGACAATATTTCGAAACGACACCCCATAGATAAAGTTATGGCATTTTCAGACTCTCAAGTCGCCCTGTGTTGGGTACATTCAAGTCCACACAGGTTTAACACTTTTGTAGCAAACAGAATAGCTCAATGTCAGAGTTATTTTGACCCTAATTGTTTTTATTTTATACCTGGAGTTCAAAACCCAGCTGATTGCCTGTCACGTGGGATGTTACCACATGAACTAAATAAGCATGACTTATGGTTCCATGGTCCTGATTGGATGTCATTGCCTTCCAATGAATGGCCTATTCGTAAGTTTGTGCCGAGCTCAAATGTTAAAGGTGCTGAAGAGAAGACTTCTACTTTTACCGCGAGTCAATCTGAAGACCATCCTCTTTTACTATTGAGCTTAAAGTTCTCTTCTTGGAACAAGTATTTAAGAGCTTGTGTTTATTTCTTACGTTTCATCAAGAAACTTCCACGCAGTCACACTATCACAGCTAATGACTTAGATGTCGCTGAAAATAACGTCATTGAAGCTGTTCAAAATAATTCATTTACTCAGGATATTAGTAATTTACGCCAAGGAAAATTATGTTCCCCAAAATTAAGAAAAATAGCTCCATTTTTGTGCAATAATATACTCAGAGTGGGCGGACGCCTAACCCACGCCGATTTAAATTATTTTCATAAACTTCGCGCAGCTGACGTGAGCAACGAGCGCGTTAGTTTGTTATATAGATTTTCGCTAATGGACTTACTTGTACAATCGTTTTGGAAACGGTTCAAAACCGAATATCTCCATAATTTACAAGCGAGAGAAAAATGGAACACTTCATCAAATCCAGTTACTGTAGGGACAATTGTTTTGATCAATGTTGATAACGCTCCGCCCTTGCAGTGGCCATTGGGCGTGATAACTAAAGTTTTTCCCGGTAAAGACGGCGTTATACGTGTCGCTGAAATAAAAACTACCAGCGGCAACTATATTCGCCCTGTTGTGCGGTTATGTCCGCTCCCTAACCAATAGTTTTTTTTATTTGTTATTATTTAAGCACTTATGTTTAGTTTTCATGTAAGTATGTAGCTCTAGTATGTTCCTTTAATTACTTTAAACTGCAGAGTATTTCTCTAGTTTTTATTTTGTTGAAGGGGTTCCTTCAAGGGCGGGGGGATGTTGGTTATTGTTATAGGTTTTTTATTTTATAATTAATTTGTCGCACTTGTAACGGCTTTAAATATCCATCCCTTCTTCCTTATACCTATACATGCACATATAGATGGATGCGCGCTTGCGACGTCACCGCGCATTGCAACACTCTTCTGTTTTCGGTCGCATAGACCACCGCGCGTGTAACTTAATTTCTACAATTTTGAGCAATTTGGATATTCCTCTAGTTTTTTCATCATATTAGTGATTCATGTGTGGTGTCTGCAAGTTAAACGAACTGATTCCTGTATTAATGAAGTTGGCTACGTCGAATGGACACTTGGAAAAGGTTGCAACCACGTGGCGTGAAGTGCTCGTTTAAAATTGTGTCCTGGGACCGCTTCAGCCAGTCATATCAAGTGAGTGCATGTATTTTCTTTCCTTCATTTTCAGCTGATACCTTTTTCCAATTCTTTTATTACCTAAAACAGCTGAAACTCCTACCTTAGAGGTTGTTACAAGTGCCGTTTTACGTGGACTAACTGAATTTAATATATTTATCGCATTTTCCAAATACAGTCCATTAAAAATATTTTACTAGCGCCGAGCTTTTATTAAAATTGATAAAAGTTATTTTTTAAAACCGCAAAGGTGGCCTTAGAACCCACCAGTACCTAGATGATGTTTTTGTACTTTTATATAAAATTTGTATGGAAAAATATAAAAAACTCGCACTTGACCGTTTTTTGACCTTTCATTCAATACCTCTTATCTACTTCCGGGGTTACAAAGGGGATCAAAAAAAACCTTATTTTTTGGCTCCGAAGCACCGTTTCTGAGATATTTGCATTTTTGTATTTTTTCGAAATTAGGTTATAAGTACCTACTATAGTAGGTATAGTAGGCAGTAATCGCATGTTTTGAGTAAAGTACTATACAAGCCTTGGTCCACAATGACTGCACTGCTGGCCACGTTATGATGGCCTCGAGCTAAGCTTACCTACGCTCTCGGCCTTCAAGCTTGGTCATCATTGCAGCCCTTGCTGTCCGCGCTATAAAGGCCTCGACCTCCGGTCTCGGCCTTTATTCTAGCTTGTCCATCAAGGGCTGCAATGCTGACCGCGCTGTGACGGCCTGGACCTGCGCTAAGCTCCGCTCTCGGCCATCATCATCGCTGCCAGCAACGCAGTCATTAGTGACCGCGGCAGTAATGTACTATTAGAAAAAAAATTAAAACATTAACGGCCTTACCAAAAAATATTTTAAAACACTGTTTAAATGTGATGCTGTCACTTTTTTGGCAATATTGTTTGAAAAGCGAAGAGAGAAAGTGTCTAAAATCGTTCTTGGAAAGGAGGTACTAGAAAATGTATGAAAAAAAAAAAGTAGTAAGTAATTGATTTATACATTCAATTATGGTTTTTATGATGTTGTTTGTTTTATGTCATAACTAATTAATTTCTTCACTTGTATAAAGATTTTTACCATTTTTATGATACTAATTTGATGTCAAGTTTTAGTTTTTGAAGCTGGAAATCATCTGATTCCAATAAGTTGTATGCGTATTGCTAGGTGTACACGAAGTAGCATCAAGGGGCATGCGGGACAAATCTCATGTTTTATATAATCTTTACTGTGGGGGGAGGGATTTGGGTGTGCAATAAGGGGTACGCGACTTTGGGGCCTTAGAGAGGTTGGTATTAATAATCAAGACAAAACCTTAATACTCATACTAGCTTTCCTAGGGCTTCATATTGTCTTACATCACAAATTAAGTAGCAATTAGTGAATAAATGTTGTACTGACCGGATCGTAATGGTACACACTTTTGTGTGGTTGGATTTTGTCATCGTCAATATGACTCTTTTCATTATTCAGTTCGGTATTATATGTTTCACGTATGGAACATTATTTTGAGCTCCAACTGGCGTCACCTTTTATTTGAAATAAAATGACCAAAGTAAAAGCACCTAGGGGCCATCCATAAATTACGTCACACGTTAAGGGGGAGGGAGGGGGTCGACGAAGTGTGACATTGTGTGACAAGGGGTGGGAGGGGTCCTAAATTTCGTAACGTCACATTTCAAAATCATTTAAATTGAAATAAAACAAATTTCGGAACTGCCGTTTTAATTCAATAATTATTTTTAGACGTTAAATTGTAAAATATGTGACATCACACTAGGGAGGAGGGGGTCTCACAAATGTGATCAGCTGTGACAAGGACGGGGGAGGGGGTCAAAAATCATGAAATTCGTGTGACGTAATTTATGGATGGCCCCCTAGGTACCTATAGGTAGCCCCTAGCCCCCTAGGTAGGTACTTATAGTTTAGTTTAAATAGATATCTAATGATTATTGCTTTTTTCTCACTTCTCATGCTCGTAAAGTTCTTTAAGTTGGGTATTGTCTGTATAAAAATAGCTTTTCATACTCTAGTGAAGTCTAGTGCATAAAGTAAAATTTTCATCTAAGTGATCTAAGTCTAAGACTGACTCTTTGACTTAGGTTAGGCAATACTAATTGCGACCAAAAACGCGCGAGCCGAGTGAGCGGAGCGAGCGTGCCACGGGAGCGGCCGGCGAAGCGCCAGAAACGAAGTGTTTGTAAAATAAACTTTCAATGTAGGTCGTTTAACTTAAATTTCCTGAAGTCTTGGCTATTTCACCCACTGTATTCCGCATTTATCTGTATCATCCGTTAATCTGCAGATTAACTAGTAAAAGTGGGGAAATCGTGTACGTGGGGAAAAATTTCGCAATTTAACTGACTCGACCAGTTAATCTGCAGATTAACGGATTCCGTACTCTAACGGTAACATATATATATTTCGAAGCTCATGGCGGAACTTGACAGACTGATCGTACTCGATCATGTTTGTTAAGCAACGCTCGGTCCGGTCAGGTGTCGGATGGGTGACCGTCAAATGGCATTACAACTGAGCGCTTCCATGCTTCGGAGGGCACGCTAAACCGTCGGTCCCGGCTGTTGTCGTCTGATAACAGTGAAGCCTTAGAGGCGGCTTGATAAACTCTAACACCAGAGGTGGCCACTAATCCCCATTCTATAAGGAAGAAAGAAGAAGTAAGGCAGTATATGTAAAAAAATAAATAAATAAAATTATATTATAATAATATTGATGACTTCCTCGCGGGGCGGCGCCCGCCGGGCAGCATTGTTAGCTTCTGAGCTCATAACTAGTTCTGATTCAATTTCCTTTTTCATTCTGAATGCAATTGGCACTAGCTTTTATCGCACCTGTAGTCGAAGATGGAATATATAATTTTAAAGTAAGTTTCTCGTTTAAACATGCCGTTTGTTTGATAGATAGGTACATGATTTTAATTACTACAATTTTTAATGTATTTTTAACGCGATCTTTTCACTCTTCTTTTTGTGGAATTAATGCCGTATGCTGACATATTATGGACGTAGAACGGCCAAGTGGGAGTCGGACTCACACACGAAGGGTTCCGTAGCAAAAAACGGCAAAAGAAACACGTTTGTTGTATGGGAGTCCCACTCAAATATTTATTTTTTAGGATTCCGTACCCAAAGGGTAAAACGGGACCCTATTACTAAGACTCCGCTGTCTGTCTGTCACCAGGTTGTATCTCATCAAGAACCTTATATTCATCGAATATGAATATAAGGTTCTTGTATCTCATGAACCGTGATAGCTAGACAGTTGAAATTTTCACAGATTATGTATTTCTGTTGCCGCTATAACAACAAATAGTTAAAACAGAATAAAATTAATATTTAAGGGGGGCTCCCATACAACAAACGTGATTTTTTGCCGTTTTTTGGTACGGAACCCTTCGTGCGCTAGTTCGACTCGCACTTGGCCTGTTTTTTTAGTATTTGTTGTTATAGCGGCAACGGAAATACATTATCTGTGAAATTTCAACTGTCTAGCTATCACGGTTCATGAGACACAGCCTGGTGACAGAAAGACAGTGGAGTCTTAGAAATAGGGTCCCGTTTTTACCCTTTGGGTACAGAAACCTAAAAAGAAATGTAGTCAACAAAATACTATAAGTTCAATGCTTTTTCTCACTTTCACTTCTTGTACGAACACATGCTTGTTTATAGTGGTTTCATCGATTGTAGTCCCCTGAAGATTTGCAGAGGAAATGCACACCCACTGCATTGTATACGGTGTGGTGTCTTTCATAAAATTTCATATTTCATTTACTGGTCCTCCCGAACTGCGTCTGCATTGCAATGCAACGACTCTATATTACGTCATTGAAAACGCACACGACTGCAACAGGATTTAGCGTGTGTGTTAAATTAGGGTGCTTTCCCACCAGAGATGTGCTAGGAAGATGAGCGGAGCGAGGATGTGTAGCAATGCTGTGAAACGGTGTGGGTGTTTCCATCAGACCATCAGAGATGTGCTTGGAAGATGAACGGAGCGAGGACGTGTAACAAAGCTGTGAAACGGTGTGGTTGTTTCTATCAGACCATCAGAGATGTGCTTGGAAGATGAACGGAGCGAGGACGTGTAACAAAGCTGTGAAACGGTGTGGGTGTTTCCATCAGACCATCAGAGATGTGCTTGGAAGATGAACAGAGCGAGGACATGTAACAAAGCTGTGAAACGGTGTCGGTGTTTCTATCAGACCATCAGAGATGTGCTTGGAAGATGAACGGAGCGAGGACGTGTAACAAAGCTGTGAAACGGTGTGGGTGTTTCTATCAGACCATCAGAGATGTGCTTGGAAGATGAACGGAGCGAGGACGTGTAACAAAGCTGTGAAACGGTGTGGGTGTTTCCTTCAGACCATCAGAGATGTGCTAGGAAGAGGAGCGAGGACGTGTAACAAAGCTGTGAAACGGTGTGGGTGTTTCCATCAGAGATGTGCTAGGAAGATGAGCGGTGCGAAGATGTGAAACGATGCACAGATGAGCGGTGCGATGATGTGTAGCGGTCTCGCCTCCATTCATAGCACGCATCTATTAGCTTATCTTATTATCTATTAGCTCGCTTTATTAGAATAAACTATGTTGAGATTTACACCATGTACTTACCTACCTGTTTAATTTTTAGACTCCGTTATTTCGGCGCCGTTGCATGCGCCATGATCACGGAGGAACTGATCATGGCGAATTATATAAATCCCGAGATAGTTTATTCTAAGAACGTTAATGACCATGGAAAAAACATTCCTCGCTTGTTTTGTTTGTAAAAAAAACCTCGTTCCACCAGAGGTGTGCTGAGGCGATATTCTTAAGAGGCATATTACGTTACGACTGTGATTTTTGCGTAAAATGGCCAATTTTGGGGTTATCGATCTCAGAAACAATAATAAATTAACAGTTTTGACTTATTGAATAGTGTAGAATAGCTATTGGAATAGATAATAGCGGCCTCGCTTTTTTGAAAATTTGCTTATCTTCATAATTAAACTCGAAATTGCAGTTAAAGATTTTCATAAAATGCGCGAAGGCACTTTTTTGGGGTCATGGATTGAACTACTGTGCTAAACAAATGAAATTAAAAAAATTGAATATTATCTCTTATATAGTCGAATAGATCATAGCGGCCTCGGAATTTCGAAATTATGTATGGAATATGTGAAAAAAAATCCCAATCAAAAACCATAAAACTACTAAAAACGCTCAGAATCAACTGTGAATTTCTCCTAGATACATAATTATTATTACGTAAAATTTATATTAGAATAATCTTTACTTCATAAGAAAATTAAATTTCATACTTTTATTTGTTGTTTGTACTTGTTTTTCTTTCTGTGTATGTTCAAAGTTGACTCTAAGAAATCGTTCACCAACTTTAATTTTCCTTTCTAACCCTTTAACTTTCCAGTGTATCATCATATTACTTTTTGTCGTGAACACATATAAATGTATTTAGTAAACTCAAAGGTTTCTCTAGGTTGTAGCAATAAAATCCGTCAAAATCGAAATTTCGACGAAAAAATGTGATAGGGCCCTTAACAAACACATCCCTCGCTACGCATCCTCGCACATCTCTGGTGGAAACGCACCCTTAGTCTGTCCCAGTCTTTAATCTCTGCCACCACTCCCACAAAGTGATAGCTACTATAAAGATAGTTCTGCCCAGCGAAGTAGCCATTGACCCTTGATATAACTTTTCCAGTTTTTCACATAATATATCCATTTGAGAGCTACCAACTCATTCGGTGCTTTCGAATGTGCACATAAGGTCATTGGAAAGTATTTCAAGAGAAGTTGTTTCGATGTATTTCTTCAATTTAAAGCGAGAAAGTAACTGTTTTGATATCAAAAACGTCATCGCCTCTTACAAAATTGTGGCCAGTAATCGACAATACAATTATTTATCCATTGACCTCTTTCTGCTGCAGTCAATCGCAGTCCTCATACGTTCCTTGAGTGGGTGCGAACAACGAATTTGGCTAAGACACACAGCTAGAATCTTAATAGAAACCAGTTACTTATTTTATTTATTACGTTACCATAATATGAATCCATTGACACTTCCATTAGTTACTTTCCACGCAGTGATGAGTGAGAGGCGCGATCCGGAACGCGCGAAACGTGATACAATTCAAAAAAGTATTTGTTTCTTTTTTCGATTTATATTTTTGTCTCTGGCCAGTGATTATGGGATCTTGTTTCTTTTGTTTTGTTTGTGTTGTGTTTGTGTGATGTGAACTTTGTAAATGGATTTACGTCTAGTATTTTTTTATACTTACTAGATATACCAACCAGTACAAATAAGCTCGGTTTGTTGTCGAATTACTTTTTTTTTGTTTCACTATGGTTCCACACAAAAGCAAGGTTCGGTGTTACCATAAATAGTTACCACTTCATCCTTTGTATTATTTTATTATTATTACAATGTACAGTATCATAGAAGCTTTCTTCCAGAAATACCTTTTTTATGAAGCGATGTAATGGAATATCTATTTAACGATCACATTAATACTTGTCACATCGTATATGCGGTCGTATGGTCATTCATAACGATATACTCCGTAGTATAACATTACTTTGTGGCAGTGTCGTTTAATTTATGGCAATGTTTAATCATTATTTTTGTCTCTGGTCATTGCGAGCCGTAGTCTTACATCCCTCGTATTAATCTCAACAAATAGAAGCCATTGCTAATTTTATTGCTGTATAAATCAGACTCCATTGACCGTGTGACGGGGCGGCCATTTTCCATGTTGAAGCTAAAGTTAAATGCGTTAAGAGAATCTCGACTATCGCAGACGAAATAAAAGATAAAAAAAATGTCATAGGTCGACGAACTCTAGTCTATTTGGCGGCAGTCCAATGGTGCACAAAAACTGCAGCGCTGGCTGTGCCGCATGGATCCATAGACAATACAAATCCGCATTTAAGCCTCTTTGGCTGAATGTGATTGTTTTGCTGCCAAATAGTGCGCGGGAAATTGATGTAAAGTCTGTCTATCCTTGTCTTAAATGGTAAACAATGTTCACCCATCTCTTTATCGAAATAATCATTTAAAAAATACAACAAATGGTTTTCCACACATAGATTACGAAATAAATTGTTCATAAATTAATAACAATTTCATAAAGTTACTAACATATTTCTAAATAACGATTTAAGTATAAAAGAGGTATGACAACTGTCAAAATCTGTTTACTAAATAAGACAAGTAAGGATTTAAGTTTTTTTAACGACTGAATGTTTTTAAGAAATCGATTTACGTGATTGTAATTTGATTTAACATACGTTTTGTAAGACATGCGAGCTTAACACCAATACTTACCCGAGAATAGTTCAAAAGATCGTAAATGACGTGTCCGAGAGATTTACAAGTGATTTATTTATGGTACGTACAATAAAATTAACACTTCTCCCCGAGAGGGGACTGAGTTTCATTATTTTTAGTCGTACACATGACGACACATCTAGATTGACACCATAAAGTGATGCACTTAATGCACTTTGAAGAGTCTTCTCTGGTAGTAATGGATTTTTAATTCACATACTTACCTAATATATTTTTCTATTGTAAGCTCGTTGGTTTGTTGGATAAATGAATCGTCATACTTAATTAAATAATTATATTCCAATAGGTAGCTATATCAAAAAGTAAAAAGCCGATGGATGAAAGAAAATGAGAACTAGAAAGTAATTTGTCTTTACCTATAGCACAGAATATGTACATCCATAATTCAATTCAATCAAGGTAAATATCTCTTCACGAAAATCTGCATGATCATAATAAGAATAGGTAAATCTTGGACTAGAGTAGAATTCATCAACATTTGGTAATGTTGGGAGTTCGGATCTTATTTTTTATGCACAATGGGATATTGATTGGCCATCACTTCACCTGATATTAAGTGACGATAAGGCCGAAGGTGGAAGCGCACTACACCCGGAATCCTCATCACTGAGCAACTGGCTATCTTACCTCTAACTGCCGGAACACACAAATTTTTAAATTTTTGTTATGGCTTCGACTGAAGTTAAGAAAGTGTGACCTTTCGTAGCACACAGAAATACAAGTTCTGAACGTTCGTAAAAGTAAATATCTATCTACGCTGCTGACAGACAAGTATTGGCAACTGTTTTATGTGTGACATGTATGCTCGTTGCATATTGTAAACATTGTCCCAACAGTTCATTCAAAGCTGTCACAAGATTTCAATACCTTGCCAAATTGTTATGACGATTGAGTGTATAAAGAAAATGTTCAGAGAAATCTACTTCAACCAATCAATGGTTTCAAGCAAATTCTACACAAGCAAATGCTTTAGTTATACTGATACACATACCTTATTATCTTCTCTTATTAAAGTTACTTCAAGGAGGTGGTTGCCGGCTGATTGATCTGTGTTCTTTGCGTTTACTGCACCAGCATTTCATCGTGTACTATAATTAACATCGTGACTTCCCCCAAAAGCTCGTATTTTCATATGAATACATCTTCCCGGTCAGTAGCCGCGCTATACTTGAGATAGACTGACGCCGTACAGGGCTCATCCCGTGCGCTCTTAATTAATGCGGTGCATATCAAAAATTGTTTTGTCTATGACCACAATCAACCTTTTTAAAAACGGTCCCGTAAACACCAGAACAAAAGAGTTCGGGAACGCATATTCAGATTTGGAACGCGGTTATTGCCGCTGTCAGGCACGTGTCAAAATAGTTTTTCGAATTTCGAAATGTGAAAATGAAGCAGGAAGTGCATTTGGAAATGGGACGACACGTCATTTCGCTTTCATCGGCCCGCGAAAGTGTCAGTGGTGGTCAACCGTGGTAGATCTCCGGTTGCCGGTTGTTGCATGGTCGATCCTGCAGTTCGTCAGGGACTGCAGAGGTCGCTTTACATTGGTCACAGTTTTACAGTCGAAAAGAAGATTCATTCTTAAGAATTCACAGTGGAAACGCGATTAAGGTTGTGCGATACGTTCAGAACTTTTGATGTCTTCACGCTGCTGTGTATGACAGTTTCGACACAGCTTATTTCGGATGCACATCGCTTCCTCATATCTACGTCGTATTTCAGGTGACTGGATTTGGCTCCGATCCAAAAGTTGAATTACATCATGGCAGTTTGATATGACGAAACGATTGTTTATTTTTTTTGTCGGGCACTTTAAGTGTTATCTTTAAATCTTCAGTATTGACGACCTGAGTGGTGCAGTGGTCAACATGCCGCTTACCACGCAAGAGGTCCCGGGTTCGATTCCCGGTCGGGCAGAAATTGAAATGATGAATTTTAATTTCTGTGACGGGTCTGGGTGTTACTATGTATAATAAGTATACCTATATATTTAAAAAAGTATATAAGTAGTATATCAGTTGTCTAGCACCCATATTACAAGCTTAGCTTAGTTTGGGGCTAGATGGCGCTGTGTGAAATTGTCTAAGCATTTATTTATTTATTATTATTATTTATTTATTGCGGTTAGGTATTTTCCTCTTATTGCTTTCATCGTTACTGCATTAATTCATTACTTTAGATCTTAGATTGATTCCGATTGCATTCGATACGTTTTGTTTGGCTCAAAGCATTAAACTCTTAATTTGTCTATGGTACCATTTACAGTAACCGATTTATGGCACCTTACCTGTGGCGATTCCTTTTTTGAATTTAATTCTTTATTCTAATAGCTTTATCTAGTCTGTACTCTTGAAACGGATGTTACGAGGTAACACACAATGCGCGTGTTAAACCAGAACAGATATAGATCGGGATGAATCATACCATTCCACTTTATTTATTTCATTTTGTCTGTCTGTACTGCTGGCTTTATTTTTTTATCTGTTTTTAACATCTTCAAAACTGGCATGGCGGTTATTTGTATAAAGAATCAAATGATTTATGAGTTTTATGACGCTACCACTGCGAATGTTACTGCAAAGTACCTTTTTTAAATTTTGAAATTGGATTATCTTTTTCACTTTCATTCACTGATTTCTGTTATTCTACCTTCAAATAATTTGTTTTCATAATTTGTTGAATAGTTTCTACATGCTTCATTTTCTTCTTTTTCACTTCATAAAAACGTCATTTTTGGTGTGGTAGCCACGCGTAGACCTCATCTACTTCTAAATAGAGACTTGCTGTGTTTATTCGATGTCTTAAATTGTCACATACCACATTAATCTCGTGGGGCTTAGCTATTATACCATCTTAACCTCAGATCACTAGTCACTGCGTGTACCAAAATAAACAAACCAACAGATGCATTCTTGCAATGTGCAGCCAATGTTTCCTTTTTTTACTGCTTCTAAATTTGAACGTGGCCGCGCGCCAGTCTTCGCGCGTGCGCACAATCGTGCGCTTCTTGAATTCGGAAACTTTCTCACTATCAAATAAAAGCTTTTTTGGCGTTTGAACTTCTTTGTTAGTCATATTTTGATGTCCGAATCCACGATTTCAACAGGTCATAAGGTCTTGGTAACTATTTCGTCCTAGTTTATGGTTTGAACTCACCCCTTGCTTTTGTGATTAATCTTGTACATAAACCTAATACCGTGTTTGAATTTATTAATTGGCTTCTTTATTTTAGTTGAGCCCAAGAGTAGAGTCCTGTACTGGCCAGAGACAGTCTGCTTCGCGTTCGAAAATTTATTTTTTCGAATAACGAATAGTGCGGTGTGCAGATTCAAAATCAGTGAGCCAAAGACTAAATAATCAAACTTTTTAATAGTGCAATATTTTTAATACACGTCCAATAAGTGTCTAATGTTCATCATAGAGTTCAAGGAAAATGGGAAAGAAAAAGAAAAATAGCGGCAAAAGAGCAGGCAACAGGTTCTTCCGTTGGATAAGGAGGTAATTTGTGAAAACCTAACCAAAAACGTGTGTCTGTGTGAAACTCAATAACAATATATTCAACAATTACATGTGTGTTAAATTGCATGTTTTGTGTGTTTTCATAAACTTCAACACATTTTGCTGCTAATGGATATTAAATGAGAATCATAATTTATATCGTCTGCAAGGCCGTAATTGGTGCTAACATTATCATGAATTATTTAGCTTCTTCTACCGAATATCATACAGTCGCCATTGAAATAAGATCAAAAAAAATATTAAATTACAGTTAAGGTATTAGATACTATTTCCTTAATTTACCGCGTACAATTTAGTAAAAACAAGAGAAAGGTTGGCCTGAGCTTATCGTGCATCGAGATAACTAGACGGACCATAGACAGCGTTTTCCGGTTCCGAGTGTAATGAACTGTCTTACGAAAGTATCGTAAACTGTACCAACTTATTTCCTCTTTTGCTCATTGATTGTGTGAAAGTATCATTGTTACATTACAGTGATTGGTAAAATAATGGAAGCACAGAATGAAATGAAGCTTGCGCGCAGGAAAACCGGACCCAAACCGTTTTTAGGGTTCTGTACCAAAATGGTAAAAAAGGAACCCTTATGGTGTGACTCAGTCTGTCTGTCTGTCACAGCTGGATATCTCGAGAACTACTAATGGTATCAACTTGAAATTTGGAATAGTTTAAGATGACATTTGCCCAACTATTTTGCAAATAAGAAAGAAATAAAAAAATAATATTTTTTTTTACAACAGGGACTGAAAAGGGGTCTTAAAAATTTGAAGTGAGGTGACTAGGGCGTGTGGGGTATCATATGAAAGAGCGCTGTTTGCACATTTTAAAACATTTTTTTCTTTTTTCTTAGGCCGCATAGTTTTCGACTTATGATGAAAAATGTAAAAAAAAATACCGTTCCCCCCCCCCCTTATCTCCGAAGTTTGCAAAGAGAAAAATCTGAAATAATTCTATGTGATAGTAGTTTACGTAAAGATTACAGGAAAAATAAAACGAGGTCTCAATATAACACACTTTACACATATTTATGATTGTACGGAACCCTCGGTGCGCGAGTCCGACTCGCTCTTGACCGGTTTTATTTAAACATGATAGGGTTAAAAATAGTGGTAAAAAGCACTGATTTAATTTTTAGGAATTAATTAAAGCTTTCGACTGCACTTTTCAGTAGCTTTGGGTGAAGTTTAGTTTGTTTCCAACTCTTGATGTCCGGTTACCGTACGGATTAATCCGTAAAATGACAGGTTTGGACAGGCGCCCAAAATTTCTGCGACCGCAAAGATTATAAATGGGAGTACTACTGGGAAGTATTCTGGGTCCCGATTTGTTTATAATATTGAAGGCAAGTTCCTTATAATTTTTGTTGGTCTGAAGTTGGTCTTATTTGCGTAGTGGTTATCATTCGCTAATCCGCATAATATTCTACCTATATGTGAATTTCTTTCTTTCTTATATAAGGATTAGTAGCCACCAAAGAGAATGTAAAAATAACTAGTAGCCACCTCTGGTGTTAGAGTTTATCAAGCCGCCTGTAAGACTTAGCTTAACAACTGTTATCAGATGACAACAGCCGGGACCGACGGTTTAACGTGCCCTCCGAAGCGCGGAAGCGTATTATGTTTAGCCTGATGACCATGTGTTTTATACATAATCAAATACTTTACTACTACGGGCGTATCTAGAGATATTTGAAGGGGTCTGGCCCTTATTCACGGGTCAAAACTAGAGGGGGGGAGAGATGCTGGAGCCGCGTTAGAGTTTTGAAGGGCAATAGAAAATTAAAAGGCTTTTTTCTGGGGGCACCAGACTGTTCCAGAGAGGGAGAGGAGAGGGAGAGTGAGACGGAGGGGAAGGGGAGGGGGAGATTGAGGGGAGACGGGCACGGCCCACTCGCCCCGAACGAATACGATGTCAAGGCCTTCAAGAATGACATGTCGATCGGTCATCAGACTTACTAACATTTAGCTTAACCGACATAACAATACAACTATTTGACATATCTGTCGAACCTAAATCATTTGATAGTAGGTAGACGCAAGCTTGAACTACATAATAATTTAATTGTCCGTGACGATGTTGTTCTTCAAATAATTTGAAGATCTTATCGATGCCACTCGATGCTATGATTATTACCTGCTAATTGGGCTTGTGTTTTATGTGATTACCTAAATGCAACTGCTATTTAGTTGATGGTAGGTAAGGTGGTTTTGGTATGTGGAACTGTTGAGGAAGACAAAAAATAAAAAATAATATGATTATGGAAAAAAACATGACGTAGAAAGGTGGGAAAAGCCTGCCTTAGATAAACACTACAATAAATTTGAATATGTAGGTACTAAAGTAAGGGCAGGTCAAAAATATTCATAAGATGTCTGTTTACGTATAGAGGTGTCGGGTGGTAGCTTGAAAAGAATTTATAATTGTTGAGTCCTTACGTAGTAGAAATCCTTTGTTTCTGCCTCCTACGTAGCCCCTTGGGAAACAGGCGTGACGGCATGTACTTACCTATACCTTTATTTAAATGCGACTTATGTTACACAAATGGAGTGGATGTGGCAATAACTATGGATAATGTAATCCAAATGTATGTAGATGAAATGTAAGAAGCCCGCTTAAATAAAGGCGTCATTAGAAAATCAAAGAAGTTTTTTAATACATTGTGTATGTAGGTAATAATTAACCCCCCACTCCGGTCAAGACAGTTTCAATTCAACCTGGAAATCTGACTTGCTTGGAATCTTGCATGAAGATCATCATAACAACACAATAGCCTCTAAGAGTCACTGCAGGGCTAAGGACTGCATCTGTCATAAGAGATAATTCTGATATCCCCGCTTGGCTAAGGCATCTGTCATAAGAGATAATTCTGATATCCCCGCTTGGCTAAGGCATCTGTCATACGAGATAATTCTGATATCCCCGCTTGGCTAAGGCATCTGTCATAAGAGATAATTCTGATATCCCCGCTTGGCTAAGGCATCTGTCATAAGAGATAATTCTGATTCCCCGCTTGGCTAAGGCATCTGTCATAAGAGATAATTCTGATATCCCCGCTTGGCTAAGGCATCTGTCATAAGAGATAATTCTGATATCCCCGCTTGGCTAAGGCATCTGTCATAAGAGATAATTCTGATATCCCCGCTTGGCTAAGGCATCTGTCATAAGAGATAATTCTGATATCTGATATGCTGGAGATCCGGATTTTATCTGTTGCTCATTTCTAGTCCGTGGAGGTGGTATTTACCATTTCCAAGTCATTTTGCAGTAAGGTACTAATTAAACTTTGTAGGGATAATTCTATAACAACCTAGTGTTTTATATATTATTGCACGCGTTTGTTATAGCTCGGTTTATGGCCCTAAAAGCGATGTATTAGGGCTCACTTTACGAGCAAGCATGTTGAAAAAAAATTAAAAACCCGCCTGCATAAAAAGACAAGTCAACTGTTATATGCCTCCGACTGCATGTTATAATGTTGCCTTTAATATTTAATCTTGTTTCCATCTTTTCAGTTGACTTGTCTTTTTATGCAGGCGGGTTTTTAATTTTTTTAATTTATTTTTTATTTATTTCTTTTTAGTTATTATTTAAATGTTATATCTTTTGGATATCCTTATAATAAGCCCTTTAATTTGACACCCATATTGCAATATTCTAAAAAAAAAAAATTTTTTCCGCTATGTATAATAGCACCGTACAGCCGCCATGTTAGTTTTTTAATAACGCCACCTTCTTAAGAACACTTGGGCTGACGAGACAAATCTAACGATATGTTAATCATGGAAATCTGTTCAGCCGTTTGAAAGATATGAGGTAATAAAGAATATTACATACAAACAAACAAACTTACATAAAAGATACGCGCGAAAAACATAACCCTCTTGCAGTCGGGTAAAAATGCACTAGAGGTAGTATAAATTATGACTGCCGCGGACTAACGGTGCAAATGCTACCTCCGCATTTGTTGAATAATTATACCTATGTTAATCAATACAATCGGCAACCATATTAAGATTAATTAATCGATTTGACTGCGATGCCGGATACCGTATATAGCCAAGTTTTTATACCATTATAATGGATTAGTTGTGGATTACGCTGTGGTAAATATTGCTTCTAAGTTCCGTATGAATATTTCCGGAATTTTTACTTTTAACTTTATCGTTTTTTACCGACTTCAAAAGGAGGGAGGTACTCAATTCGACCGGTTTTTTTTTTTGTTTTTTGTATGTACACCGATTACTCGAAGACGGCTAGACCGATTGAAATGATTCAAACGTTATTACATTAGGTAAACTTCCAAGTTGGTCCCATTTTTTAAAATTTTGAAATCGGTTCAGTACTTTTCAAGTAATCTTGAAAAAAGCACGAAAATAGTATGATTTTGTGTGAACTACCTTGATGATCAGTCGTATAACCCCTTTGTTTATGAACTGAATAAGGTAATTATTTTTTTGTTGGAAAGTTCTTAAGTGTAGTTCTTTAACCGACTTAAAAAAGGAGGTTCTCAGTTTGACCCGCATGTATGTATGTTTCTCCGCGATTAACTCACGTTTGGCTGAGCCGATTTTAATTTCTACCTAAATAATATACCTACACTAATACAAAAGGTACCTACACTAAAAATAAAAAAATAAAAAATTGTTTAAAAAAACAAAAAACCGACTTCAAAAAACCTACCTCTAAAAAGCAAGAAATAATATTCGTAATAATAAAACACGTCTATGAAGTCGGGTGGGGCTTTAAGAATAAAAAAGGGATTTGTACTCCAGCCCCACCCGACTTCAATAGACGTGTTTTATTATTACGAATATTATTTCTTGCTTTTTAGAGGTAGGTTTTTTGAAGTCGGTTTTTTGTTTTTTTAAACAATTTTTTGACATCAATGGTTTTGTCGCCCATGTCTGTCTTAGCGGTGCTTTCGTATCTGGCCCGCCTGTCCGGCTAGGCTGTCCGTCTGTTCTCCTCGATAGGTCGCTCAATCGCTTCTCGTGAAATTTTGTGAGCAGGTACTATAAATTATACAGAATTTTTCTATGGAGTCAGTTTTTTCGAAATTTTTCAAAATGGCGGAGATATGGGGAATAATCATATTTCAGCCATTTTGAAAAATGACACATACGTGAGGTCTAGTTCTACAGAGCCACTAGTAACTATAAAATTTTTTTTTTAGAGCTCTCGCAGACTACAGACTTTCTATCGGCCGATGGTTGGGTCGAACCGTTTTTAATATGAAGAATCGGCCGATAGCAAATCGTTGAAGCGTGCCCGCAGAGTACAGACTTTCTATCGACCGACAGTTTAGTCGGGCTCTCAATCAGTATGAAGGTGTATGCAAGTGCGCACACTAGAACGATTCGGTATCGGCCGATTCTTCATACAAAACCAACTATTGGCCGACAGTTTGGTCTGTAGTCTGCGGGCACGCGAAATGTGCGCACTTGCATATTCTTATGAAACTGATTAAAGACCGAGAGAGAGAGAGACAGATACTGATTAAAGACCTGACCAAACTATCGGCCGACAGTTTGGTCTGTAGGTTTGCGGGGACTCTTAATCTCATGGATAAATGTTTAGTATATTTGCAAATATACCAGTGTAAATTATGGCGGTTTTCAATAATATTTGAACTATAGAAGTTAAATATAGAAATACTAGCGGCCGCCCGCGACTTCGTCTGCGTGGAAAGGTTTTTTGCTATCCCTCGGGAACAATACATTTTTTCGGGATGAAAGGTACCCTATGTCCTTCTCTATACCCCTGACAACGTGTATGCAAAATTTCATAATGATCGGTTCAGTAGTTAGGACGTGAAGGCGTAACAAACAAACAAACAAACAAATAAACAAACAAACGGACTTTCGCATTTATAATATTAGTAAGGAAGATAACCAAAATATTTTGTCGTTCGACATTTTATTTGCTAAAGCTGACTAATCGTTTATTTAAGGCAGGAAACAATTCCTTTTTCGAAAACGCTTAAAAAAATTAAAAACTTAACAGTTGGACTCAGAACCCCAAAAGTCCACTTTTAATCTGTGTAGGTGGTTTAAAAATATAGATTTCGCAACAACCCGCATCAAGATTTGGATTTAGAACCCACGCGTACCTGTTTATTTATAATTTGAACTTTATTGCAGTTTAAATAAAGTTAACTTTGTAACGAGCGAATTGCGAGCGTAACAGCTTTTACGTAGTCCAATTAAAAAAAATAACATCTATCTTGATAGCCGTGGGATAAAGAAAATTACGGACTTAGAAACTAACAAAATGGTGCCTGTTACGAAATTTTAATATAATTTGTCTGAGTAACCATAAAAGCTTATCATCATACATCGAAATGTTACGAAAACGCCAGTAAAAGAAGTTAGTTCTGATTTAATGTGTAATTGTCAAGAAATCGTCGCTCTCACATGGAGGTTAATGGATATCATTAAAAACTACGCTTTTGTTGGAGACAAATTATGGACACTTTCTCGAGATAAAAGCTTACAATGAAAGAACTATCGATGCAATAGTACATTACTGCAGCGGCCAGCAAGACAGGCATTGAAGGACGAACGTGAAAATGTGGGCCGAGGCGAAGCCGAGGCTCACATACGTGATTCCATCAATGCCTAGTTGCGGCCAAGGCTTGTATAGTACTTTTCTCAAATAATGCGCGGAAATTCAAACCAAGTAGTAACTTGTCTAACATTTTATTTTTATTTAAAATTACAGTAATGAAAAGTACCAAATCGCACCGTCTTGAGTTTCTACGTCTTTTACATAAATACATGTCGTTGCATCTTCGTGCACCGAAAATGCCAAAAATTAAAACTGCAACAAAAATAAAGAACGTGTAAAGTTGTGATGTTAGCTGTCTAACTAAAACAAAGTGGTAAATTAGTACCTAGGTACTTATCAATACGAAAACTTACTTTAGGATCCAAATACACACTGTCTGATGCTTTTGACAAGAAAATTTGCACGTTTAATGCAGACTTCCTACATTTATACCCTTGTGAATGTCTTTTAAGCATTGCAGTTAGGTTTACATCTGGTTTACTTAATGTTTTTTTTATTTTGGAGACAAAGTGTTTTCTATTGCCGCTTCTTGAATTTGAGGTGGCGTCAAAATATCACTTTCGTCGCTTGAACTAATTTTTATAATAAATTAATTACTTAATTTAAATCAAAGATAAAATATTTGACAAAACAAAAACAATGTCTACAATATTTCTTCTAGCGCCAAGATCCATAGATAATACAACTTTATTTTATGCCGCCCGCGCCTCTCCGAATCGTATGTTACACGTAAGTTTTGTAACCAGGAATACGGATTAATGGACGGGCGTTAGTGCGCTCATGATCATGACATTCTGTTACCGTGATGCGGAACTTTCCATTTGCAAAGGCAGTTCTAGTTTTAAATATTGATGATGATCACAGACCTGATTGGCTGTCGTGTTTCATTGAAAATTTCGTTCCATTTTTGAATTACACGTGTATAAAGTTTCAATACTAACATTGCCGATCAGACGCCTGCAATTTTTGTATGAAAATCCATTATTACACGTTAGTAATGGATTCTCATAGAAACATTGCCGGCGTGGTTTAGGTAAACTCCGATTTAGCACGAAGAAGGTTGTCAAAATAATGTTCGAATTTCCAAGCATGTTTGAGAAAAAGATATTGAACAAGAAAATGCTGTTCCGATCAACATCGCTAACAGAAATAATGACCTAAAATTAAAAAAAAATATTAAAAACACGACTGCCCTGCCAAAAACGAACTAAAAAGTTAAACAACAAGTGTCATAGCAGTCGGGGGACCTTATTATGGAACAATTTTTGATCAAAGAGGTCCCCCGACTGCTATGACACTTGTTGTTTAACTTTTTAGTTCGTTTTTGGCAGGTCAGTCGTGTTTTAAATTTTTTTTTTAATTTATTTATTTTTATTTTACACATTTCAGTGACATATTATATAGTTTTGGAATGTGCTCATGAAGGCCTTTCATTTGATGCCCATATTGTAATAATAGAAGAAAAAATTTTTTTTTCACATCTGAAAATGGCGTCGTACAGTCGCCATATTGATCTTTTCTAAAAAAAAATATAGCCAGTGTCACTCGGGATGCTGTAAGGATTCTAACGATATCCCATTTATCCAAATCAGTTCAGGCATTTAGAAGTTATGGTGGAATAAAGAAACTCACATACCCACAAACATACATGAACCCTGAACACATATACACTCTTTTTGCTTTGGGCAGTCGTGTAAAAAGATGTTGTACTCGTACGAGACATTATTGAAGAAATTTTACGATGTGCCTGAAATTGATGGAAAGGAACCTAAGAACAGTGTTGAAGAACTAGATGACATCAATATTCAAGAGAAAACATCATTTTATTTAAAAACTACAACAACTGAATTCTTAGGAAATTTTCAGTATTTCTTTGCTTCGTTTCGTAATACGAGCCGGCCATTGAAAATGCTGTCGCTTGACAGCCACTTGCAAGTTTATAAATGGGTCGAAAAGTTAAGAAAATTTTCCTTTTCAGTGCCAAATTATGGTCAGTATGAAAATGTATAAGATAAAGTTGACAAATTCCAAAAGGCTAGAAAAACTGCCAGCGTCACTCGGACTATTTTCTACAATGGTTTTTTTATGCAACAACGAGATAGTGCTTGGCATTCACCTCACCAGATGTTAAGTGACGATAAGGCTGAAGGTGGACGCGCACTACACCCGGAATCCTCAACATTGACGAACTGGCTATCTTACCTATAACAGCCGGAACACATCAATTTTTACATTGTTGTTATGGCGTCAGACTTAGGTAAGATGGTGGTAGCTAGCTAGGCCGACTTGAAATAAGCCAAACCGAATACAAATTGTACCCCCCTCCTGAGACTCGAACCCGGGATCCCTGCGTCTTACACGGGTGGGCGAATCACTAGACCACAGTGGTGTATGGTCAAGAATCCCAAGTGGTAACCACCTGCTATTCTTCATTCTTGGTTGGACATAGACCTCCGTGAAATCCTGCAGCGATCAGTAATTTGCAAACACGACAATCGACGCGTGTAATCACAGGCTGCTGAAGAAACTAAAGAAAATGGCCGACACCATGTTATTTGTTAGGCTCTGAATAGCGATCAAATTGTGATGTGAGGAAACATAGGCTGCCGCTTGACCGGTCATTACTGGAGCTACAGTTTTGGTATAAATGTTCAGTACATCTATTCTATCATGAGTAGCAAAAAAATTGTTTAAAAAAACAAAAAACCGACTTCAAAAAACCTACCGCTAAAAAGCAAGAAATAATATTCGTAATAATAAAACACGTCTATTGAAGTCGGGTGGGGCTGGAGTACAAATCCCTTTTTTTTATTCTAAAAGCCTCACCCGACTTCAATAGACGTGTTTTATTATTACGAATATTATTTCTTGCTTTTTAGCGGTAGGTTTTGTTTTTTTAAACAATTTTTTATTTTTTTATTTTTAGTGTAGGTACCTTTTGTATTAGGTAGTGTAGGTATATTATTTAGGTAGAAATTAAAATCGGCTCAGCCAAACGTGAGTTAATCGCGGAGAAACATACATACATGCGGGTCAAACTGAAAACCTCCTTTTTTAAGTCGGTTAAAGAACTACACTTAAGATATCCCTTTTCCAACAAAAAAATTATTATCTTATTCAGTTCATAAACAAAGAAGTTATACGACTGATCATCGAGGTAGTTCACACAAAATCATACTATTTTCGTGCTTTTTTCAAGATTACTTGAAAAGTACTGAACCGATTTCAAAATTTTAAAAAATGGGACCAACTTGGGAGTTTACCTAATGTAATAACGTTTGAATCATTTCAATCGGTTCAGCCGTCGTCGAGTAATCGGTGTACATACAAAAAACAAAAAAAAACAAAAAAAACGTGTCGAATTGAGTACCTCCCTCCTTTTGAAGTCGGTAAAAATACTTACCATTCTTCAAGATTTTATTACGTTGACTGAATATTTCGTCAAGGTGGTAAACGACATCCACATAGATATAGATATCTTTAGTTTGCGAAGTTAGTTATACTTATTTCGCTGAAAGGCATGTTACTAGAAGAGTAAGGGATATGGATGTAAATGGCTGGAAAGTAAAAAGAAAACAGCAGAAAAGATGGATGGATTGTGTGCGGAGTGATATGAATGTGATGGGAGTGGATGAGGAGATGACGAGTGACAGGAGAAATGGAAGAGAAGGACGCATTGCAGCGACCCCAAATAAATTGGGCTAAGGGTTGGGCGTGATGATGTGACTTTATCTATGAGGACTTGAGATTGCGGTCACTAATGGTGGGGATACTGAAATAAGGACGCGCTCGATTATCATATCGGAACAATGGATGTGACATAACAGTGTAATTGACTATTGTGAGATATCCGGTATGGCCGACGCCTAGTACTAATTGGTGGGCCAGGAGTAGGAAGCCATGAAGGGCAAAATTAATGTCACACAGGATATTTGCAATCTGCTAGTGGGCTTGACTATCGAATCGAATACCAATCTCGAGGGAATTATTTTTCAATTTCCTGATATCACAAGTACAGACAGACAAATGAACTTGGCTTGCCTTTTTTTATATTAGGTGGAGTATTTTGTCTGGGTATCTGAAGTTTGAAAAATTACAGCAAATCTAATTTCCAATCTTAAATTCATATCGGTTTTATCTTTATAAACAGAGTTTTTCAAAGTGTTTGTTCATATTTCTTTAAATAGACCAAAATTTTGGCCATGATCCATTCAATTACGTGTATAAAATAACAACCCGACCCGAGTTGATCAAAGAATCGGAATTGTGTTAATATAAAAATTTCATCCGAATAATAATTTCAAAGTCAAAAAAGCTTTTAAAAAACCAAAACCTCCTTTAATAACAGGTCTGAAAAATCATGAAATAATGTTCAAATCAATTCATTAAAAACATCTAATGCGGTCGGGTAATTTCAAAATTGAAAGTGAAATTGCATGTATAAAAGCTGTACCAATTTGACGCTAATTTACTTTTACCAATTAGCAGTGTAAAAAATCACAGCATGTTACATATAAAAAAACTAGCAAAGCTTTCGTTTTACGACTACACACGATCACTTTACTAGTACAAACAAATAAAATAATGTAGCCAATAAAAACAGCGCTTATTAAAAAACATCTGTTTAACAGGAATCATCGGTTTCCTTGGCGCGTGCCTTCGTATAAAGAGAAACATAAACACCGACAGTCGAACCGTCTGGGTTCGGTCCCCCTCTTTCTCCTTCACTACATTCAGTATAACTAGTAGAATTAAAACAATTCGTAGCTGAAGCGAAACATACATTGAAAAGTTTCCCCCCACATTCAAAGTCAAAATAATTTTAAAGAGGCATTGGATTGAGTCGCTTACGAACCAAACAGCTGCGCTAACGTAACGGAATGTGAATGAGCCGTCAATTCAATACCACGTCATACGGTTGTACCGCCCACGGAAAGGTAGACGTGCGCCCGCGCCTCTATAAACCGAAGTGAAATTATTGGTGTCCTCCAGGGCACTATATTTGGGCCTACACTTCTTATCATTAATTTACGGGAGTTCTTGTTGAACAGTGACTGTGCGTGTCGATAAACCCGTTAGATCAGTGCTATCTTTAATAACCAATCACTTTCCTAAGTGAAATCAACCGCGTTTCTCATGGTTTTTGTTATTAAAACAATCGTTTGTTTAAGACATTTAATTTACATGAGAATAGAAAGTGAACAGCATCTGCGGGAATGATTTTATGATTATAAAAACTTTGATTGAACTTTAAAATGCATGAAATATGTGAGTATGATCGACTTTATATGTGTTGTTTTCTTTTTTCAAGATAATTGCCTAAGTTTTTTGTATGTCTGGCCAAAATCAGCACCCGTGAAGATATTCTATGCGATCTTGGTTTATTGCCTTGTAGACAGCGAGACAAATGGCTTGTATGAGAAAAAAAATGGATGGAAGTGGGCCGTCATTGAGAGTTGTAGAAATGAACTCAATATCCTTAGCATAAAAGTCATTTTATTCGGCGTTGCGATGAATCATTATAACAGCGATGGCAAACGCATTCAAAGTGAAATTTCTTCAGGGCTTATCTTTTGTGCAACATTGAATACATCAAATGAAATAATTAATGTTATTTCACTTAACACAAAAGATGCAATGGGCTATCATCAAAGGTAAGATTGAAGAAGTAATCAACAGATATGTAAAGAAATCATCTTATGAAATATCTACCACAGGAAAGAGAATTTATAAACAAGAAAAATAATTTATAAGTCTCGAATAGTTATGTTAAATAACTTAAAAGCTACGGTAATATAACACCGTGCAAGGGATTCCATACAATTGCTATCCATCTAATCCTCTTAAGTCTCCAAAATAACTGTAATTACTGCTATCAAATTAAACTGCTTTACTAAGAACTTTCTCTCGATAATAAGCAAGCAGGATCCTTATAATGGGGGAAAAAGGCATTCAAAGTCGTGTAAACCGAACAGAACGTTAACAGAGATTTACAAAAAATAATGTTTATTGTAAACAAAACGGTTATAATGTTTTATTTCTCTTTGTGATAATAATAGAATAATTGGGATGTTGACTAATGAATAAAATAACGAAATACTAATAAAAATCGTAATAATATTAAACTTTTAGAGTAGCTTGTATATCTCTTGGTTTTATATTTAAGTTTATATATAAGTTGACTTCCGATCTCAACTTTGGTGACACAATCGAGTCGAAGGCTCAAACTGCGGCCAAAAAACTAGGCATCTTGAACAAGGTTAAGCGATATTTCACGCCGGGACAGCTTCTAACTCTTTACAAAGCGCAAGTCCGGTCGTGCATGGTATATTGCTGCCACCTGTGGGATGGGTCCGCAAAGTACCAGCTAGCCGCACTCGACTCGGTTGAACGCAGAGCCAGAAAACTCATAGGGGATAGTGCGCTATTAAAAACCAAGCTTCACAGTCTTTCCCACCGCCGCCGTGAAGTGGCTTGTCTGGCGGTGTTCTACAGACTATATTTCGGAGAGTGTGCTCTTGAGCTGCATGAGCTCATTCCGCCATCCCCGTGCTACCATCGGACATCCAGACGCACGGCGGGGTTTCACCCCTATTTGGTTGACATTCCATGCATGCGCACGAAGCGTTTTTCATCTTCCTTCTTAATGCTTAATTCCAAGGAGTGGAATTCCCTGCCTGCGTCTGTATTCCCGAAAGAATATAACCCAGCGATATTTAAGGCACGAGTGAATAGGCTTCTTCTGGGCAAGCTCGCTTCATCTTCGGCCTCTTCTTAGCCTTATGGTTCTCGAATGTGGCCAAGAGTAAGCCCATTTAATGTAAAAAAAAAACACATTATTTAATATAGCTGCCGAACAAATTTCCTACGCGTTGCATACAAACTACTGAGGCGTGACGTCATAATTCAGTAGCCGTCAGTATGGAGCGTTTTTGGGCGAGTCCATTTGTGTGCATTTCACACTGTGATATCTCGGGCAGTTTTCAAGCTAGCGAAATAATTATTTTACCAATGTTTCTTTTTTTTTGAGAGGTAATTTATGTAATATAAAATAAAAAAAGTTGTCAACATCCCAATTGTAGAGGTATGGTACTGATAGAGATAGTTAATTGACCTAATTTGAACGTAGAGGTACTTTAGCATTCAACTGCACTTTCGTCTTGGTGATACCAGTGGCTTCGGACGTCCGAAACCTTGTTTCGTTTATTTATGGCATTAACACCGTGAGATTTTCCAAATTGCCACACAATCAAGAAACGTTACTCGACACAAATTCTTTGCTAGAAGAAAAACAAATATTTTGATAACGCTAAACAAGAATTTGACTAGAAGAATTCCAACTCTGATATTTAAAACAAATTTAGCATAAAATAATTAAAACATTTAACTCCACAACTCAACCGTTGAAATCGTAAAGAAAAATGCTGAATGATTTTCCTTTCAAGAAATTATGGCAAATTGTAGTGTCCTAGGAACTTCCTATTTGAAACAGTTTTCTGTAGATTTATCTTTTACAAGAATTTTATTTAATACCTCCGTAGTCTTACAGTTAGCAAAAGATCTACAGATATCTAGGTCTCGATCTAAATTTCTAGTTGCAATTTCAAGTTACATTCCTGATGGCCATTCATGCATGGAGAATCAGCGCAACAGATTCTGTGCTTTAATTATGCATATATGTTACAAAAATGTGAACTAGTTTGGCTCGTGATTAAGAAATAATGGATGTTAGTATCTGGTTGACTTTATCTCAGTATGTGTTTACAAGATTAACAAAAAACGTTTACACCAGATAAGATTTTGGTAAAGGCTTCTGAGGAAATGATCCGATTTCTTAATGATCTAGTAAATCCTAAATTGGCAAATCATTATACAAATAACAGTAATGGTCCTTCCTACCTAGCTACTTGTTTTATGTTTTTAGCTTTTATATGGAAACTATTTTATGCACAACGGAATAGTGGTTGGACAATAAGGCCGAAGATGGAAGCGCACTACTCCCGGAATCCTTATCACTGAGGAACTGGCTATATTACCTCTAACTGCCAGAATACAAAAAAAAATTGTTGTTATGGCGTCAGATTTAGGTATGACGGTGGTGGTAGCTAGCCAGGCGGACTTGAAATAAGCCCTACCACCAACCAAACCGGGTGGGAATCGAACCCTGCATCTTACACGGGTGAGACCACTAGACCACAGAGACGGTTAAACTTTACAGATCCTATTTACATTTTTATAATTAGTAAGGTTTCACATTTCGTTTGAACAGCTTTAAAAGTATAATTGTTTTTCAATAATGAGTAATGACATCGGAATTATGAAGATCATGGTATTGTTTTATAGATGAGCGCAATTCGATACGAAGTGTATACCTAATTTAAACATAAGAAAATAAAAGTTAGCATTCCTTATGATTGATGTCATAAAACCATTTTTATTTATGTTACTCCGATAATCATTGGAGAAGAAAAACTGTCATGCCGATCACAATATGGTAAAAGCAGCGTAGATACACACATCAACTTTGATGATTGCCATCCAAGGTGTGAATGGAGGAGATTCAGATTGCTATACACACCCAACTGATTTGATCAGCAGCATCGTAGAAACGAGATATAAGGATATGTTTTAAAAAACCGCGAATTAAATTATTAGCATAAAAATGTATGGAAATCCTGAAACGGAAAATTCTGATCCTTATCAGATGAGTTGAGTGTGTATAGCGATCTGATTTCCTTCATTGACTCCCTGGATGGTCATCATCAGATCACAGCTGGGTCAATCCTTGGCGGAGAATCCTTGTTTGTATGAAAATCTACTGGCGTCTTTAATTATGTGACCGCCACTGTATGCCTTTCATCAGATAGACTTACAACTTTGATAAGATTAAGGAACCATTGAATGCAAACATAGAGACTTTATAGACAGATCTTATGTTGGTAATCAAAAAAAACTTAACGTTGCGCCTAAATCCTCACTAGCAGTAGCTACATAATACTAAATGTCTGCTTAATCGAACGAGTACAAACATAGATTGCTTGTATCAAATAAAAAAACCGGTCAAGAGCGAGTCGGACTCGCGCACCGAGGGTTCCGTACAATCATAAATATATTTGGATATGTTACTTTAGTACAGTCTTTAAAAAAGTAGGATAAACGGCAGACAGTTGGAAGGGCGAACAGGCGGACAGTTAATTTACAAATCTTAACCACAGCTGCTTATGGTGACTGAAAAACGTTTCAGCCACTCCACATTGCAAACTGTTTATATTACTAAGTAGGAACTTATTCTTCGTTTATTCGTACGGCAAATAGTAGGTAATTATTTTAGAACCAGCCACCAATTTATTATTGTAGTGTTAGGTTGCGCCATCTCTTGACCGATAGTAGAACTATATTTTTCCTTAGGTTAGCATGCTTAGGACAGCGCCATCTGTTGACTGGTAGTAAAACTAAAAAAAATATGATTGTTTTTTGAATTTCTTAAAAAGTGTGTTATATTGAGACATCGTTTTATTTTTCCTGTAATCTTTACATAAACTACTATCACATAGAATTATTTCAGATTTTTCTCTCTGCAAACTTCGGAGATAAGGGGGGGGAACGGTATTTTTTTTTACAATTTTCACCATAAGTGGAAAACTATGCGGCCTAAAAAAAAAAGAAAAAATGTTTAAAAACGGGCAAACGACGCTCTTTCATATGATACCCCACATGCCCTAGTTGCCCCATTCAAATTTTTAAGACCCCTTTTCAGTCCCTGTTGTAAAAAAGATATTTATTTTTTTATTTATTTCTTATTCGCGAAATAGTTGGACAAATGTCATCTTAAACTATTCCAAATTTCAAGTTGATACCATTGGTAGTTCTCGAGATATCCAGCTGTGACAGACAGACAGACTGAGTCACACCATAAGGGTTCCTTTTTTACCATTTTGGTACGGAACCCTAAAAAGTGACTTGCCTATAGGTGCTTTTAAAAGCCCGATTTCTGCCAACAATAAAAACCTTCATTAACCGGATATGATGATAGCCGTCCATTACCTATTTTATTAATCGTAACAAAACGAAGATTGGCCCCGATTGATGGAATCCGGTTGTTTTTACTACTTTTACAACTGCGAATCAGTGGAACCGCTATGGCAGTCTTGGGAACCAACGGTTCTTCGGTGTTAGAAGAGTGGGGTGAACAGTTGAACACATTCTAACGCCATGTTTTGTCAGATTTAGGAACGTTAATATTAATAGAGTTGATATAGCAATCTTTACAATCTCAAATGGATTTTTTAGATATACACTTTAGGTATACACTGGTTTTTTAGGATTCCGTACCCAAGGGGTAAAAACGGGACCCTATTACTAAGAGTCCACTGTCTGTCACCATACCAGGCTGTATCTCATGAATCGTGATAGCTAGACAGTTGAAATTTTCACAGATGATGTATTTCTGTTGCCGCTATAACAACAAATACTAAAAACAGAATAAAATAATTATTTAAGCGGGGCTCCCATACAACAAACGTGTTTTTTTGTCGTTTTTTGGTACAGAACCCTTCGTGCGCGAGTCCGACTCGCACTTGGCCGGTTTTTTATAACTACCCTCTGAAAAAAGAACCGTATTATTACTTACATTATTATACCCTGATGCTCAAAATACAGTCTTGTATTTTGAGCCCTCATGCTAACATGTAGGACGTAGGATAATAAATAATTAGAACCTTTTTTTACCATATCTGTCTATCTATTGATTTTAGATAAAGCTTTTTCATCAATGATAACTATGTATGGTGCATTTTATGGTGATTTTCCATACTTCTCAGTAGGTTTTAAAAAACTGCCTGTTGTAAGATAAAAATTTTATTTCTGAGAAAAAAAAACCAAGCGTCTATTGTCTTTGGTCACCTTGCGTAACATGTATAATCTGTGTGAAATCCCGCCATATTTGTTTTGTCACTTTCTAGGCTATAGATAGTTTCTAGGCTAACAGAACTGCTAATAGATTTAGCAATAGCATTTTCCCGCAGCAATACTAACTTAACGTTGCTAGTCTTAGAGTTAAAATTAGGATGATTCTGTGTCCAGTAGTGATCATTGAGAAATTTGCATAATTATTCTTAGGTCACCACACACCGGTTGTCTAATATTGTTTCTTAATACTCTAAAGGTCATGGTCATATTTTGTTTTGTAACTAACATTTTAAGTTACTAATATTAAAAAAAAAAAATCTTTTCGCACTGACAATATGACTGGTGACTATTCCAAAGACTCGCACTAAGCGTTTTGCCTGGTTTTGCTTCAAATTTTATCATCCGTACCGCTAAAGAGTGGAACTCCTTGCCTAAGTCACAGAATAACTAATATAGTACAAGTCCTAAGTCTGTTTCCCGATAGGTACAATCTGGGGGCCTTCAAGTCACGAGTGAATAGGTATCTTCTAGGCAAGCGCGATTCATCGTAGGTCGCATCATCGCTTACCAACAGGCGTGATAGCGGGCAAGCGCTTGCCTATCTATCATAAAAAAAACCGGTCAAGAGCGAGTCGGACTCGCGCACCGAGGGTTCCGTACCATCATACTTGCACCATTAAACCACACTGCAGAATAGAATAATAAAATTAATTTTAGGTCAGCGCCATCTCTTGACCGATAGTGGAACTATGTTAACTTTTTTAGAAATTTGATAATTTCTAAAATAGTGTGCTATATTGAGACATCGTTTTATTTTTCCTGTAATCTTTATATAAACTGCTGTCACATAAAATTATTTCAGATTTTTCTCTTTGCAAACTTCGGAGATAAGGGGGGAATGGTATTTTATTTACATTTTTCATTATAAATCAAAAACTATGCGGCCTAAAACAAAAAGAAAAAATGATGAAAACGTGCAAACGGCGCTATTTCATATGATACCCCACATGTCCTAGTAGCTCCACTTCAAATTTTTAAGACCCCCTTTCAGTCCCTGTTGTAAAAATATATTTTTATTTTTATTTATTTCTTATTTGCAAAATAGTTGGGCAAATGTCATCTCAAACTATTCTAAATTTCAAGTTGATACCATTAGTAGTTCTCGAGATATCCAGCTGTGACAGACGGACAGACAGACAGACTGAGTCACACCATTAGGGTTCCTTATTTACCATTTTGGTACGGAACCCTAAAAACAAACTTCTATAACAAATAAAACTGATAGGTTCTCAGATTTTAGTTTATAAATAAAACACATTTCCGGATCCTTTCTATTCGACTTACCAATACATAATATCACCTTCAGAAATCCTTGCATTGTTGTCTATAAACTAGGTAGGTATCCGGTTTTTGTTAATTATTAGTTTTCCGCTTTAACTTAAATGCAATAAAGCGGAAATTCCGAAACGTCATTGAGTATCAGAGGCTGCCAACGCACCGACAGGTCCTTAGATTGGTGCCTTGATATATCCAGCACGCGTAGCATGAGCAAACGAGACTCTTGTCTACGAAGACTTGTCGTCTCGACCGTCTCGATTGCTGAGCACAGTTTGACAGACAGGTGGGACTCGTTCTCAGAATTTCGAAACCTTTTAATGTCTTTTAATAAAAAAAGTGAATTTTAAAGGTAATCTTTTTATTTCAACGCCAATAAACGTCTAAATTATCTAATTTGATCCGAAATAATTTAGTTTAAACATGATTCTCATTTTTTTTATAAGTTCTAAGATAAAGAGGCACTCAAGAAAGCGTTCTCTTCCGTAGACAAGCTCTCTCGAGTTCGAGAAGAATAATATTTCCAATAGAAAATAATTACTTTATTTCTCATAAAGCACCGTTCCTTTTTATAGATTTCACAACGCTAAACACTTAAAACTAATTAAATATAGCTGTATGGATATAAATTCGTTTGCCTTTCTTTTATTGAGAGTATTTTGAAAAGATAACACAGACTACTAACGAAATTGTTAATTTAGTAATCTGTGTAAAATGACGAGAAAATTACGAAATATTAAAATCAACGTATGAAAATAATTTTAATTTAAGTTTTTAAGGAATAAAATATAAGCACGGATAATTTAGATTTATTTTTATTGCGAAATTTAGATTCATATAAAATAAAATACGTAGAAAACTATTTCGAATCTTCTTATTAGTCTGTGATTCTCTCTCGACCTTCTCGACTACTCAAAGGGTGGTAGACAAGTTTCTCTGATTCAACTGTCAAATTAATGTCAGTTGAAGAGAAAAGCTCGTGTTTGTCGACTTTTGACATTAGTCCACGACAAAGAACAATACGAGTCTACTAGTTGTAAATGCGAGCATGAGTATCTCGCTCGATCTCAACCCGACAAAAGTGACATTTCGGTGTAGACAAGCCATTGTTCTCTGAGTCGAATCTTATCTCGATGTTGGTCATGCTACGCATGCAGGTTACTTGGTGACCGCACTAGTCTATGGTTGTAAGCCTCACGCTTACGACACATTCTAGGTAGTCGCCTGTAGTCGGATGTAGATAGATAGATAAATCCTTTATTTCCATCACAAACGTACACAGATGATAAATGACAACATAAGTTTAAAGAAAAAGAAACTAAACTGTTTGCCGAATCGACGGAAAAAGGCAAAAACTCAGTGGTTTCTTTGCTTTGCGCCCTCAGAGGTTTTTATTTAATAAGTTATTAATAGAAAAAGATTTTAATAATGTTTATCGTGGAAATTTTAGGGCCCTTGGTCTAGTATTTTTAGAAGGTATCACTACATGCCCTCGTAGTCATTCGTAGAAGTAGATATAGCAAATGTGTCAAAAACGGACACTTATAGCAGTTTTGCTATCTACTTCTAGCAGTGACTACGAGGTAATGTAACGATACTGTCTAAAAATACTAGACTGTGAGCCCTAAAATCTCCACGATAAACATTTTTAAAATTGTTTGTTAGAATTATAATATTAATAATTCACCGCGGCGCCACTTTCGCTCAGGGTACCACCGTAATTAAAGCAAAGCAAAGGTTTTGGTTACGTATCTAGGCACCTGTTGGTGAGTAGGTGGCCTTAGGGATTAAGGCAGTCCTTCACAGATCACATAAATGTTCTGAGATGGCAGTTATAAAAGTAGAAGACAATCCAGCGTATATTGTTTTAATAGGCAAACTCCGAAGCGCCGGTGCTCCTAGGTTTCTTGTCAAACTCAAATTTGACAAGAAGCCGTAGTCAAAGTCCAAACCAAAAGCGTGTTTCGGCCTTTGACTAACGAACTTATGTCTAAACCTAACAGATGACGTTTTTGTACACGCGTAACTGTGTGTGTAAGTCTAGGGCTACCGTGCAGTTTGTATTGTATGAGCGGCGTTCAATTCATAATTCGAACTGTTTGGTAAATAAAGTTACGACTAATATCAAAATAAGTTGACAGTTGACAAACACAACTAAAAAGTTACGACGCATTGCTTTGAATATCAAAATAAGTTGACAAACACGACTAAAAAGTTACGACGCATTGCTTTGAATATCAAAATAAGTTGACAAACACGACTAAAAAGTTACGACGCATTGCTTTGAATATCAAAATAAGTTGACAGTTGACAAACACGACTAAAACGTTACGATGCATTGCTTTGAATATCAAGATTAGTTGAGGTTCACAAACTCAACTAAATGAGCACACGATCCGGCACACGAACTCGCGGGGTGGGGCGGGGCGGAGAGTGTCCTTTCTGTTCGGTAGTTCTTATATCTATTCTGTGACTAGAGTCTCTCTTTTTGCTTTGGTTTTGCTCTAGTTCCGTATGTATTGCGAACATTATATTAGTTCTACTTCTGCCTTAGTTAAGTAATCAATATTTCATTATTTTTCCATAAACTGTTGAAGTAACTGGCAGCGCAGAATTTCTTTTAGACTAGCAGTCGCCCGCGACTTCGTCTGCGTGGACAGTTTTTTGCTATCCCTCGGGAACTGTTCTTTTTTTCTGGATGAAAGGTACCCTATGTCCTTTTATGAACAACTTGTATGCAAAATTTCATGATGAACGGTTCAGTAGTTAAAGAGTAAGACGTGAAGGCGTAACCACAGAATAGATAATAAACTAGCGTACAGAAGTTGCACTCCGCAAATTCGTTTAAATAAATTGCGACTCTTGCTCCGACACAATAAAGTGCAATTCAGGTCGCCCAGCGCTCTCTTCGCTCCAAAACATTCACTTAGTAGTTGCCTCTCTTTCGATCGCGTGGGTCTTATGTTTTCTGGCGTATGAAATTTGTCCTCTCAGAGGACGCAGAGCACTTCATACTCACGCGTGGAGTGACAGAGCCCTGGCGTAACAAACAAAAAAAAACTGACTTTCGCATTTTATAATATAAAGGTTTTGCACATTTATTAGGTTCCGATTCGTAATTGACGTGACGTGTTTTAAGGAGGGCTTTTCAAAATGACAAAAAAACTGTAGGCTCGATAGATGGCGTTGATAAAAATGTATGTGTCTATGTTATTTTTTTTTTACTAAGCTTCGAAGAGTACTCAGGTAGGCAGACAGATGTAACCTTAAAATGTTTCTCTTTGGGCAGATGTCAGCCAGCGAGCACTCACTTGCCTCTTTGGTACAGGCCGTTTATTTTTAAAAGCCAATTTTGGCACTTCTCTTTCCATCAACGCCATCTAGTGATGCAAATAGTTACTATTTTTATTTTTTAAATGTCACTTTGAAAAGCTCTTATTGGTTAAAAACCCCGAATTGGATATTATATTGTAGACATTTCTAGAGAAAGCTGTGCATGAATTTTCTGAATTTCGGGACCTAGATACCTAGATATCTAAATTGTAAACATTTTTAACATTTTGTAAGTAATAAAATGTTATAAAGTTATTACCATCAACAATAATTAATAAATGTTTTTTTTATTCTTATATTCTATCATCCAAAATCGTTTCCTGTGCCATCTTATTGTTTTTAACTTTGAGAAAATCTTACTCGTTCTTTACCATTTTTTCCCTTCTACCAATAAAAATGTAATAGCCCACATCATCGTATGGTCAATTTGTACAATCACAGTACAATTGGTCCAAAATCGAATTAGTGGCAATTCAAGTCGTCATCAATTAGATACGATCGTAAAAAGTGGCGCGTCTCGGCTGGCGGGAAAGGGGGCAGCCATTTTGGAAATACCATGCAGAGACAATTTTTTTTATATTGTGTTTTACGGCACTGGGTTCTTGCCCTTTATTCAAGTCTTGGATGTTAGATTTTTGACACTTCTCGCAGGTTAATTACTATTTTTAGACAGTGGGAGCCCGCGATAGCAATAAATACACGCACAAATATGAAAATGAACAATTTATTTTACTTTTTGGGAAATTCGGTACAGCACACGAAAAGGCTCTTACTTTAAGCACGGTTAGTAGCGAACTAACTTAACGTTAAATTTTAAACATGGAGGTTCTCTCACACATACTACCCTCCTTTTTTACAAAAAATAATAAATTAAAAATAGCTATGAGCGCGTCGCTAACACTATTGTTAAAATTAGGGATTAGCAAGCTGAAGTGCCAGTGGGCCGGCCATATTAGCCGTAGAACTGATGGCCGCTGGGGCAGACGAGTTCTTGAGTGGAGACCGCGTGTATCGGCAAACGTAGTGTAGTGTGGGACGCCCTCAGACAAGGTGGAGCGACGATCTTCGCAAGGTGGCTGGCAAAAGCTGGATGAGAGTAGTCGCGGATCGTGCTCAGTGGCGTGCACTCGGAGAGGCCTATGTTCAGCAGTGGACGATGATAGGCTGATGATGATGATGTAAAAATTAAAAGGAATTAATATTTTGAGTAACAAAACACAACTTGAATTCATTTTCACAGTAGAGTATCATTCACCTGTATTAGTACTGTAACTAAAGTCACGAATAAAAAAAAATACGCTCGAATGGGGTCTTTGACCCGCCCACGCTGACTGTGGCGCCTTGCGTAATCATCAGATCATTGTTTATGGTAACCGCGTTTTTTTTTACATTTTTTGCTTGGCCGCATTATAAGATAAGTTTAGATCATGGACAAAAAGTGGACAAGTGCGAGTGTGCGAAATTGGTTGTTTGTTATTTCTTTCTAAAATGACAAATCTTCTAGACCCCAAACAAAGTAAAGTAGCCCCTAAACGATCAAGCATTTTTTGTGTCAATTATTTACATAGCAGTTACCATTTGGGGGCGTGGCCTACTTTTGATTGGCCACGGTAATCTATTTATTCTGGTGTTTGTCAAGCATCTCTCCTAGACGATCAAAATGTGACTGACGAGCCGATGCAATCACACTATGCACACAGTGGTGACCACACCACTGTGTGCATAGTGTGATTGCATATGTGGTAAGACAGTAAGATCAATAAAAAAAAGTTTCTTCTACTAATAAAGATGATAATGTCCTCAACATAAAAGTGGTCACCACGAACAGAATTCAGAATTCTAACAAACTGACTACGACCTGGTGGTGGAAACTTTTTTATTGATCTTACGGTCTTACCATATCGCAGAAAACTGATAACAAACTCCGTCGTATAAACTCTTTGCTTAAAAAACCAAATTATTTGACTATTTTTCTCTAAAAAAAAATCTTAATATTATCAAAACATAACCCAATCCCTTAAAGAATATGACGAAACAATTTAACTGTCCTCCTACCAAATAGAAATCTAGCAGCTATACATCCGTAAAATATGCTTTAGATTCAACAACGGACTTCTAAAAGAAGATTGGTATTGCAAATTGCAATCCTTTGCGGTTACGGTACTACCAATTTACCGAGATTACTATCAAGCCACTTAAAAATATTCTGAGTCATAGCAATAGTAATTTTTGCTACATCAAACCGATCTATATATTATATTTATTTAGCAACTTACTGGATAAAATAATTTACATACCAAAGTGACAATGATGACTAGACATTGCATTTCCATCAAACTGACAACCTTATTAATTATCAAGGTAGAAAATGTTAAAACTTTACAGGATATAATGATTTAACATACCAAAGTGACAATGATGACTAGACATTGCATTTCAATCAAACGGACAATCTTATTAATTATCAAGGTAGATAAAGTGATAAAAACTTTACTGGATATAATGATTTAACATACCAAAGTGACAATGATGACTAGACATTGCATTTCTATCAAACTGACAATCTTTAATTAATTATCATTATCAAGGTAGAAAATGTGATAAAAAAAAGAATTTATGGGATTCATAATTAATTAAAAAAAATCTTCTTAAAAAATGTCCATTTACCTTTTCTCCATTTCATTTAGATAGCACTATAACGGTAAGATTTTAAGGAAATATCTTTAACTTTTATTTTAAATTGATTATGAACGGTACGTTACATGCATAATAGGGAAGTCGTTTAAAACTTTACGCGAAGAACGATAAAAAATATCGATTCCTTATTGGCTTTCATAATCGATTGTAGTTCGTGGTAACTTTCTAATAACTCGAAGATCTGTGGTTGGTAATTTATGATTCATTTGCATGTCAACTTCGGATTTACAATTGAAATATTTTTCTGTATGACTCAACCTTTAGTATCATTGTGTAAGCGAAAATTCAATATGGCGTTTAGTTATGTTTTTATTAGGTACGAGATATTTTTCTATCACGTTTTTAACCCCGACGCAAAAAGAGAGGTGTTTATAAGTTTGACTTGTGTGTGTGTCTGTCTGACTCTGAGGCAACGTAGCTCCCAAACTAATGGAGCTATTTTGATGCGGTTTTGTTTGAAAGGCTTTGAAATTTTAGACTTTGAACTTTCAGTCTTGAATTTGATGTTTACACAACTTGAAAACATTGTTAAAATCAAGGGTATCTTTTCATTTCAATGCAATGAAAGGAATCGACAATTCATTAACATAGCTTCCTTGTTTTTTTTAAAGAGTACTGTACTTAAATGATAGAAATCAAATATACCACCTACACTTCACTAGCCCAAAAAAGTCTTAAGTGTATTTTAATGTCTGTCTTTTAAGTGGTGTTTAATTGACGGTACTTAGATGAAAGGTCTTGTAAACCATAAAACAAAACAATTGACGTGACGGCTGTAGTTCCACAATCCTGCCAACCCATCCGTCCGCCATATTGCGAGGTGCGGTCCGACAGATAAATAACATACGGCGACAACCGCAAGCCCAATGAGCCGTGCTCAATGAGTGAGTGATGAAAGGTTAGTGTCGCACCGTGTATCGATACTTTTATAACTAGTGGCTCCGTGAGCTGTAGTCCTCGCGTTAAAAATAACTCTAATTTGGGACAAATTGTAGGCACCGTAACGTAATTAAAGCGGTGCTAAAAACCCTTGAAATGAAATATAAAGTTCAACGAAAAATTATGTGATTTTCTTCCAAAGTCAATTTGACAAGACAAAATCCAAACGTAAGTAAACCATATTTTCTTCTTTAACTTAAACCATAAACATCTCGAAAAGAGTCCCGAACACTAATTGTAAGTTAATATAAATTTTTGTTCGAAAGGGTAAGCAAACTCCTAAACTAAAACACCTAAAGGTGCCATCGTGGGTCTATCAGGAGTTCAGGACTCATTATAAAAAAAACCGATCTCGTGTAAAAGACAAAAAACATCATACCTAGCCATTTTGTGGCTGCACTGCAGAAGTGTTAGAAGTTTTTTTCAAAATGATCTTGTATCTCTATCACTTCCGACACTGCAGCCAAAATAATACAATGGTTTTTTATCTCAGTATCATAAAAGTGGTGGTGTAGCGTCAGCCCGGACAACTCAAACACGCTGTGTTAAGTATATCTAGCTGACACATACATAATCTGTAATAATTTAGTTTATAAGACTTTGATTAAAACAAAAATCGTTCTTAGCTTCAAAGCGCTAGATATAGCGCTGTGTTGATAAACAAGCTTTACACGCTACACTGGCTGTATAACGTTATTGTACAGTCACGAGCAATAAGATGTACACACTTTAGAACTATGTCACATTCAATCAATATATCTCAGTGTGATAATGTTATACCTAGGTTATTCAAAACGTAATGTGACAAAGTTCTATAGTGTGTTCATCTTATTGCTCGTGACTCGTGACTGTACACGCGCAACTGTGTGTGTAATGTAAGTCTAGGGCTACCGTGCAGTTTTTAATGTATGAGCGGCGTTCAATTCATAATTCGAACTTTTTGATAAATAAAGTTACTAAACATTGCTTTGAACATCAAAATAAGTTGACAGTTGACAAACACGACTAAACGAGCATACGATTCGGCATACGAACTCGTAAGGTGGGGTAAGGTAATTGATTCTGAGAGTGTCTTTTCTGTACGGTAGTACTTATATCTATTCTGGGCTCCTA
Organism: Agriphila geniculea; assembly: GCA_943789525.1. NCBI lineage: Eukaryota > Metazoa > Arthropoda > Insecta > Lepidoptera > Crambidae > Agriphila > Agriphila geniculea. The sequence goes on along the minus strand of OX038897.1, from coordinate 2,009,139 downwards.
AACCGATACAACTATCGATACAATTTTCACTTCCTTACCTCTGCACTAGCCGCACCACACCGTTGGCTGGCTGCACTAGACAAAAACAAATTGCTTTATCGCACGCAAACGCTGTTCTGCCGACTGCTGACGGACATAGAACGGACACAACACAATACTTATGTAACGGCACCGATAGGTTACCGTTCGCAATCCATTTAGCGGTCGAGATTAAACGGCATCAAAAATTTAAAACAATATAGCTCGATAAACGATGATTTGCTTTGTGGACACTACCACAGAATACATAATAGTACAAGACACTAGGTACGTCAATAGGCGGGGTATCGAATGGTTTGAAAAGTGACACATCATGCATGACGCTGTGAATTGTTTGGAAAATGTAGCTATAGAAATTTTTAATGTCATTTTACGAACTCGCCACGTGGTTAAAAAGTATCACTCACTTCAGTGAGTAGAGTAATGAATGACAGAATGATTCTAAATTCTTTAGCTTTAAAAAAACTTAGCGAAAGTTGGCGGGAAACTAAAAATCCTGCCGCCATTTAAAAAAAAAAAAAAATTATGTCACAAAAATAAAACTTTGTTCTATTATTCTAAAACGTGGACTAAAGTCCGATTCAAACGTGGAGTTTGAGGGGTGTAAGAAGAGTGTAAGCTTATAATTATATTGTTATCCTATCGACATTTATTATGATTATTTCCCTAAGAAATAATAATATTGTATGAAAACTTGTGTGGGTCGTCGCACTGCCTGACACCAGCCACGCCCTCCGCTTACCGTTTTTCATAATTTTACGCACGCGATTATTGATCTAATAACTATGTACTATCTTAAAGGGTTCCGTTACACACACCCGGACACTCCATACAACCGCGCCATTATAAGTAGATGACATCATGTGACGTTTTTGTACACGCGCAACTGTGTGTGTAAGTCTAGGGCTACCGTGCAGTTTGTACTGTATGAGCGGCGTTCAATTCATAATTCGAACTTTTTGGTAAATAAAGTTACGACGCGTTGCTTTGAATATCAAAATAAGTTGACAGTTGACAAACACGACTAAAAAGTTACGACGCATTGCTTTGAATATCAAAATAAGTTGACATTTGACAAACACGACTAAACGAGCCTACGATTCGGCATACGAACTCGCGGGGTGAGGTAATTGATTCTGGGACGGGGCGGAGAGTGCCCTTCTGTACGGCAGTACTTATATCTATTCTGTGCCGTTGTCAAATGAAATAAAATAAACGTATAGGTACTTATAACACAGTATATATAAGTTATTTAAAAAAAACTTATACATACAAGGTTATTTTTATTTTATACAAAAGCTCTCGTGGGGTTGATCAGACCGTCAAACTGAATAACTCTCATTTTGGGACCAACCTTGAAATCGCCAAAAAAAAATCAGCTGTTTCATACATTTCGATGGAGTAGGATTGTACTTTTGTATGGAACAGCTGATTTTTTTTTTCGCGATTTCAAGGTTGGTCCCATAATGAAAGTTGTTCAATTTGATGGTCTGATCCACCCCACGAGAGGTTTTGTATAAACTAAAAATAACCTTGTATACTGTGCTTATAGGCTCAAATCTTAACATCACCTCTTTTATATACCCAAAAATCTGTTTTCATTCTATCAAAAAACTGTGTTAACAAAAATACTATCACTTTCTTCAGTTTTCTACTCTTTTTTTGTTTCTAACCTGCTGTGTTCGTATTTTGTTTTACTGTGTGAGTATTTTATTTTGTTATTAACGCTTTCTATTATTTTTTTGTATTGTACAATAACTGCATTAATTAACGGTGTTTAATTGATAAAGATGACAGAGGTTTCATTAAAGTACAGAATTGATATCGACTTTTTTGCTTCGTAAAAAATTAAAAGGTCATTACTATTGAGGGAATATTATATTGCTGGCATTTTCTTGATCAACAATAAAATCAAATATCAGATTAGTTAACTTATTATGACTCCTTAACTTGGCTTTACACTTGTCGCAATTTTTAGCTGCTGATCTTTTAATAAAATGAAAAAAAAAATACATGAAACCTCAATAAAATTCTGATTTTTTAGAAGAAAAGCTTGTAGCAGCATAGCTAAAACACCCAAATACAGAATATTTGTAAAAAAAAATAACTCATTGGCAACTTTCTGCTTCTTTCCAGCGATCTACCGGACGAAGAAGATAAGAAATCACCAGTTCTTCTTCTAGGAGTCAACAAGATATCTGACTCCCCTTCAGTCGTGCGTAGGAGGTCAACTGAACCGCACACAACAGGATCCATCAGGTTCTTCAGACCTCCTAAATCAAAGTATACGAGAGGCCTTCATGGCGACGAAAGGCTCGAGAAGATTCGCCAAGATCTCTTAGTACACAAACATAAGCCAGATAAATACATTCCCAAAGACCACGATGTATCATTGGAGTCGGAAGAAAAGAGATGCATTAAGCTGAATTGTGTGGGCAATTGCATATGTGATAGGAAGAAGTGCTCGTCTGACAGAGGCTCCTTTTCGTTTCACAGGCCCGAGAACAGGCAACATTCTCTCTGCCCCTCGGAGCCTTACGAAAAGGCAGACGAAAAGAAAGACTTCTCCGAAAACGATATCGAGTTTAAATACAAAGAACACATTCCAAATTCTCAACCTAGTACCAGTAAGGGCTCTTACAACGTCACACCGAAATCAGCAGAACGCAGGCATTTCTTACTAGCGAACCTAAATGAAAGGTTTCGGAAAACCCTCAGCTTGGATTCTCGGAAAATTGAGACTAATCGCGTACCATTAAGTCTGCCGAAAGAGACTCGACCCAAATCTTTAGTGAACACGAGCAACATTTGCGTGCAGAACTTTAAAACGGGCAACCATATAGAACCCACAAACTTTGATAAAGTCAGCCAACCAAAGAAGAAACGGAAGTCGTTTTTTTCTCTTGACACTTTTTTCGATTCCAAGAAGTCTGATACCTCATCTGTAGATGATTATTGCTCCTCTAAATATAAGCGATTCGAGTTAGAAAGTGACGATTCCCCTCTTTTTAGACGTGACATTAATCAGAGAGAAAAGACGCCCGACTTACTTAATTTGCCCGTGATTATAGATTCAGTGCGCAAGAAGCAGTCTGACACTAAGAGACAATTGGAAAAGCTTGAAAGTCATTACTATAAAAGTCTAATTAAAACACAGCCCGTTATAGACGCAGTCCCTAAAGACGCGAAGAACGTAGATGGTCCTAGCGGAAATGCCAATCATATATTCATCGACGACGATGACGTAGAATACATTGAGCCTATACGGAGCAATTTCACCAGCCAAAGCACATTGATATTGGAGAAAAACATTCCTGGGGACACTTTGAAACCCGATTCTATTTTAACTATTAACACTGACGAGACTGATATTAAATTACCTAGCTCTACAGTTTCCCCTAAATCGAATGATGTAAGAAATCTCGACAATGATTTAGATAGTTTGGGGATATATGAAATAGAAGTTAAGGAGACTGATTTGCTTAAAGATCGTACGAAGGATTTGACTGTCAAAGTTATGGACAAGTCTGTGGATTCTATCGGCAGTTGTTCGTTAGACGTGGATGTGAGCACGGACTTCTCAGGTAAATTCAAGATATTTCTGACTTCCTCTGTCCACTGTTTTTCATCGTATTTAGCATGTAATTCGTTTAACTCTTCAGCATTGTCATTTTAGAGGCTTTCGTTGTAAGTATCATAGAGCATTCATAGAGTGATTATTTTTTTCTTTAAGCACAATAAAATATCTTTACCATTGTTATTTCGTACTGTGTTTTCTTTATTTCCTGTTTCTATTTTGCTGTCGTGATTGTTGGAATGTCGTGTGTATTATTTGTATGTCTGTTTTGTAGTTTGTTGTCATTGTGTTATCCTATTTCCGTTACAGTTTTGATAAAATTCTAATAGATTTAACGAAACAAATGCGATTTACTTTAAAAAGTTAATTACCTATTTTGTACTAAGTATGTGGGAATCCCTAATTAGGTAGTTGATATTTTAATTAAGTAGGTATTCGATAAATTAGGGTGATGTCACCTACGTATTATTTTGAAACTGTTTCAAATAATAGGGTTTATAAGTATTCTCATGGAATATAGTTTTCCGTCTAGTCTGTAATACTCATACATTATGTAGGTCGCCACCAAACAATGCAGGTTGCAAAATGCAAGTCACAAGCAAAAATATTATACGCATATAGATACCCAACCTTGTTTAGCCCACGCGCGTCTATTGAAGTCCGGTCATTGTCGCCAATCCGCGGTCGAATACAGATGAATACGCGTCGTCATATCTTCATTTCGTATCGTAGTCATATTTAAACGAAGATAAAAAGATTGCAGTAAACGGTGTTTTTTTTTCAATAAATTAATAAACAACTACGTGAACCTAGCCGACCGTGAAACGGAACGGTGCAGACTGGCCGCAAACACGAACACCGGTCGACGTCTCGCGTGAAAAAAAAAACAACATAATTTGACGTTTCTTCTTTGTGATGTGATGTCATAAAATTTTGGTGAATAACTTTGAAATGGAAAATTGATTTGAAATATTATTTAAGTTTTTGTAATAGTTGTTGTGTTTAGTGATTTTCGTGTTTTTCTCGTTTCTGGTGAGTTTTATTGCATAGAAGTTGTACCGTTCCGTCGTAAATATTGTTTTGAACTTTTACTCGTACCTTCTACCTACATTTTTTTATTAACTTAATTATTAACAAATACACGTTTTCCCTAACGGATTTGTGGGTTTTCAATTTCAAAATTCAAAAAAGTTACTATTCAATTTCTCTGCACGATGACTAGCCATTTCTACTAATAACATTCTTGCGAAATGAGTAATTCAATAATATCTTCCTAGCTTCATAATCTCTGAATGAGTTAAGCTGGGTAGTAAACGCGTCACTTTCCTATTTTCATCTGCCTTACAATCTTCAATAAGTTTCGTTTCTATATTTTTTAATATTTCTAGATTGTAAATCAAATATACATAATAAAAATGGTCATGAGTTATTACCTAATCACTTACAAAATGAACCCATTATGTAGAAATTGGGCAGTACATGTGTCTAAATAAATTACAATCAAAATGTAGATAATCACAGTAAAGCATTTTTTAATTTTTCTATTTATCATATCAAATGTTACATCATTGTTTCGTCACTTGTTTCTATCACACTCAAGGACTGGAACCCTTTTGATTTTTATCCACTATGATGCTATGACTATTATCTTTGCATATCAAATAGGGTAGAATCAATTTATCTAATATTTTTTTTTTATTTTCATTCTGTAAATATGCACGAAAGGGTTTTTAAGCGCATAATCCGGTCCCTGATCATACTGCGGTAAACACAACAGTTTTTTTCCATTCTTTTTGGTACTTAATTCGTTACATAATATGCCAGTTAGGTCTTAAAATTTAATGTTAAGATAAAAAGTAGTTTCCTTGCACGTTTATGGTAGTAATATAGTAATAATTTAATTTGTTTTTATCCTTGTAAATGGTGTAGTGAAACATGAGAATTCTTTCAGCAGAGTTTTGTATAAAATTTAAATTCCTTATTTGTTTTATTCCAAGGTTTTGAAGTATTTGAACAACCTCCAATATTCACCTTGTAGTAGCTTTGTAAACAATTGCATTTTTGCACTACTTAAAAATAATATAAATTTTATCATTATTATATGTACATTTTGGTTTGCAAATAGTATTAATTAATTTTCGATGCTATGGATCCCTTGGGTATAAGCCTCCTCCATCTGCATTCATTCTTTAAGTAAGAGGCAGACCGCAGAAAAGATGGATGGATTGTGTGCGGAATGATATGAATGTGATGGGAGTGGATGAGGAGATGACGAGTGACTTCTGTCACTCGGAATGGAAGAGAAGGACGCACTGCTGTGACCCCAAATAAATTAGGATAAGAGTAGGGGGATCATGATCTGCATCCATTCTGTTCCACTCTTAGCTTCTGTATCCAGCATTTTCCTGCAACTTGTTTAATGTCATCAGATCAGCATTGTTTGGGTAGGCCAACACTTCTCTTCCCAACTGGTCTCTTCCATACCATATTTTGAATAGTCTATTTGTTGAATGTGTGCCTGGAAATTTTTCAGTGAGCTCCGCAATTGAAATTAATACACATGTGTTTTATAATGATACTAATTAATTAATTCAATTGAATAAAATTAGTCTCTAATGATGATGTAACTTTCGTTAATTATTACAATCAGCATCAATATTATCAGTTTTTGATAAAATGGAAAATTCTGATTATAAATGTGTACATAATAATGAAAACTGCATTCTGTAATATCTACATGAAAGAACAAAATCAAATTAGATGAAATTGTTTGTCAAATCATTGGAAAAAAAACTAAGAAGAAGACATTGTTTCCATTTAATGTTTTGAAATGCAATAATGCGAGTGTTGGTTACATCACTTACTACCTCATCCAACTATCCTGCATTTTTTTTTTGCTGATTTTCTAAGTTAAGCATTCTAATTTAATTATGATGATTAAATATTCTTTTGACAACCTGAGTGGTGCAGTGGTCAACATGCCGGTCTAACACACAAAAGGTCCCGGGGTCGATACCCACCCAGGCAGAAATTGAAATGATGAATTTTAATTTCTGTGTCGGGTCTGGGTGTTACTATGTATAATAAGTATTATGTTTAAAAAAATATATAAGTATATCAGTTGTCTAGCACCCATTTTACAAGCTTTGCTTTGATTTCTGCCTGGCCAGGAATTAAACCCGGGACCTCTCGCGTTGTAGACCGGCATGTTGACTACTGCATTACTTGATATGGTGTAAACATTTGTAACGTTGATTGTACATGTTTACTTCTTACGTATATCTTTGATAAGATATAACACTGACCTTAAGATAAAACACAGATATTGAGTCACACATTCTAATGGCGCCAACAAAATAAATCATGTGTTTGGAATTACTTAATTAGTAAGTGTTTAAAAATGGGTGACTACTTTCTTATGTTTTTGCCTTGTGAGTATGCTCTATACCTCATACCTATTACGCTTTCTATCATTATGGTCTTATTTTTGGTCAAACAAAAACCTTAGAATAATAACAAACAACCTAGAACGATAGTTCCCTACAAAGTACAGTGTCAAAAGTGAGGCAAATTAAACTGAGCCAAAATCCTTCATACGTTACCTAATCATACCCCTTAAGAACGAAAAAGAAAAGGATAAAAATCTGAAAACTAAGCAATTTTGGCTCAAAATTTTTTTACTCACTTTACACACAAGTACTCGGCTTCTAGGTGTTATTATTCTAAGAAACCAACATACAGGCCTTGTTTTATATTGATTCAGTGTTCATATACTAGCTATTTAGGTAAACTATAAGTTGCAAAAGGGAAGAAATGAAATGAAATGAAATGAAATGAAATGAAAATGAAATGAAATGAAATGAAAAAAATCTTTATTCAAATAAGCTCACATAATGAGCGTTTTTAAATCGTCAAATAATTTTTTTGCCCTACCACCCATTATGACGTCTTTTAGCTGACAAGAAAAACGGGCGCAAAAAACTTACCAGCTTTATCAAATGGAACGATATTTACAAATATGTATATCGTTTCCAGACTTTAACAAAGATTAACAAATAAATAAAATTTAATTAGATCATTACTTAATGAATTACAAATTTTCTTAATCAATTTACAGGCTTCAAGCTAAATTCAAAGTTTGAAGTTATTATTCAGTCTAGGCTGTTACAAGAGAGAGAGAGAAAAAAAAAAACTTTACAATTCTATATGCGTTAAAATAGGTAGTCAGAAGCAGACCCATTCCCACTGGCAGCACCCGTTCACGAGCATGACGCATGAACCAGCCATCGCTTCGCTCAACCATATTTGAGGGAACGTAACGACCCGCCTCACGCGACACCACCGCAGAAATGATTAAAGAGAGCATGACATACTAAGGCTACCCATGTTAAGGCATCGAATTGAAAACTAATATCCAAAAGCTTTTCATAGGCAATATTTATGTATTTTATATTTTACTTTCCATAGTCAGCACTTATGAATTTTATAATACACAAATACTGACCATAGAAAGCAAAAATATTGCAATTAAATAAATCAAAACAAGGTAAGTTATTATGATATATACGTTTCGAGTAAGAAGTGCCATACATACAGACAATATAAAACAGATTTTTTATATACGACGCCCTTAATACAAGCAGACAGAAGCAGACCCATTCCCACTGGCAGCACCCGTTCACGAGCATGACGCATGAACCAGCCATCGTTTCGCTCAACCATATTTGAGGGAACGTAACGACCCGCCTCACACGACACCACCGCAGAAATGTTTAAAGTGAGCAGAAGATGGTTATGTATCGTTTGATTTCATGAAAAACTTAATCATATTTGGCCATCTCAAGTTTGAATTAGTTTATTTTCATTATAAAACAGACTCTGAAGAACTTTGTACTCAGTACTTTATTTTATTTTCTTCGGGGAGCTTACAGCATCATTTACCTGTTAACTATAGAAATAAATTATACAATATGTAACAAAAACGCTGTCCGATCCTGAAACAGCTGATGGTGTTGCTGAAACTGAAAAACTTTCTCCAAGGAACATAGGTCGAAAAACAAAAAAAATATTTTTGTAGTCCCATACAAAATGTATTGGTCAGCTGACTGATTTTCGGCCTATGTTCCTTGGGGAAAGTGTTTCAGTTTCAGCAACACTCTCACCTGTTTCAGGATCGGACAGGGGTTTTGATACAATCCGTATAGATAACTACACTCGCGAGCAAAAGTATGGAATCATAGGCCTATTTTCATACAAACGAGGTAACTTTGAAGCCTTGGGTCTCTGCTAAGGATTGACCTAGCTGTGATCTGATGATGGATATCCAGGGAGTGAATGGAGGAGATTCAGATCGCTATACACTTCCAACTGATATGATCAGCGTGCTGTGAGATATTAGGATACAATTAAAAAAACCGCGAAATTAGCATAAAAATGTATGAAAATCCTGAAACTGAGAACTCTGATCCTTATATCTCTTAGAATGCTGATCAGATCAGTTGGGTGTGTATAGTGATCTGAATCTCCTCCATTCACTCCCTGGATAGCCATCATCAGATCACAGCTAGGTCAATCCTAAGCGGAGAACCAAGGCTTCAAAGTTACCTCGTTTGTATGAAAATAGGCCTGTGATTCCATACTTTTGCTCGCGAGTGTATAAAAAACTTTTTTGTTTTGGCCAATAAAGATTTTTATTATTATTATTATTATTAAATACTTCAAAAGCTAATTACAAGCTTCCACAGATAAATACATGCATGTATTAACTATGACAAAAGCAACCTACTGCATTGGTTAAACATTTTGTATGTGGACAACAAATATAGTAAAAAAAATAATGATAAGCATGATAAATATATCAAACTCTCAAAATAACTCTATTCTAATTTTAGTTGTCTATCATTTTATCAAAAATTAACATGCATTGCATGTGTTCATGTGATTCAATGTTTAATGTTATGATCGATTATTTTGTTAGCTTTTGATATGTCTTTATTAGATTTGGTGACAATTTTTATTTAATATTTATATAGAACTTTATTGCAGTCTTAAGTCTTGAAAATTGCATTTTTAGAATTTAAGAAGCAAAACCAAAAATAAACACAGCAACTAAACTAAACGTCAAAAATCCTACTTCCTATTAATATTATAAATGTGAAAGTTTGGATTACTCAATCGTTTATAGCCTGGATTAAAACAGGATACTTTATATCCCGGACATAGGTTCTCTAGAGATTTTCCAAATGTCCACACACACTAAGTCGCGGGCAGAAGCTAGTCATATAATAAAACCACACTTGTATCCGTAAAAAATGATTTAATTTCAATGTAAAGAAAGAAAGTGTGACAAAGTGAAACATTATTTTCATTTGTTTTCAGATACAACATCTGGAAGCTTGAATCTCCTAACACCATCTTCCACCACTAGTCGCATCCGGGATTTCAACTCCCGATTCCAGGAGAGGGCTGCCTCCAACCTCCAGCCAGTCAGCCAGCACCCTACACCCACAATCACACCAATTCGAACACCAGAAGACCCCACACCTACACCAAGAAAATCTGACAATCTCCTGAAACCACCACCAAAGGTTTACCTAGACGCTGGCAGTCACAGGTCACGGGGCCACCACAAAAAGAGAGACGAGCTCCCCCACAAGAAACCGAGCTATTTAAACCTAGCCTGCTCTGTCAACGGGTACACAAACCTCACGACTTACGACTCGAAACTAAGACAAGACATCAACAAAAGTCGAGAAGCGTCTCCAATACGGCCGATCACACACACATACCAATACAAAAGCGAGAATAACTCCCTACTCGTCCCTGTACCAGTCAGCGCCAACAAGCTGCTAGTTCCGACCTTCGGGCCCCATGATACAAGAACGGATTTGACAGCAAAAGCGCCTTCCAAGGCGCACACTGATCCCTACCTAGCTACGTCACCGTTGCATGTCTACATGGCGACCGAGAATAAACAGCTGAAGAACGACTTTCTTGGCCCCAGCATGACGACCACGAGTAGACCTTACATCTCCACCGAGAGCAAAAATTTTGCTGCGTCCATGCTTCATCAGAAAACCGATGAGGTCGATAATGCGAAGGAGATCACGTTTAAATCCAGTTACTCGGAAACTAATTTTAGGAAGACTGTCACTACAAACGGAAAGGAGGCGAGATATAGCTCGGAATCCTATACAATATCCTCGAATGGGATGTCAAAACGAGTTGAAATAACTAAGGAGAATGGAGAACAACTCACAAGTCCCATGAAGAGCTTTATACAGCAGAGGGTTGAGAGGCTGTATGGGCCTGGAGCGCTAGCCCAAGGCTTCTTCAACCAAAAAAGGCATAAAATCAAGAGCCAGAGTGAAGAAGATGACACAAAAGTTCTTACAGAAAAATCTCTAAACTGCCAGTCCGACAGATTCATCACTCCCAAAAAATCCAATAGTTTTGAAAGCGAAAATATCTACTCTAGTCCGAATGGAGAAAGCGATTCGAGCATATCTCTGCCAGTTCTCAGGCATTTGAGGCCGGAGTTCCGCGCGCAATTGACAATTTTATCACCAAAGAAAAGTTTAAAAGTAGAACTCTCACCTCAAAAATCCGAAGACATTCCAAGTCTGAAGACTGAATCGGTGACCGAAGCAAGTGTAGTGAGTGTAACAAATGGTGTATCTGTGATAAACTTGAATGACTCTGTGAAGGAGCCGGTTAATGGAGTGAACGGAGTGGGGAAGTGTGCAGAGGAGGTTGTTAAAGATGGACATTACTTTCTTGATCTGGAAAAAAAGGAGACGGAGAGGCTGATCGCTCTGGCCATCACGGCTGAGAAAGAGTTGGAGAATTTACAGGTGAGAATAAATTTCATTTCTAACTGCCGCACTTAGAGATTCATTAAATTTAATGCTTCATTATGCATTGTGCTGTCTTAGCGAGTGTGTACATGGCACCGGTGTTCGACCGAAACCCACCCGACCCAACCATGGGCTCTATCGGCTTACTTACATTTTCATAATCGCTCTGATTGCAGTTGCAATACATTGCTACTTTCCTTTGGTAAGATTTTATTTGTGCCAAAATAAAGTAGCAATGTATCACATACATCTGTCAAATCACAGTTTACAGTTTTGCTGTTGAACTCCAGCTCAGCTCCAGTCGTGTTATTCGATTGATGACTGGTCAAGCTTTGGTGTCATCTACAGCAAAAGGAATAGCTAGGTAACACCAACCTGAGTCTGTCTGTTTGTTTATTATAATTTATAAAACATTCTATACAAAAAGATTTGCGAAGATAATCCTAGTATTTAGATTTTACAAACAATACTCAGTCGGTTCGTCGAAACAATAGCATAAAATTTCATTAGATACGTACAAGGGCATCCTGCGATGCAAGCATTAGTTGCAGTATTCAGCCCAAGATCGAAGTTAATTGTTCCATTGATAAAGAATTAATTTGGCTCACAAGGTCATTATCAATTCTTTAAAGACCGGTTGTAGTGTTTCTAGAATTGATACTGACCTTGTCTTGAATGGGAACCGTCACTTACACATTGAAATGGCTTTTATCTGTTACATAGTAGCCTCGACCACCACCGTAGAATAGCTTGTTTGTCGGTATTTTACAAGATGCACTTCGGAGAGTGTGGGAAGGAATTGCACGATTTAATTCCTCCAGCCCCATTCCACCATCGAAGCACTAGACGCAGATTAACGTACCACTCTTATCGCTCAAAGCATTTTACTAATACTTTTATAATGCGAACAGCCAAGGTGTGGAACAGGCTGCCTGCCAATGTGTTTCCCAATAGTTATAACTAGGGCCTTTTCAAGGCTAGAGTGAATAGGCTTTATCTAAGTGAGCACACTCCGTCGTAGTCCGCATCATCACTTTACACCACGTGATTGTGGACAAATGCTCACTTATTTATGATTAAAAAAAAAACCGGTCAAGAGCGAGTCGGACTCGCGCACCGAGGGTTCCGTACCTGTGGCGGGCGCGGCGGGCAGACGACGACGAGAGCACTTAAAAGATCGTCCACACTAAACCACACACGTCACAAATAATAATACCACTCGATAACTCTCAATTAGTGGACTGTAAACACTCAAAAGTCTTCATAGGATTATCGCCGGCTGGACGAGGAAGGCGGTTGAACACTCGGTCGGAAAAACAATATCACGGAACACACCAGTCAACAGTGTTCATAAACTAATGTCACTTCACATAAATGTCACTCCAACGTATTACAAATTCTTTTCACCATTTTCACATTATTTTGTAGTCGGCGCAGTCAATGTTCGTAGCGAGACACGTAGCTCCGTAGCAAAGCACTAATTCACTCTTATAACATAGTCAAAGTTACTAATTCACCACATTGAAGCACTTTGAAACATATTATTTGGAGCACTAAAATCTTAACATTGTCGCGCTTACTGCCAGGATGTACCTTATTACTGGGACCTTTACTTCATGATGAAACCACTATTTACTGTTTCTTCTTTTATTTCTTCCTTTTACTTCGTTTTACAATGATATCTTCATTATTAGAAAACTATCGTAAAACTATGCGCTTACATACTTCGACCTCTCCGATTTATATATCGATCGAAAATTAATCCTAGAAAATTCGGAATCAATCAGATTTCTTGGAATTTTCATGAAAATCAATTTAGAACTTTCTAGTTTTTCTAGAACTCGGACCTCTCTGTCGCACAGTATGTCTGTCCTGTTCACGCGCAACTGTCTTTGTCTAATTCTAAACAAAACTATCTCTATCTCTTTCTAATATCGAAATAAGCGGTTGTTTTTACAAACCTTTGATAAAACTAACTCAAACTTAATTTCTATAGATAGAACTATAAACATCTAATCGATTATTAACTATTTTATAACAAAATCTCAAAAATCTCAATTATTCCAAAAGATATTTACAAAAAACCCTTCGGGGGCTTTCTACGTGGTATTGCCCCTTTGATATGCCTAATTTCCAAAATTGGGGCTTTGTCTTTAAGGTATTGCCCTGTTGGTATACCCTATTTTACATAGAAAAAAAAACTGAAAATTACTTACAAATAGCAAAAACCTAGATTCTAATAAGAACGTAAAGAACTAATACAAGGTCTAACTAACAAAGTCTTACATCTAAAGCGTAGATTCACTAAGTTAAAGTCCTTAATTTATTATTCATAAGTCTCACTTCACTAATTGCAATTCACTATTATAAGTTTAACACTTATCACTTTCAGTATTAATTTTATCACTTATAACGTGTCACTAACACTCATAATTCACTTGCGTCGCTAACAGTACCATCATAACTGCACCATCAAACCACACTGCAGAGTAGAATAATAAAATTAGTACTGCAGTTTTAGGTCAGCGCCATCTCTTGACCGATAGTGGAACTAATGTTAACTTTTTTAGAAATTTGATAATTTCTAAAAAAGTGTGCTATATTGAGACATCGTTTTATTTTTCCTGTAATCTTTATATAAACTGCTATGACATAGAATTATTTGAGATTTTTCTCTTTGCAAACTTCGGAGATAAGGGGGGGGGGGAACGGTATTTTTTTTTACAATTTTCATCATAAGTCGAAAGCTATGCGGCCTAAAAAAAAAAGAAAAAACCGGACAAGTGCGAGTCGGGCTCGCCCACCGAGGGTTCCGTACAGACCTTACATCCTTTACACCTTACATACATAAAATAAAGCTATAGAAAAGTTGTGTCGGTACAAAGGAAATATTTTGAAAAAAAAGTGGTTGGTAGTTATTAGTTTTTTATATGAAAACTGTACTACGGAGAGTTCAAGCTTTATCCCAGGTTCTACCAACAGAAATTATGTGAAAAATTGCTTAGATTATAAGTTGGACTCCAAGCTACCAAACAGTAAAAAAATACCATCAAAATCTGTTCAGCAGACTGCTATATATAGATAACCATTTGAAATCCTTTGTCGCCACGTAGAAAATAACCCATCCAGGGATTACGACAAAGAATTGACCACGGGCGAAGTTTGAAATGGAATAGTACATTACTGCAGCGGCACTCAAGACAGGCATTGAAGAACATACGTGAGTCCATCAATGCCTAGTTGCGGCCAAGGCTTGTGTAGTACTTTTAAACTTTTAACTTTTTAGTTTTAAAAGTTTTAAGCTTTTTACTTTAATTTTAATTTACTTTCAGTAATTGATAAAAGAAAATGGAAAGTGGAATGTGCACATAAAGGCCTTTCGTTTGATACACATATTGAAAAAAAAAATCCGGTTTTTTTTTCCTTATTTCCAGTTTTTCATTTTTTTTCCAGTTTTTTGGAAAGTGCTCATCAAGGCCTTTCATTTGATACCCATATTGCAAAAATTTTTTTTTTTTGTTTTTTTTTTTTCAGTTTTTTGGAATGTGCTCATCAAGGCCTTTCATTTGATACCCATATTGCAAAAAAAAATACTTTTCGTTTTTATTTTTTTTTCAGTTTTTTGGAATATGCTCCTTGATGAGCATATTCCAAAAAACTTTTCAAAAAACTTACATTTGATACCCATAAAAAAAATTTTTTATTCGTTTTTAATTTTTTTTTAACTTTTTGGAATGCGCTCATCAAGGCCTTTCATTTGATACCCATATTGCACCAAAACAGTTTGTTTTCGTTTTTATTTTTTTTTCAATTTTTTGGAATGTGCTCATCAAGGCCTTTCACGTGATACCAGTACCCTTAGCACGAACAGCAATCGAGAAAAAAAACGCGCGTAAAATTACTCGATAGAGAATTATCTATGGAAATTTTAATTTAGCTATTCGGCGGTAGATGGCGTTGTACAAATTTCCCATACAAAATTGCACTATCGAATGATTTTACGCGCGTTATTTTTTTCGATAGCTGTTCGTGCTGTATACCGAATATTAAAAAAAAAATTTTTGGAATGTGCTCGCTCATCAAGGCGACATTTGATACCTATATTTGTGTTTCATTGAAAAGTTCGCTCCATTTCTGAATTACACGTGTGTAATGAGTTTTAATTTAATAGAAACATTGCTGGACATACGCCGGCAATTTTGTATGAAAATCCATTATTACACGTTAGTAATGGATTCTCATACAAATATTGACGGCGCGGTTTAGGTCTGTCCGTAAACTCCGATTTAGCACGAAGAAGGTTGTCAAAATAATGTTCGAATTTCCAAGCATTTTTGAGAAAAAATAAAATAATTACAAACCCACCGCACCTGTTTATACAGGTGTGTACAATACAAGTACTGTTGATTGTCAACAGATGGCGCTGTATATCAATAGTACACTGTATAATGTTCTGTGAAATGGTTTTATCTATCGCAATGTTATTAGAGAAAATGGGTGTATTCCAACAGGACCCTTTGGTTGTGTGAAGCCGAGACTTTTATTGTAGTGGTGGCTACCTCGGCTGACCTTACCGAGTAAACTGTCTTGATTATACTTGGTGCCAAATGCTCCAGCAACATTGGAATGCGATGCACCCGCATTTTAATGTAAACTGAATCAATCTACCACTGAACTATTCAACACTTGACACTGGCAAAAATTACTTCCAAGAAGAAAGTAGATTGCCAAAACAAAAATAAGAAGAAGACCCCCGTCATACAGCGTGACATACCGCCATGTTGCGAAAATATTTAGAGCCAAATTTATTACTTATTAATTTTATTTTTAAAAGTAATTAACTATATCAATATTTGAAAGGATCTGAATAATTAATAATAATAAATATTGATATTTTAAAAAGAATTAGTGGCGCGATTAATCCAAAAGTAATTAGAAGTTAAACTATGACCGCGCATACCGTTGTTTCACCAAGATGATTAATAATTACGTATTTCAATGACCATATTTTATTATGATTTAAATACAAATATACAGTTTTCAGATTTATTCCTGTAAGTGTAGTATAAGACGCTATTACCTGCCAAATTTCATAGTTCTAGGTCAACGGGAAGTACCCTATGAATTTTGATTCCTTTGAGAGTATCGAAAATGCGTTTTTTGCGCCCTAAACGGCAGTATCTTTTTTTTACGTTAACTTAGAAGTTTGATTTTTTTACAGCTTCAAGGGCCCGTAGACCTTAGTATATGGTTTAAATTTCAATTCGATACCTCCACGCGTTTCCGAGATAAAGGGTCTTGACAGACAGACGGACGGACAGACAGACAGACGGACAACAAAGTGATCCTATAAGGGTTCCGTTTTTTCCTCTTGAGGTACGGAACCCTAAAAATGATTGAAAACGTGCAAACGACGCTCTTTCATATGATACCCCACATGCCCTAGTTGCCCCACTTCTAATTTTTAAGACCCCTTTTCAGTCCCTGTTGTAAAAAAGATATATTTTTTTTATTTATTTCTTATTCGCAAAATAGTTGGACAAATGTCATCTTAAACTATTCCAAATTTCAAGTTGATACCATTAGTAGTTCTCGAGATATCCAGCTGTGACAGACAGACAGACAGACAGACTGAGTCACACCATAAGGGTTCCTTTTTTACTATTTTGGTACGGAACCCCAAAAAATACAATATTCTGTACCTATGGCGCTTGCCGTTTGTCCACCACCCGCAATCAACAAGACAGGATGACGGCGCCGATATAGCGGTACATACAATAACTATATGGCAGCCTGCTCATCGAAAACCCGACCCGTCGTCTTGATGTTATAACTCGGCGCCATCATCCCGTCCCGTTGACGGCTGCTGTGGACAAACGGCGTTATAAGAAACTTTTTCATAATTATTTTCAGAATTATAACAATGTTTATACTTACTGAGAAATCGACTAACTTCTTCAGCTATCCCAGATTCCTCAATTTTCTTACTTTGTGAATCAACCTTTTCAAAATGAATATATTATCTAGATCTTCCGCTAACCCGGATCTATTATTGAAACAGTTACCCATTTATAATTAGTATTGCAATGCCCTTATTAATCTCGATGAACGTGGGTCATAAATAGTCATAATCTATATCTATCTAATCTAAACAAGAAACTAAACTGTATTAAACATAGTTTCAATAATTTGTGTCATAAACTATTTCTATAAATAATATAGTAGTCAGTATTTTTTGCTGCTCTGAATAGGAAAGAAATGGAATGCAGTGTTTAGCATTCAACAAATAAATTATCCTATTTGAAAGTCGGCTGGACTTTATTCTATGCCTCAGGGTTTAGAAACTAGTAAAGACAGTCAGTTTCAAAACCCTGAACCAAAATAACATAATCAGACATTTTTCAAGTCCCCGCAGCAGGGAACAGCTCCCTACTGATTACTTAACTCTGATATTAACAATTCTCGATTGAAACCGCATTTACATTGTTGTTTTAATTAAGATACTTGTTACATTGGTTCTTACTAAAGCAGCAATGTAACTGCGATTTCTGTCAGAGTTGATTGCAACAAAGTTACAAAATTAGCCCCCTGGCCTTCTTTATGGGTGATTCTTCTTTAAGGGCCAATGATAGGAACACATGGTTTGCGGTTGTCATATTTTTATATAGAAAACGCAAAGTTGTAGCCACAAAAAATAAACATACGACAAGCTAAAGAGATTCTCTAGTAGCTACAAGTATTAAATTGCGTATAAACCTCACAGTTAAAAAATCAGAATATCATCAAAAGCGCTTGCATAGGGTTATATTTTTGAACGTACTGTGAAGTAGCTCCAATAACTTTTTTCAAGAAAGATAATTGTGCTAAAGATAATGATGAAAAACCAACGAAAAACATCGAAAAAGTGCAGAAGTGAGGTTATTTTCCATACTATTTACACGTAAAGAAAAAGACAGAGACAAATGTTTCCGCATAACCGAGCCTTCCGATCTGTTACCCCAAAGAATCCAGAGGTGAATTCTAGGAAACATATATCCGAGAATTTAACCTAAGCTAGGGAGGAGGGAGAATTCTCGGACATAGGTTTCCCGGAATTCAGGTCAGGGTGGATAAGAATCCACTGAATCCAAGAATTCTGATCTGTTACGCCATCTTTGGCGTAAACTATAACCGATAGTTATAGTTATTACTTTATTCGCAAATTAAGAGCTTTTTTGCTATTAACAGAAGTAACAGAACCACCAATTGAAACGTAAAATATATTGATTTTTCTTAAAAATCCTGAAATGGGAGTTTCTGTCAGAGCTAATGTAGACTTTAAAAGCCACTTTTTTCCCTACTAGCCATTAACGGCTTTTAGACAAGACGAATGGACACAACGCCTGTATCTTATTAGTTTGATCAAATAAAAAAAATCACGCAATCCGTTAAAAAAAGTCCGTATCGATTGCATAGGATGTACCGAGCTTTTAAAATATAGCTAGTTTGATCGCAACCATTGCATAAGCAATGAACACGAAACACGCAGTAACTTCCGCCTCGATATCCGAGGTGTCGTATCTCATGTAATATTAATTAGCACGTGGATTGTCACACGTCTGCCCGCGCAAGCCACGTGCGACACGGATTAAGTGAGGAATTTAGACTGTATTACTTAATTAGGGTATTTTGTCATTTATGTTGACTATGTTATTGAGAAATACTTTGTAATACTTGACCCAAGGCCAGACAAAGAAAACCCTAGATTATATAGAGATCACATCCCGTATTGTTGGATTTCACAAGCCAGCCTTCAAGCCTGTTAATTTATTAGGTCTTGTAAGTTAATATTAAAGAAGATGAGAGAATAATATGAATTGTAGGTAGTCATGAGCACCTAATAAATTTATTCAAATTTTGAGATGCGGGATTTATCGGAAAAGAAAGAAAGAAAGAAAGAAAAATAATTTATTTGAGACAGACAAATTTATACAGCAAAACTTAAAACCACTGTTTGCCCCAAAACGGTCCCAACTCAGCATAAAGCATGGTCTGCGACCAGCGCTGGTCTTCCGTCGGGACCGGTTTGTTGACGCTGCGATTTGTTACACAATTAAACAAAAAAAAAACACAAAAATAGTCTGTGACTCTGATTGTCATAGAATCTTACATTAAATCTAGTCTGTGGTATATATTCTGTGCTCCTGAAAGCCATCTGTCACTGTCACTGAAGGACATCACACGTCACTGTCATGACAGAGGCTGTCTGCTAGATACTTACATAATATTTTATTATTACTAAAATTAATTAAAATAGCACTTGTTATTTTAGCATTAGCAAAAAAAAAGCAGTAGCCTACATTCTTTTAACCACTGGGGGGGGGGGCAGTTGCCCCTCCCTGCCCACCCTTGGCGACGCCCTTGAAGATAGTAAACAGACTATAGACTCTTAATGGCTCAATCAAGCCATAGATAGATCTAGTATTCTACTTGTAGTCTAAGCGATTTGTTCCGGATTCGTCATGTTCCTGACTCGCCGTATTCCAGATTCGCCGAATTCCAGATTCGCCGATTTCCTGATTCGTCGTAATACGTACAATCGATAACACTGGCGCTTTACCATTTTAAGTTTAAAATTGCTTGCAAGCCTCGCCATCACGTTGCGCATGTCAAAAAAGGTCTCACAATAAAATAAACTATTGAAATGGACAAATTATCAGTAAAATAAGTGGGAATTTTGTATTTGTTTTTTTTTTTCGAACATGCTTCAGATTAACTCATTTATAAACTAAAATGCAATTTATGTTATGCTGTTTTTGTATCTTATAATTAAATAAATAATTGAATAAATGAATAAAAAAATATGTCATTGACTGTGTTCCGACGAATCTGGAATACGTCGAATCTGGAACTCGGCGAATCTGGAATACGACGAATCAGGAACATGACGAATCCGGAACAAATCGTCTTAAGCTAAACCACAATTTAATCATGGACTGGCGACTACGGCACTTATAAATAAAACATATCGTATTTCTTGGTGAGGTAGTTCTCCTTTAAACAAGGTCAATCTGCCTTAAATTATATTATATTACACATAGGGTTTTTATAAGAACTAAATATCGGGAGCTCGGGTACCCATGGCCTCATCACCCCCTACCCTTATCCCAATTTATTTGGGGTCGGCGCAGTGCGTCCTTCTCTTCCATTCCTTCTGTCACTCGTCATCTCCTCATCCACTCCCATCTGAATGTTCATATCATTCCGCACACAATTCATCCATCTTTTCTGCGGTTTCCCTCTTACTTTCCAGCCCTCAACATCCATATCCATTACGTTTCTAGTAACATTCTTTTCATACCTTCTCATGACATGCCCATACCAAGCCAGACGATTCCCTTACAACTTCTCTGTCACTGGTGCTACTTTCAAACTTCCTCTGATATACTCATTCGTAATTTTATCCATTAGCGTCACACGACACATCCACCTCAGCATTTTCATCTCTGCTACATGTAATTTTCTTTCATCCATCTTCTTCGTAGACCAACATTCTAATCCATACATGACTATACTGGCCTTATTACGGACTTATAGATTTTGCCCATTATCTTAAGTGGTCACATGTACAGTACGAGACATATATCTTGAAATTTATTCGATGGAGTGGGGATAAGTTCGCGCATGTGCTCTTGTGAGCGACCAATAGCTCGCGCCCCTCTCCCGCCGCCCGCGCCCCTCACCGCTACGCTTGTCCAAAATACGTGTTCCGCGCAATCCCCACCCGATTTTCAAGATATTTGCCTCGTACTGTAACTCCCGCAACCTGTCACCATTTCAACCATCCTGTGTTGATCCAGCTCGTAATATCGCGGTCGATCCAAGGTGCCGAAAACGTGGGTACCCATGGCCTATTTAATAATAATCAATTCAATATGAATATTGTTGACATTTGCAGGACCAAGATGTGAACGAGGAAGTGCTCGGTTTTTTGCGGGCAGCGGCCGGCAAGGCGAGGCTGCTGGCCACACAGAAGATGCAGCAGTTCGAAGGTATATACATACTAGATACCGCCCGCGACTTCGCCTGCGTCGATAGTTTTTTTGCTTTCCCACGGGAACAATACCTTTTTTCTGGATGAAAGGTATAGAATATACCCTATGTCCTTCTCTGCCTGAGAACGTGTATGTAAGATTTCATGATGATCGGTTCAGTAGTTAAGACGTGAAGGCGTAACATACAAACTGAATTTCGTATTTATAATATTAGTAAGTAAGGATTCTAGAATCCGCGACCCCTGCGTGGTATTCCAAGATACAGGCATTGCCTAGTTTGGGAAAGCCCTGTTTTTGTCTTATTAATACAATTACTGAATGTCCTACACTTTTGGAACTGACCGAGCGAGCGTGAAGCGCGAGCGAAACGTCTGCGTCAGCTTGGCCTATGTCTGTCCGTTTGTTCTTCTCTACAGGTCGCATTTCTTAACCGATTCTCGTGAAATTTTGTGAGCAGGTTCGATAGTTATATAGTTTTTTTTTTCGTGAACCGGCAGGCTGATTATCTGATTAAAAACCACCTAGCGACCGGTTTCAGTTCATAGATGAATGTGATACATTGCTATTTCTTTGGTTTGTTTTTTATAACTCCAAAAAGAAGCAGCAATGTGTCACATTCATCTGTCAAATGAGACCGGTCGCTAGTTGGTTTCTAATTAGATAATCAGCCTGCAGTTTTTCGAAATTTTTCGTAAAAAAGTTTTAGCCACTTAGAAAAATTATCAAAAACATCACAAACGCTCGGTCTTCCACAGCTCAGAGCCATTCGTTATTATTATGATTACAATTCCAGGTCTCTGCTACAACAACATAAACAAGCGTCTAGACGAGCCATTCCCCACCACTTTGGAGGACCTGCAGGGGTTCTGGGACATGGTGTGCCTCCAGGTGGACAATGTCAACGCGTTGTACAAGCATATTGAGGAGCTCAAGGCGAACGGGTGGAGAGAGGTGAGGAACTAGTTGTTTTTTTACACACAATGGCACCAGAATACAAAATAACCCCTAATGTTCTTCTTCTTATCGAATGAGGATTAGTGGCCACCTCTGGTGTTAGAGTTTATCAAGCCGCCTGTAAGGCCTTTAACTTGGCTCAACGACTGTTATCAGATGACAATAGCCGGGACCGACGGTTTAACGTTCCCTCCGAAACACGGAAGCGCTCAGTTGTAATGCTACTTAACGGTCACCCATCCGACACCTGGCCGGACCGAGCGTTGCTTAACAAACGTGATCGAGTAAGATCAGTCTGTCAAGTTCCGCCATGAGCGCTTCTTGTTAACCCCTAATGTTGAATATTGTAAATAAAGACCAGCAAACTAAACAAAGGACCAGCTTTAAAATCGTAAAAAATTCTGCTGTTTTATACAAATAACGAAAATATCAAAATGTATGAAACAGCTGATATATTTTTTTTCGCGATTTCAGAGTTGGTCCCATAGTAAAAGTTGTTCAGTTTGATGGTCCCTGTCTACCATATTCGGCATTACGGGTTATTTTGTAGCATGTTGTATATACGTACAGAAGTCCATCTGCGCGAGGACAATCTATATACATATATAAAACTCTAAATTGATTGATTGTTGGGATAGGTGTAGAGCCTTAACGGCTGAAGGTAGAGACACCATTTTTGGAGGGTAGATACCTTTCATGATGTAGATGAGCACTAAGAAAGGATTTTAGAAAATTCCCGTTATACAGGGTGCTACAGGTTGTTCAAGTTTGTATGAGAATTTGTATAGGGTTGAAGGTAGAGACACCATTTTTGGAGGGTAGATACATTTCATGGTGTAGGTGAGCACTAAGAAAGGGTTTTGGAAAATTCCCGTTACACAGGTTGCTACAGCGTGTTCCAGTTTGTATAGAGATTTGTATAGGGCTGAAGGTTAGAGACACCATTTTTGGAGGGTAGATACCTTTCATGGTGTAGGTGAGCACAAAGAAAGGGTTTTGGAAAATCCCTATATACAGGGTGCTACAGAGTGTTCCAGTTTGTGCATATTTTTTAATGGGAAAATTTAAATGTGTGGAATTAGGTCTACTGATAAATACCTAGGTATATTGATAATCCGTGACTTTCAAAATAAATGCACATCTACCTTAATCACGCGAACGATGTTGCGGGCAAAAGCTAGTCAAATAATAAGCTACTCTCGCTGCACGGCAATAAAGTTCAATTTCAAATTGCACAGCGCTGCGTGCCCGTTATTGTATACATTTTCTCTTTCTGTCGCGTAGCTCTGTCTCAATCTCAACCGACACATGACGTCATGACACCCCTCGTGCGCTGGCTCGACTGAGTCAGCCGAGAGCAGTAGGCTAATATAAAAGTTTAAGCGCGAAGTGAGACCCCCTTGTTAATTATCATAAATGTGAAAAGTTTGGATTACTCAATTACGCAAAAATTTACGTGAAAAGTCCAAAAGGGACATTTCACAGACAAGTCCAGTATCACGAATGTACAGAAACGAAATGGTTGAATCCTGAATTACCACGTGTTTACTAGTTCTGGGGGGTAATTATGTAACTTTGTTGCAATCAACTCTGACAGAAATCGCAGTTACATTGCTGCTTTAGTTAAGAACCAATGTGACAGACAACTATCTGATTTAAAGCAGCAATGTAACTGCGCTTTCAATCGAGAATTGTTAGCAACAGACTTACGTAATCAACGGGCAGTTCTATCACTTTTATAAAGTTTTATACAAGGTGGGACTGATCAGTAATAGATTAAAAAATATATAGAAAAAATTTCAGTAACATTGTATAATCCAAGTAAATAAAACCGGTCAAGAGCGAGTTGGAATCGCGCACCGAGGGTTCCGTACCATCTTATTGCACCATTAAACCACACTGCAGAGTAGAATAATAAAATTAGTATTGCAGTTTTAGGTCAGCGCCATCTCTTGACCGATAGTGGAACTAATGTTAACTTTTTTTAGAAATTTGATAATTCCTAAAAAAGAGTGCTATATTGAGACATCGTTTTATTTTTCCTGTAATCTTTATATAAACTGCTATCACATAGAATTATTTCAGATTTTTCTCTTTGCAAACTTCGGAGATAAGGGGGGGGAACGGTATTTTTTTTTTACAATTTCATCATAAGTCGAAAACTATGCGGTTTAGAAAAAAAAGAAAAAATGATTGAAAACGTGCAAACGGCGCTCTTTCATATGATACCCCACATGCCTTAGTAGTCTCACTTCAAATTTTTAAGACCCCTTTTCAGGCCTTGCTGTAAAAAAGATATTTATTTCTTTATTTATTTCTTATTTGCAAAATAGTTGGGCAAATGTCATCTTAAACTATTCCAAATTTCAAGTTGATACCATTAGTATTTCTCGAGATATCCAGCTGTGACAGACAGACTGACAGACAGACAGACAGACTGAGTCACACCATAAGGGTTCCTTTTTTACCATTTTGGTACGGAACCCTAAAAATGACCAAATTGGAGTTAACAGTTTTCTCTCAAACACCACAGAGATATTGTATGTAAATGTATGTTGTTGTAGGTGACCCCCCCTGCGAAGCCCCCCTCTAGTGGCGGGGCCCCGCGGGGGCGCGGTCGCGCGCCCCCCGCACCCCACAACGAGAAGGCCCGACTCGCGGCGCAGAAGAGAGATCAGGACAGGAAGGCCATGCTGGACCTTAGGAGGTGTGTACAATTAATACATTATACATACACAATACACACGCACACACACTACACACACACACACACGCAACACATACACACACACCTTCACATACTACAATGGCCTTATCATGAATTGAAGCAAACCTCTGAAAAAGGAAACCTATGGAAGTGGCATAAACTGCAATAACAAAGCATTCGTGACGTCAGGCGCATGCCGTGTCCGCCTATTGTGTTGCGTTTACATGTTACAATTTCGACTCTATGCTGTTAACATAAGATGTATATACACTATGCTAAACCGCCATGTTTAGTTGCGTTTGAATGGAGAACAATGAAGTAGGTATGCATGCTTTTTTCGTAGGTATGCCAGGTCCATCATATTCCTTCGTCATTGCGTAGGCCTTACCCACTTAACCCCCTACTGCTTCCCACATTTCTAACACGCAGAACCTACGGGACTGATATCACGCACCGTGTGATTCTAGCCCCCCTAGCATGACCGACGAAACACGATATTTATATCGCGTGATACAACGTTTTATCGACACCCAACCCAACTGTCAAAACCCATTGTCTTTTGACAGTTAAACGTGATAAATAACTAGATCATACTAGGGGGGCATTGAAATAACATGATTGGAACCCTCTTAATAAATGGTCTCTTAATTTATTATCTCAAATTAACAAGGAATTCATTATTATTAATATTTTTTTTATTAATATTTTCCTAACATATACAATTATTTTATTTTAGATTTTTTTTTTCAAAATCAGATATTAAAAATACAATGGCTCGATCACATTTTTTTTACTTCCACACAGTTTAAAATGTCGCAAATTTTATGTGTAATTAACAGACCTTATCTGACGTACAAAAATTCAAAACTTATTATCACTAAGCAAAAATTACCTGACAACTTGTCTAATAATTTAATTAAAAGATTTATTCCTTCAAGCACATTTAAATCTTTGTTATAAATTGTTTTGTTTCGAAAACATGTTTTGTTAGAAAATTTGCGTCCAACCACGGCTCATCCCAACCACCATAACATCCCAAAGTAGCGGTCTTTCTCTGAGTAACTCGATTAAAAACAAAGTATTCTCCTTATTCCACTCCATCACTAAGACAATTACACGAATCCATCGAAACACAAATCACACAATGGCACACAAACGCAGGCGAGACGTCTGCATCTAGTGAGCGCTAACACAAAATGAGTTACTTCCCCTCCCCGCAGGCGAGAGCGGGGAATGTTTTCCGTTTGTCTCGGCAAACATGTTTTGTGTATTTGCAAAACAAAACTCATAGGCCACGCCCCAAACATGTTGACAAAACATTGTTTTGATGTTTGAAAACACAAAAACACAGCGCAAGAGACCCGGCCTAGTAAAAGCAAGCTAAAGTTGTTTTAATTATTATACTTATGTTTCATTGTTTTTTTTTAGGAAAGTAGCTCGTGAGAGACAGCTGGCTGGACCAAGTCGCGAACAAGACCAGAATATGGGAATCGAAGGCAGTCAGGTATGATAATATAAAAAAAACCGGCCAAGTCGGACTCGCGCACGATGGGTTCCGTACCAAAAAACGGAAAAAAAATCTGTTGTATGGAAGCCCCACTAAAATATTTATTTTATTCCGTTTTTAGTATTTGTTGTTATAGCGGCAACAGAAATACGTCATCTGTGAAAATTTCAACTGTCTAACTATCACGGTTCATGAGATACAGCCTGGTGACAAACAGACAGACCGACGGCGGAGTCTTAGTAATAGGGTTCCGTACCCAAAATCGTAACCTACTACTAAATACATTTATTTTTATTACTAAAATAAGTAAACCAAGTCAATATTTAAAAAAAGCTCAGATCATGACCTCTTAAGAGGCATATTACGTTTCCACTGTGATTTCTGCGTAAAATGGCCAATTTTGGCGTTTCCGATCTCAGAAACAAAAATACATTAAGAATTTTGACTTATTGAATAGTGCAGAATAGCTATTGGAGTAGTTCATAGCGGCCTCGCTTTTCCGAAATTTTGCTTAACTTTTTAATTAAACCCTAAATTGCACAGAAAGATTTTCAAAAAATGCGCTAAGTCACTTTTTTGAGCTCATGGATTGAACTACTGTGCTAAACAAATGAAATAAAAAAATGAATGTTATCTCTTATGTATCTATAGTCGAATACATCATAGCGGCCTAGGAATTTTTAAAATTATGAATGAAATATGTGAAAAAAAATCCCAATCAAAAACCATAAAACTACCAAAAACGCTCAGAATTAACTGTGAATTACTCCTAGATACATATATAATTACGTAAAATTTATATCAGAATAATCTTTACTTCATAAGAAAATCAAATTTCATACTTTTATTTGTTGTTTGTACTTGTTTGTCTTTCTGTGTATGTTCAAAGTTGACTCTGCGAAATCGTACACCAACTTTCATTTTCCTTTCTAACCCCATAACTTTCTATTACTTTTTGTCGCAGACACATTAAATGTATTTAGTAGACCCAAAGGTTTTCTAGGTTGTAACACTAAAATCCATCAAAATCGAAATTTGGACAAAAAATGTCATAGGGCAAGGGCCCTATGACATTTTTTTGTCGATCGAGAGTTAATCAAAAAATATAAGAGACAATTTAAGGAAATTGTCTCTTATATTTTCTGATTAACTCTCCAACAGTTTTCATTCTTTCTGTAAGTTTTAAAATCCATTTTAACTCAAATTTGGTACCCATGTCCTTCTCTATAGATACCTCTGACAATGTGTATGTAAAATTTCATGATGATTGTTTCAGTAGTTTAGACGTGAAGGCGTAACAACAACTCGACCTGAGTGATGCAGTGGTTAACATGCCGCCTACCACGCAAGAGGTCCCGGGTTCGATTCCCGGCCGGGCAGGAATTCAAATGATAAATTTTAATTTCTGTGACGCGTCTGAGTGTTACTATGTATAATAAAAGTGTATATTTAAAAAGTATTTAAGTAGTATGTCAGTTGTCTAGCACCCATATGACAAACTTTGCTTAGTTTGGGGCTAGATGGCGCTGTGTGAAATTGTCCAAGCATTTATTATTATTATTAATATATACACATCAACTTTGTCTAGGGATACAGGTGTTATTTTCATACAAAAGAGGTAAATTTGAAGCTTGGTTTTCTGCCAGGGATGTACCGTGCTGTGATCTGATGATGGCCATCCAGAGACTGAATGGAGTAGATTCAGATCGCTATACACACCCAACTAATCTGATCAGCATTCTAAAAGATTAATGGGTCAGAGTTCTCAGTTTGAGGATTTTAATACATTTTCATGTGATGATCGCGATTTTTTTAAACATTCTTTACGTTTTTAGAATGCTGGTCAGATCAGTTGGGTGTGTATAGCGATCTGAATCTACTCCATTCAGTCTCTGGATGGCCATCATCAGATCACAGCACGGTACATCCCTGGCAGAAAACCAAGCTTCAAAGTTACCTCGTTTGTATGAAAATAACACCTGTATCCCTAGACAAAGTTGATGTGTGTATCAGTAAGGATAGTATGAATTTGTTCGCAGGAGGTAGAGATATTCGTGGGCAAAGGGGCCAAACCTTCTAAAAAGGCCCCTCAAGGCGATTGTCCGTCTCACTCGCGCTCGCAGGACTCCATCGACAGCTGATCTCGTCGCACCCACACGGCATACATCCGAGAACGACCATCAACGCCTAACCACAATCATACTACGGTCACAGCGCCAAAATGATCTGGGGGCTGATTTGGTAACTTTGTTGCTTCGATCAAGAATATCCTATAGTCCGTGCCAGTTATACGTCCATAAACGGTCATTGCCCTCCTCTGTACCAAGAATCCTTGAAATTTAGCGATAAATATCGTTCTTCATACTAAACTGTCGCTATTATTACATCGTTCGCGTTTCATAATACACCAGGTATTACAACATAAAATTACGAATCAGTAGGACATCTGCAATAAAAATTAATCATCATTCATGTTTTATTTTTAATCATCATTTAAAGTATATTTTTTATTGTTAATAATAATATAGCAAAATACCTTCCAATAAGGTAAAAACTGAATCAATTAACCCACTAAATAATACCCCAACGCAAAAAGGAACATACTGCCGTTGTATTTTAGTTGGTCGTGAGTCGTGACCACTCGTGAATGACGTCAACGGTCATTCGATGCAGGAAAATACAACGGCAGTATGTTCCTTTTTGCGTTGGGGTATTATTTAGTGGGTTAATTGATTCAGTTTTTACCTTATTGGAAGGTATTTTGCTATATTATTATTAACAATAAAAAATATATTTTAAATGATGAATAAAAATGAATGATGATTAATTTTTATTGCAGATGTCCTACTGATTCGTAATTTTATGTTGTAATACCCGGTGTATTATGAAACGCAAACGATGTAGTAATAGCGACAGTTTAGTATGAAGAACGAAATTTATCGCTAAATTTCTAGAATTCTTGGTACAGAGAGGGCAATGACCGTTTATGCACGTTTATCTGGCACGAACTTTAGATAACGCTTTACGAACTAACACAGTACGCAAAAATGGCGTCCCACTTACAAACTTGGCACTTATTTTGTACATAATCACCTCTTATTTTGTACAAACTCACAATTACTATCACTTATTTTGTACAAAATAAGATTATTTCATACAAAAACACATCTTTTATCAGTTAATTTGTGCAAAATAAGCGCCCAGTTTGTAAGTGGGACGCTATTTGAGGTGCCATTTTTGAGACTCTAACCGGACATCTAGGGTATTCTTGATCGAAGCTTTGTTTGTTTGTTTGTTTGTAAGAACCAATGTGACAACTATCTTACTTAAAGCAGCAATGTAACTGCGGTTTCAATCGAGAATTGTTAGCAACAGAGGTACGTAATCAGGGGGTGGAGCCAAACCTACCAAAATACCTAATCATTAGACAAAATTCAACCTTAACTCAAGAAATTAAGATGCGTTTTCGTTTTTTAGACGAAGAGCACCTTAATGTCTTGAGTTAAGGTTGAGTTTTGTCAAATGATTAGATATTTTAATAGGTTTTGAATGCTCAGACCATTTTAGCGGTGACTGTACAACATAATTAGGTGCATGACAGCTAAATTTAATACATTTTGTTAATAATAATTTATTATACTGTTATTGATATAATATAGTAAATAGCTATGACTGAATATGTATGTACTTACAACGTGTTTCAAAAAAACCCCGAAAGCCGAATATGGTAGATAGGGACCATCAAACTGTACAACTTTTACTAAAGGACCAACACTGAAATCGCGAGAAAAAGCTGTTTCATACATTTTGTGATTTTCGTTATTAATTTTTGAGCTGATTTTTTTCGCAAATTCAGAGTTGGTCCCCTAATAAAAGTTGTATAGTTTGATGGTCCCTATCTACCATATTCAGCTATTAGGCTTTTTGTTACATGTTGTATTGTATCAATAAAGTCTAAAAAAATAAGTATTATTACCAAAATGGTGTCATGCAAATTATGTTAGTATACAAAATTACCCCCAAGTATGTCTATCGGAATACGATGTATAATAGTGCTTCTCAAAGTGGGATAGCGCCCCCTTGTGGCGGGTTGAGTTCTGCAGGAGAGGAGTGGTAAAGGGTCAAGAAAAAGTGAAAAAAAAATGATTCTAATAATGTAGTAAAGGAAAAGAATAGATTCTCAAAGTGGAAGCACAGAATAGAGAATAGTACTAGCGTACAGAAGTAGCACTTCGCAAAATCGTTTAAATAAATTGCGACTCTTGCTCCGACACAATAAAGTGCAATTCAGGACACACAGCGCTCCCTTCGCTACAAAACATGCACCTAGTGGTTGCCTCTCTTTCTATCGCGTAGGTCTTATCTTTTCTGACGTATGAAATTTGTCCTCCCAGAGGACGCCGAGCGCTTCATACTCGCGCGCGGAGTGACAGACTTTGAAAACTTTGAATAGCAATTTACGCTTTGAACTGTCAAAAGACAATAGATTTTGACAGTTGTGTGTCGATAATTCGCTGTATCATTTATCGTGTTTCGGTACTCATGCTAGGGGGGCAAAAAATGTGTATTTCTTGAAATTAAATTGTATTAAAAGACAAATAATTTCTTAGCTTCAACTACAAAACGCTATACGCCACGTAAACAATTACAAAATTAAAAATAAAACATTGGTTGTAGTACTTGTAGTGTATATTTGTTTTGTATTGTATTTGTTTTTGTTTTCTAAAGATCTTTCCATTACGTCCATAATATTTAAAAAAAACTTTATTATTTATCACCCATACATGTTTTACTAAAAACCCGGAATGCCGAATATGGTAGATAGGAAACATCAAACTGAACAACTTTTACTACGGGACCAACTCTGGAATCGTGCAAAAAAAGTCACCTGTTTCATACATTTTGATATTTTCTTTATTAATTTTTGTATGGAACATCTGATTTTTTCGCAATTTCACAGTTGGTCCCATAGTAAAACTTATTCAGTTTGATGGTCCCTATCTACCATATTCGACGTTAGATTTTTTTTACACGTTGTATATCTTATCGGATGTATGCCAAATGAAAAATAATAATATATAAATATCTATACAGTTGCTGTAAATGGGTATGTAATTATAAATATTATGAAATTTAATGAATTATCTACCACATATAGCATTTTAATGAAAAATATTTTTAAATGAAGTTGTTTATTATACAGGGTTTTATTAATCATTATTATTTTAACATTATTTGACGAAATCAATTCATAAAATAAAATAAACAGTTAATTTGCATTGTATAGTTAAAAAGTTTTTATTGTCATTAAGAAAGTTTTTCAAAATATATTTTTTTCGTGATAAGATTTAGGTATTCTTTTTATTTAATAATGCAGCATAATTATTAAATAATAACAAAAAGTACATGTTATAAAATATTATATTAAAAATTATGTATTAACTTGTTATTAAAACAACGCTTTTAAAACTCGCATTTATGAAATATTGAAAAGAAAATATTGCAGTAACTGTATAGGGAAATTAACTATTTTGTATAAAATGACAGGCCAGAGTGAGAGAAAAAATATGTACGAAAAAGATTGCGGGATTTGAATACTTGTAGATTTATGAGATATGATACTCAAGCGTCGGTGGAATATAAAAAAATCGTATTTTTAATTTTTTTGTCGTTTTATTGCGCAATAATGAATTGTCTTAATAAATTATTCTGTTGATTTGTACATTTTTATTGTAGTTAGGGAAGTAAGGCTTGTTACACACTGAAGCAAATCATTGTTACAAATATTATACGAAAAATGATGAATACGATTTTATATATTTCCTATTTTATAGATTTTAACTAAATTGCATAGTTATAGCACTAATATCGTTCGATCAAAATCTTGCTGTCTTGCTCACTCTCTTAAAAAACGAATGTTAATAGCTCTAGCATAAGCACCCTTTGTAAAGGCGCATTCACATTGATGGAATAGTAGAAAAGTTTACAATGTGAATATGTCTTAGTATTTTCCTAATAAGGCAGTAAGAAATAACCGAATTATTAAAATTTTATATCGATTTATCATAACAATACTGTAAAATGATTTTTTTAGGTAGGAAAAGATCAGGGGCCTATTGCATAACAAATTACAAGCTAATATTATTAGTAATTTTCTATGGAAAATCACTAATACTATTAGCTTGTATTTTGTTATGCAATAGGCCCCTGGTTAAAGGTTTTGCCATTAGAAAAAAACTTTTTACAGCATTGCCAAGCGCTTCAAAGTATGAATTCAAAATTAAATTGTATATCTGAATGTAATTAATAATATACTTTAACTTTAATATGTATTTCAGGTTATAATGATGAAAATAAATTTAGTCATTGGTATCATACTTGGAAATATAGTTTTAGTAAATTTTGTACTAATATTTTTTCTTTATACCCTACCATAGATAAGCCTACCCACCCATCCTTTTAGGTCTTTTCATCTATTTATCCAATACATAAAATGGTAAAACTATTATAATTTACCATCGATTTTAGAGTTTGGTCAATGAAACATGAGACTCGATTGGAAATGGAACTAATTTTGCACCTTATTTTAAGGTTCAGTTTCCAATAACTTAACCTCTAAACGTTAATTTAACAGGGAAAGTGGCGCTGCCATTTCAATTCGTTGACCAGACTATTGGGGTAGAAATATGTTTTTGTATTTATTATGAAACATAATTATACCCCAATATACAACTACTATGGTGAATAGGCCTTATTTCAAAATATTTTATGGAATTGGCCCCTGATTAAATACTAATGGATAACAGTCTTTATCATGCGTGTAGCTGTCGCCTAAAAGAATATCAAATCAAAATACAGCTTGGCCTTAGAGATTTGAAATTAAATAAAATGGAACTAAATTTTTTCAATGCAGAATATAGTCAGTGTTGCTAAATTATTCGTGATTTTGACATATTTACATAGAAAGTGGCGCCTTCAATTTTAGTCAACTTTTTATGGTCAAGCTGTACTTGTTATTCATACGTGCCTGACAAGCCATGCTTGATCGTTTCGGGAGCCAGTCCAAACGGCTTGTCAAGCATTTGCATAGACCATTCCATTTCAATAAGATTTCCTTTCTCAAGGCCAACTAAAATGTTTCCTAACATAAAGGGAAAAAGTCCAACATAATGATGAACCTAAATTTCCCATAATATAGTAATGCAATGCAGAAGTTAAGGTGTTGTCATTGTCAGGCGTGGGCTATCTTCTACTGCGGGTCTACCGGCTAAAAATAATGAAGTTAATGTTAACTGTAATTTGACGTTGCATCACGCCGTCAGATGACATCGGTTTTCATACAAGAACCTTATATTCATATTCAAGAACCTTATAGAATATGAATATAAGGTTCTTGGTTTTCATAGTAATAGGTATGCACTAGGAGCAAACTTATCATAAAACACGTCCATATAAATACGGCGTTTTAACACGTGGCGTCAAACAATTTTAGCCGGTAGACCCTCTGGTCGATCCATGGGCAATTTTATTGTCTGAGGTTCTATCAATCGGACTACGAGCAAATCAAACTTTCCGTAGTCTTATCGATAGTAATACGGGTAGTTTGATTTGCCCGTGGTCCGATAAAAATTTAAGTTTTCTGCGCAGGTGACGGGCAGTGGCGTAGCGTGTGTTTGTGCGGACCCGAATTTTACCGCCCCGCTATTTTCGTTATAAGTCAAGAAAATCAGTAATTTCTTTAAAAAATTTCATTACCTACCTACCTTATTTATTTACTAAAAATTAACTCTTCGGGTTTTTTTCGGTGCATAATTTTTTATGTAGCCGCGCGCTCAGGGCCATACGTTGATGATAGTTTGGTCAAAATCATTACCATCAACCATTGCGTAGACCAGTCGCGGCGTGCGAAGTACGCCGCGCGCTCCGGGTTGTACGGTGATGATGGTTTGGTCAAAATCGTTACAATCAATGATAGTGTAGTACTTATGTATTTATTTATATTTTTTTTGTGAAATTTTGCCGCCCCCAAAAAGTGTCAATCATGGCTTGTCAAGCACGTTTTTTTGTACTTGGACCAATGCTTGACGGCTTGACATCAAGCTCATTAGGTACAAATTATGTCAAAGATCAAATTTTGTAATACAACATCAATTATTGTGAAACTATCTATATTCTGCAAATAAAACAATTTGATTTGATTATTGTAAAAGGTATCACGTGATTACCATGGCCTATCAAAGGTAGGCCACACCCCTAAATGATAGCTGTGGTGGTTATCACGTCTACATGCTTGACAAGCCATGCTTGATCGTCTAGCTAGGGGGTACAATACAACAAGCGATATGAAAGATAAGACCTGAACAACCACGTGGTTTTCACGTGGTAATGAACAATTTATAATGCGAATTTCCCCCTCCCGTTTGTCATGTCAAGAATCATTATTCGTGGCGTGTACTGTACTTTAGATGCTCTGTTAAACTATTAAATTTAAGCGGTCACTGGTTCGGAGCTTCAAGAACATAAGTGGCGCCTCGAATACATTAGGGGATAAATATAATAATAATGTATAAAAGTATAGAAATTTATAATATTTTTATTGAATATGTATTTAAAAATTAGTAATTAAAATTAAAAACTGGCACATTATATTTAATAAAAAGTAATTTTGCCGCCTTATCAGCTTCAAGCCTGTTTTGCAGTATAAATTAAACCCGCGCTACTGTAAAACTGTTCACTAGTGGCCCACTTATGCCAAAAAAACCGGCGAAGTGCGAGTCGGACTCGCGCACGAAGGGTTCCGTACCAAAAAATGGCAAAAAAATATTACGTTTGTTGTATGGGAGCCCCCCTTAAATATTAATTTTATTCTGTTTTTAGTATTTGTTGTTATAGTGGCAACAAAAATACATCATCTGTGAAAATTTCAACTGTCTACCTGTTGTCGTTATTAATATCTAGCAAAAAATGGCAAAAAAATCACGTTTGATGTATGGGAGCCCCCGTTATATATTAATTTAATTCTGTTTTCAGTATTTGTTGTTATAGTGGCAACAGAAATACATCATCTGTGAAAATTTCAACTTTCTAGCTATCACGGTTCATGAGATACAGCCTGGTGACAGACAGACAGACGGACAGACAGACAGACAGACGTTTTTACCCTTTGGGTACAGAACCCTAAAAAATGATATTTTATGCAGTTCTTTGTTGTGGCACATGTTCCACAACATCTCCCCTAATGTATTTGTGGCACCACTTATGTTCTTGAAGCTCCAATCCAGTGACCGCTTAGGCTTAGAGAGCATCTAAAGTACACTATGCGTCTCGAAAGATAAGATCTGACATGACGAACGGGAAGGGGAAATTCGCATACAAATTTTTCACTACCACGTGATAACCGCGTGTATGCTCAGCCCGTTGATTACGTAAGTCTGTTGCTAACAATTCTCGATTGAAATCGATTGAAAGTGCAGTTACATTGCTGCTTTAGTTAGAACTAATGTAACAACTATTTTTCTTAAAGCAGCAATGTAACTGCGCTTTCAATCGATTTCAATCGAGAATTGTTAGCAACAGACTTACGTAACCAACCAGCTGGTCTCATCTTTCATGTCGCCTAGAACTAAGAGATCAAACATGGCCTGTCAAGCACATACACGTAATTACTACCACCACTACCATTTGGGAAAGTTGGATGGCCTACTTCTGATAGGCCACGAAAATCACGTGATACCTATGTACTTGATATCAAGCCGTCAAGCGTCGCTCTTAGACGAACAAATATTTACGTGCTTGACAAGCCATGGTTGAGTGTTTAGGCCCTCTTTAGGAGGTACTTAGGTGACGGCTACACGCAAGATAAATACTGTGATCCATCGCCATAGAGTAAATTTTAACCATGTAAATTGGATTGTAATTTGTGTGGAATGTTCAATATTTTACTTTCCATCTTTAAAATGAACTCTATGGCGATGGATCACAGTATTTACCATGCGTTTAGCCGTCGCCTTAAAGCTATGTTTACATTATGCCAGCAGCTCGACCCAGTAACCTGGGCCCAGTAACTCGGGCATTATTCGACTTCGACTCGCCTTGCACCATGTACATTGGTTGAGTAACTGGTCCCAGTAACCTCCAAGAATACGAATTAAGCCCAGTTGGTGAGCTAAAAAAATGTGTTGCCGCCGGTTGGGTGATATTGTAGAAAAAAGAAACAAGAAAAAAATGGGTACGCGAATTTAATAACAAGAAGAGATTAATACTTGAAAGATGCTCAATAAGACTCTCTAATATTTTATTGGAAAAAATCGAAGACTTATTAATGCTCCACTCAACTCGCTTTCCAACTGACCCGCGACGATTTTCACTGGGCGAGTAGGCAGGCGAGTCGAGTAAAATAGGTGGTGGGGAACAACTCGGCCGAGCGACTACGCTCCGCACGAGACAACTCGACTCGCTCAAAACTCGGCCCAGTTTGCTTGCCCTTTCGTTTACATTGGCCGAGTTCGCTTGCTTTTTATCGTTCATTAGTCGACTCGTTGGTCTACTTGACTAATGTAAGCTAGGCTTAAGTAAGAAGAAGACGGAAGGTGCAAAAGCAAACGTTGTACATTCATCGTACGCAAAAAAAAAAATCGCAAGTCGATGTACATGATAGCCGTTTGTCACATGTATACTTGCGATCAAAAGATTTTTTGAGCTACAGTTTTTATTTTCAATGTTTTCAGTCTATAAAAAGTCTATGCTCCCTACAAAGCTTTTTAAATGCGTAGAAAGGAACGCACCCGCCATTTTGTTGTTTATGGTACACTACCGAAAAGTCAAATCAATATTTATTAAAATACTTTATTTACACGCATACACAAATTTCGAAATATTATATGTAAAATTTATATTTCAAAGCAAATTGAAGTATTTGAGCCAACACGTAATAAATTATTTCGACTTATACTAATAGAGTAAGAAAAATGGTAGAATTGTCCCCGCGTGTTTCCTTCCCGCGCACGTCGCGCTAGGTGGAAGTTGGTCATGGTCGTCCGCCAAACGGAAAGCCGCCATGATGGCTTTCTGTAAAGTACGCTCAATATGTAAAGTTTCGTTATTGTTTTTCATTAATTGTGACTGAGTGCGTGCAAAAATTAACCATGGGAACGAACTAGAGTGTGTAAAGTGCAGTTTAAGGTCCTTTGGGACCTCCTGGAGGAGCTATAAAGTGTTATAAAAGTGCATTTTAGTGTCGACGCTAGCGTGTTTTGTTCTGTCAACAAAATGTCGAAGCTCTCGTTTAGGGCGAGGGCCCTGGATGCATCGAAGCCAATGCCCATATATCTCGCCGAGGAGCTTCCGGATTTACCGGACTACTCGGCGATTAATCGTGCAGTACCTCAAATGCCCTCTGGAATGGAAAAAGAGGAAGAAAGTGTAAGTATTTGCGCATTACGTTTCAGTCATTTCAACTACCGTGGTCCGCACTCCGCCATCATGTTTTCGTTTCGTAATCGTTCCGCTAGAGGCGGTATATTTTATCGTAATTTATTTTTGAGAATATTGTGTGATTACGAAGGTATTTCAGCATGCCACATGTGCGAAAATTATTTAAAAAATCTAATATTCTTATTAAAATCATGTCCCTCAGCATCCCACGTGGAATAACATAAACGTCAAAATTTGGCGCGTTTATACCGCATGGTATTTTATCATAGCCTTTCGGTGCCGGGATTCTTTGGATTGTAGTTTTCTCAGTGGTTTTACAGCAGAAAAATCTGATTTTTTGGTATATGCTAGCCTAATATGTGTAGAATCGACTGTGTGAAATTTACGCTCAACCGGCTCGCGGTCATGTGTTATTTGTTTACTAACAATTGGTCGCCGGTACGCGATGGACTTTTTGTTATTTATTTGTTTTTTATTCAATACAACTGAGTTATTGGTTTTTGTGATAACTTGACCCTTGAATTGACTAATTATCTTAATATTGAGTATTTATTTACACATTTACAATAGGTAGGTACTACGATGGCCTTGTTTTGAAGCTACATGATTTCATCTTTTCAGTTTACAAAACAATTGGAGGATTTTTCCATATATTTACCTTCTTTGATATTTAAGTTATTTTAGACCCTCATACTCTGTTCAATGTTTATGACTTGAAAATAGGGATTTAAATTTACAGAAGCTTAGATTAAAGGAGGAGTTAGTAGCTATACTAACAAATATTGGAGCATCACATGTTTTATATATGCTTGGTGGATGGTATTTTCCACTAATTATTGAATTAAAGTTCTGGTTGTACAAGTTTTAACAATTATTGTGTTCTATTAGTAAAAACAATTTTCTCTAGTTCTAGTGTAGTATTTTAAAATATATAAAATAGACTTCTACAACATGTTTTACAAGCAACTGCATCATAGTGGTAGTGATCGATCTCACCGTTTTTGACTAAAATTGATAACCAACTAAAATTGATTGATTGACAATTGACCAACAATAACTTTTGTTTACATCATGATATCATTTTTGATATTTCAAAAGACTTTAACCTGTATTGAGTTTGTCATTCTACACGGGCTGGTTAAGGAAAAACGCTTAAAAGTGTATACTGTTTGTATTACCATTATGTAAAAAGCTACAAATCTGAATTCTAATAAATTATTTACTTCATTTATCCTTCCATACATTCATATTTATTATCCATAAAGCCAGACTCACCCGTTAAATAATATACTCTTCTTTTTTGAGTACTTTGTGTAAAAAAGCTGGACTTTTGGGTCTCAAGGATGGACACTAAGAAAAAAAATATTTTGACAATAATATCGAATAAAACTCATATTTGATTACAGGCTAATATATTATTTACAATCAATGGATTTATTTCCCAAACCTTGCTAAAACATGGTAAGTATTTGATATTTTATGTCAATAAAATTTACATAATTTGTGAATAAAAATCTTTTGTTTGGTGGTAAAAATTAAGTAAACATAGCTATTCTCTTCATATTCATAATAGGGTTACTATATTATTAAATATTCATATTTTACTTTAACACAGAATACACACACACACACACACACATACCAAACTATACATTTATATATTTGTAATAATTGTCATTATTCAACTATTTGCTCAATCATACTCATCATAATAATATAAAAAAAATTACAAGTTACTGCTTGAAAATGTAGTATCTCATTAAAATGAGGTGAGAGCCCGAGATCTATAATTCAGGCCCCTCAGGAATCCTAGTATGGACTCGTCTCTCGCAAAGGTTTTATTTGTAAGCTTTAGCTCATAGTCTGTTATGCAGGCCATACACCATCCATTCGATCGTCCAATCGGCATGATACTGCCGATTGGATCCAATCGAATTGACCGTGTGTGGCCGTGGATCGGAAGGACGATCGAATTGACGGAAAAATCATTTGGCTGGATCATGCCGATTGGATCCTGCCGATTGGACGGTGTGTGGCAGTGGGCGATCGATCGTATGATTTTCTTAACCGACTTCAAAAAAGGAGGTTCTTTTTTCAATGGTATATATTTATTATATCATTCTTGGCGCGTATCTTCGATATTTACAAACTATATTTGATGATTATTTTTTTCTATTTAACCGATTTCAAAAAAAGTAGGTGCTCAGTTTGACCTGTATCTGCGATTATCTCACGTTTGGCTGAACCGATTTTAATGCGGTTTTAAGAAAAGTATTTGGTGCATTTAGGAGATGGTTTTAGTATTTTAACCGACTTCAAAAAAGGAGGTTCTCAGTTTGACCTGTATAATATGTATATTTGTCCACGATTATTTCGCGTTTGGCTGAACTGATTTCGATGCGGTTACCAGAAAAGTATTTGTTACATTTAGGAGAAGGTTTTGGTATTTTAACCGACAGCAAAAAAGAAGGAGGTTCTCAATTTGATTGTATATTTTTTATCGTTTTTCATGCGTATTTTCGATATTTATGGACCGATTTTGAAGATTATTTTTTGTTTGATAGAATTTTCTTGCGAGATGGTCCCATTCTTTGAGCAGTTTTCAATTGAAGTAATCCTGAAAATACTATGATTATGGGTTAACTACCTTGATGACAATTTATGAACCGAATTAAGTGATTTATTGTTGGGAAATGGATAGACAGCGTGAATTTGGAATTGAGTTATGGGAATTTTGAAAATATATAAAGTTAAAAAATATTACACGACTAGTTACGCACGACGGCACTTCTTATTACGTACGGCATAAAGGCGGTCTCAAGGTCAACATGTATAGTCTGACGTGCCGCTGACTGTACCATACCACAAAAAAATTGAAAATAAATAAGCTTTTACAAAAAAACCTCCTTTAAAAACCTAAAAATAAAAACAAAAACAGCTTTAAAATTAAATAACAACGATAAAACAAATATATACAATCGAATTAAGAACCTCCTTCTTTTTTGAAGTCGGTTAAGAAACTCATACGATCGATCGTTCAATGCCGATTGGACGATCGAATTGATGGTGTGTGGTGTGTATGGACGAACTGCAGATTGGATCCAATCGGCAGTATCATGCCGATTGGACGATCGAATGGATGGTGTATGGCCTACATTACGTTTATAATAATATAACGGGTGTAACAAGACCTTCAATGAAGCTGAAGTCCACATATTCCGCCCATCATCAGGATCAGTTTTGTCTTTTAGACTATACCTGGGAAACCAATAGCTACGAAGTTATTGAAGGTCAAAGTCAAAATTTTTTTTTCAATTTTTTTTTGAAATCATATTTTATTCGTTATTTCGTACTTTTTGTCCAATGAAACATTATCAAACTTATAAGTATTTCGTAACAAACAATGGCTTCAAAACGTCGTCACTCGATGTACATCATGAGCACGCACATAACATTCAGCACGCCTTTCAACTCGGCCGCACGCAGCTGTGTAGCATACACTTGCAGGCGCGGTCTGTTGTACGCGTTACATTGCGTGGTAAAGTATGCAATGCTTTTTTAACACCAAAAATCAAAATCGTTTCCCAGCAATAATTTTGAACAGAAATGGTCCTGATGATGGGCAGAATACGGAGACTTCGGCTTTGTTGAAGGTCTTGTTACACCCGGTATTTATATATAATATAATAATTATAGTTGTTATAACCTTTGTGAAGAGCAACATAAATAATATTTATTATTATTCAATCGGTATGGAATAACTGATAGTGAAACGCA
Organism: Agriphila geniculea; assembly: GCA_943789525.1. Taxonomy (NCBI): domain Eukaryota; kingdom Metazoa; phylum Arthropoda; class Insecta; order Lepidoptera; family Crambidae; genus Agriphila; species Agriphila geniculea. The sequence goes on along the minus strand of OX038897.1, from coordinate 1,967,255 downwards.
CAGAATTGGCACTTAACTCCTATTGATTCATTTTTTCCTCATTCCTGACAGATTTTGAACAGTCACGTTGCTTGACCTTCAGCCATCATTCAGGCCTTCCTTATGGGTGGATAAGGAGGATGGGCCATAACCCACCACGCGGGCCCAATGCGGATTGGAGGGTGTTAACGACTGCAAATGCAGCCGGGACCAACATCTTAACGTGCCTTCCGACGCTCGAGATAATAATTTTTTGGTCACCCATCCCATGGCCGACCATTGCAAAAGTTGCTTAGCCTCCGCAATCGCTGGGCCAGGCGCTATACCACTGCGCCACCGAGATCCTCAACGTTGCTTGCTTGATACTATTCATTTACTTGTTTTATTGAGTTTGTTATTAAGTTTAAAAAATAAATTTGTTTCAAATGACAACATCCATCAATAAGTGACTGTATTGTAACTATAACCAGGGCTCTTGTCACCCCGCGCGCGAGTATGAAGCGCTCAGCGTCCTCTGAGAGGAGAAATTTCATACGACAGAAAAGATGAGACCTACGCGATAGAAAGAGAGGCAACTACTAGGTGAACGTTTTGGAGCGGAGGGAGCGCTGTGCGACCTGAATTGCACTTTGTTGTGTCGGAGCAAGAGTCGCAATTTATTTAAACGATTTTGCGGAGTGCAACTTCTGTACGGTAGTACTATTTTCTTGTGCTGTAACTTTGAATCTGGCGGCGCGGCGACGCGATACCATATAGTAATTCGGTGGTCATGCTACAGAGAGGCTGGGGGTGCTTATCGCCTAACTTACATTACATACAGTACGAGGCATATATTTTGAAATTTTTGCGACGGAGTGTGGATAAGTTCGCGTATGTGCTCAGTGAGCGACCAATAGCGCGCCCCTCTCTCCCGCCGCCCGCGCCCCCACCGCTACGCATGCCCAAAATACGCGTTCTGCGCAATCCCCACCCGATTTCTAGATATATGCCTCGTACTGTAGCTATCGTAATCGCTTTTATTTGACATATTGATGTGATTTGCTACTTTTCTTTGGTAAATTTTTATTTGTGCCAAAAAGAAGTAGCAATGTATCACATCCATCTGTCAAATGAAAGCGATTACAATACCCCTGTAAGTTAAGCGGTAAGTAAACCCTGGTTTCGAAACTCGGTTTCGAAAACGGCCGAAGGGGCTTCTGTTATTTTGGGAATAGCGGCCACTCGTCCGCGTGAATTTTGTTTCAGGTCCCCATCTCACTCCCCATACGAACATTAATTCCCTATTTTACCCCATTCCATATTCATATTCGCGACAAAAAGTAGCTTATGGGGACTATCAAATCTAGGGGATGGTCAAATCCATCTTATACTAAAACTCATCAAAATTGGTTTATTTGATTTGGCGTGATAGGGTAACAGAGAGACAAGAGTTACTTATACATTTACTGTTAACAAGCTTCCGCCCGCGACTTCGGAAAATCTCTAGGGAACCTTTGCCGGGATAAAAAGTATCCTTTATAATTTAAAATGTTAGTAGGAAGTAGGATAGGATTCTGTGATATGGAGAAAAGTAAAGTATGTGTTGTACAGTAATTAATTATTTTTTTAAAGTTCGTTAATGTAATACGTATTATTAGATACAGTAAATGGGGCGTACTATGGGCAATAGCGTCGCTTAACCAGTTTGCAACAAAATTCGTGTGCGCGCGTATCGCCCTTGCACGAACTAAACGTATGTGACAGCGGGCGCGGCGTGCGAGCGATTTTAACATTAGCAGTGGTTAAGCGACGCTGTTGCCCATGTAGTGCAGTATTTAGTGGCATCATTTGTATGGGGACCTTGCAAATCGTCAACAAAGGAAGCCGCTTGGCACAGGCGTACTTTGTGGTCATTTGAGCTGATTTAGCCCTGTACCCACGTGGTACCACCCTGGTGGTAGCCAGGGGTGGGGGGGAGAGGTGCCTTCTACCACGCTACACTTTTACATCCATATCTCCATAAGTTTAGCAAATAGGTCGTGTTTGGTATCGTTTTCATATAATTCATGGCCAAGGAATTCATTTCTGGAACAATTTTTTCACTAGTACATATAAAAAATAAAAGTTCTGCGCAAAAACAGAAAAGTAAGAAAACAGAAATCTTACAAAATCTATGCCTACAAATAAACCACGAGATAGTGCTTTATAAAAAAAATATGATTAAACAGCCCTGTTTATATAAAATATATAAACATCAACTTTCCCATACAAATTATATTTATAAATGTGTCAAAAAAAACATTTGCGCCGCGCGGCGGTATTTTGTTGCAGTATATTTGGATAGGATTTATCACTTATTGTTTAATAATGACACAAATAGGTTGTGTTTGGTATCGTTTTCATGTAATTCAAGGAGGGGGAATTCATTTCTGCTACAACTTTTTCTCGTTCATAGAAAAAAAATAAGTTCAGTGCAAAAAAAGAAAAATAAAAAACTTACAAACTCTATGCCTACAATTAAACCACGAGATTATGCTTTATAAAAAAATATGTTTAAGCAGCCTTATTTATCTTAAATATATAAACATAAACTTTTCTATAGAAATTATATTTATAAATGTGTAAAAAAATTCAGTTGCGACGCGCGGCGGTATTTTGGTGCAGTATTTTTTGATTTGGATTTATGACTTATTGTTTAATAATGACACGGATTAGTATTGGTAATCCCATAATTTTACTTTAAAAGAGAGTTAAATTTATAATTATTTCATTTACCTCGTTATAACAAATTTTATTGGCAGTTTCCGTTGCATCCACTTTATTTATCTTTTTAAACAATTGCACCTTCCTGCGCATTTTTGCTTACACTTACACCTTATTTACTCCATGCAAGCTGTGGCTGCTGGCAGAAGGGTAGTCCACATAGGCTCCCATAAGCCATAATTTTTGGCGCGACCCTAATCTGCAGGCCATGTCAGGTTTTGGATTGGTTTTAAAAGTTGATCCCATACAATGATAAATCGCTCGCAAAATTTGGTTGCACAGGGCGTCTCTGGTTGGTGGAGATTCTCCAGCTGCTTGTCCTTTTTCGTGAATAGCACCTTTCTGCATTGATTAATATCAAAGAGATTCGTTCCAACATTTCCAGCAATAACTTAAATCACAAAAACCTTATTGCCAAGCCAACTTATTGGCAAAGCCTGCTCCATATTTCCTTTTTTAGCGTATTAATTCCTTCCGTTGCAATTGGATAAGCACCCCAAGCTTTAAAAGCGCTTTTTTCCCTTTACCAGCAAAAGTCGATACGATATCCATCCACACCCGGAAAAGGAGTGGAACAGTGGCAATACTTCTGCTTTTTTCCGGTCCTAAAAGAAGATAAACTGTATTAATTGCTTGAGGAATTGTGGGTTCTCATATTGACACGGGTAAAAATCGTCAGTTCCTACCTTGCCATGCAATTGCAGCTTCATTAAGTAACCCAAATAAGTATAGTATTTTCACACTTTAAAATCTAAAAATAATTCAGCTTTAATTATCTTTTAGGACTGGAAAAAACAGAAGTATTGCCACTCTGTTCCACGCCTTTTCCGGGTGTGATACCGTATCGTCTTTTGCTGGTAAAGGGAAAAAGCGCTTTCGAAGCTTGGGGCGCTAAGGATTTAAATACCCTAAGGAAGGAAATGTGGAGCAGGCTTTGCCAATAAGTATTAGAAACAATTGCCATTGCTTTGTATGACAAGTAAGTTACTGGTGATTGACTTTTGTGATTTAAGTTATTGTTGGAAATGTCGGAATGCATCTCCTTGATATTAATCAATGCAGAAACGTGCTATTCACGAAAAAGGACAAGCAGCTGGAGAATCTCCACCAACCAGAGACGCCCTGTGCAACCTAATTTTGCGAGCAATTTATCAGGGAGGAATGTATGGGGTCAACATTTAAAACCAATCCAAAACCTGCCATGTTCTACAGACTGGGGTTGGGCTAAAAATAATGGCTTGTGGCATGGGCGTCGCCAAGGGTGGGCAGGGCGGGCAGCTCCCCCCCCCCCCCCCCTAGAGGTTAAAAAATGTTCTTGATTGTACCTACAATTCATATTTTTCTCATATTTAATATTAACTTGCCCCCCCCCCCCCCCTAGGCCATGGGCTGGCGACGCTCTTGGCTTGTGGGAGCGGAAACTGCCAATAGAATTCGTTATAACTAGGTAAAAAAATATGTTTTCTTAAATATTACTACAACTCTCTTTTAAAGTAAAACTATGGGACTACCAATACTTATCCGTGTTATTATTAAACAATAAGTGATAAGTCCAAATCAAAAAATACTGCACCAAAATACCGCAGCGCGGCGCAACTGATTTTTTTGCCACATTTGTAAATATAATTTCCATAGAAAAGTTTATGTGTATATATTTAAGATAAATAAGGCTGCTTAAACTTATTTTTTTATAAAGCATAATCTCGTGGTTTAATTGTGGGCATAGATTTTGTAAGTTTTTTTTCTTATTTTTCTTGTTTTGCACTGAACTTATTTTTTTTCTATGAACGAGTAAAAATGTTGTTGCAGAAATGAATTTCCCGTCCTTGAATTATATGAAAACGATACCAAACACGACCGATTTGTGTCATTATTAAACAATAAGTGATAAATCCTATCCAAATATATTGCGCCAAAATACCGTCGCGCGTCGCAAATGTTTTTTTTGACACATTTATAAATATAATTTGTATAGGAAAGTTGATGTTTATATATTCTATATAAACAAGGCTGTTTAATCATATTTTTTTATAAAGCACAATCTCGTGGTTTATTTGTAGGCATAGATTTTGTAAGATTTTTGTTTTCTTACTTTTCTGTTTTTGCGCAGAACTTTTATTTTTTATATGAACGAGTGTAAAAGTTGTTCTAGAAATGAATTCCTCGTCCTTGAATTATATGAAAATGATACCAAACACGACCTATTTGCTAAACCTATGCAGGTATGGATGTAAAAGTGCAGCGTGGTAGAAGGCACCTCTCCCCCCCACCCCTGGCTACCACCAGGGTGGTACCACGTGGGTACAGGGCTAAATCAGCTCAAATGACCACAAAGTACGCCTGTGCCAAGCGGCTTCCTTTGTTGACGATCTGCAAGGTTGATGCCACTAAATACTGCACTAATGGTACAACGCTCGAAGATAGAAATTATAGACAGTATTAGCATTTTTAATTAAAAAACTAATACTTAAACTATTTCTTATTTTGGGAAAACTGTCAATCACAAAACTAAAGAGCTAGCTCTAAGGTTTCTTTTTAAGATTATAGGTTTATTATTGGTTGGCACAGCATTGAAAAGCTACAAATTTGAGGTCACTTAACAATTTTTTTTATAGAGAAGATTAATAGCTATCATGTCTGTCAGTCACATTTCTGAATACTATAATCTACTTTCTATATTGTTTTTTTTAGGGACCGATAAATCAACTGTGTGAAGTCATTAACAATTTGTACTCAAACTCACAATTTTGAGAAAAAAAAAGAAATTAAATTGTGAATGACACAATTGCGAAAGTGACCTTTTGCGAAAGTGACCAGTTGTGAAAGTGACCATTTGCGAAAATGACGATCTGCGTCAAACCGTTTTAACATTTTTAATTACCTCTACGATATTACGAATAATTAAAATGCTAATGAGAACACTGTAAGAAGCTTTAATTAAGGCTCGGTTATGCAAAATCATTTGTCACTGTCTTTTTCTTTACGTGTAAAGAGTATTGGAAAATAACCTCACTTCTGCACTTTTTCAATGTTTTTCGTTGTTTTTTCATCATTATCTTAAGCACAATTATCTTTCTTGAAAAAAAAAATATTGGAGCAACTGCACAGTATGTTAAAGTAATTTACGCCAAAAATATGGCCCGCGACAAGCGCTTTTGATGATCTTCTGATATTTTTTTTACAATCATCTGTGAGGTTTATACGCAAATTCATACTTGTAGCAACTAGATAATCTTTTTAGCTTGTCGTATGTTTTTTTTTTTGTAACTACAACTTTACGTTTTCTATATAAAAATATGGCCCGCGCAAACCATGTTTTCCTATTATGGACCCTTAAACATTCAACTAGAATTAATTCGAAGCTTATTAGGAAAATTAATTATCATCACCAGAGGTTTAATAAGTCTTGTTCATTGTGATTTATTACGTAATCAGCGAATGCGGGGCGATGACAAACGATATGGCAAATCCGTTTGACAGATTTGTCGGGGGTGGCCATACAATTGCTATTATCTGCTATTATACTGTGCGTTTTTAAAATACCCATTAAGCTTTTAAAATGAAACTGAAGACAGAAGGCGTGGGTCGAAGTCTGGCTACAGATTGAATCAGTGGTTCCCAAATCGTTTTTTCTACGTACCCCTTCTAAGAAAGACGCGGGTTTCGCGTATCCCTTATTGCAGGTATAATAAATAAAAAAATTAATCGGATGTATTAAATCATGTGAATGAGATTGCTGCGCGTACCCCTTGATGCAACCTGGCGTACCCCTGGGGGTACGTGTATTACTAATTGGGAAACACTTGGAAAATGATTGATGTAATTACGTTTTTCATAACTAAGTTACCATTGGTACACCGTCACTCAGACTGATAAACAATGACGAGCTTCCCAAGGGTTGCACAATATCATGTTTTTTTTTTTTATTTAATTAAAAAAGTCAGATTTAAAAAATAATCGTGATATTTTGATTTTTATTAGGTTTTGCTATCATTACGCTAGTTTTTCTTGTGGGCAACATTGTATTTTTGAAAAATAGTTACTGTGATTATTATTTTCATTAATTACTTGCATTGTTATATTTTTACTGACACAAAAAAATATATAATATTTGATTGTTAATTTTTATTGTGATAAATAACTTAGCTTGCACCTATCATACTTTGTATTAAAATTGTTGAATCCTTTTAATTGTTATTATATTATACTATGCTTAGAGTAAGACGCGCTTCTGTCCCAGAAAGAGAAGCCATACGAAGCGTTCCCCTCTGCCGAAGTACAAGCCCAAATGGGCATACGCGGTTAATAAAACCAGTTGCGCCCGGATTTCTTTCTAGACCGAGTCCAGTCGCGCATGTGAACGCTGCAGTGTTTAAAATGCCGAATTGATGAGTTTTTTGCTGTTATAAGAGGTCTGGAACATCAAGTTTACAAAAAGACGGTGTTACATTTAACATGAAAGTATTTTTTTGTCGTATTATTGCTATTTGTTTACATTTAAACATTAAATTCGTATATTTTATTCTTGATTAGTTGTCAAATTTGTTCAGTGACATCGGGTCTGCTCGTCCATGGCTCGTCCGTACAAATTTCAGATCTGTCACTAGATAAATCCGAGTTCTCGCCGATGAGCAACTTAGTGATGTTACCGTATCACAATGTTTGTCGATAAAGGACATGGCCTGGTCCTGCTCCAGGCAGTCTCATAAATGTGATATACCTGAAATATTCCTTAAATATTTATAAATTATTTTTAACTTCTGACAGACTCACACTCAATTGCAAGAATGATTTTTATCTTTTTAATGCCACATTAAACCCTAATGTTTCATTAAAGTATTGTAGGAAGGAAAATTAGATGCATTTTAAAGCTCCTTTAAAATTTAAATATGGAAATGTCAAATTTATCTAATGAACTCTGAGGAGTAAGGCCATTTGTGGTCTTATCTAGCTTCTGATCTGTTTGCGGTTCTTCGCGACAGGCTCCTTCCAGATGGTACTAGCTGATCTGGCGAACATAGACAGCTCTACCTACTGTCCCCTTACATTACATCACATCAAAATGAAACATCTGTTCGATCAGCCCTTGTAAACACAAGAGCACGCAAGAGTGTATGAGACTAGATAATAAGACTGAGTGTTCTTGAGTCCGTATTAACTTGTTTAAGACTAATTTAAGAACGATGACAAGGTACAAAATAATTATAAGAGCCCTGGGGCCCTATTTTTGAATCGCTCGGCTGGCGTCGAGCGCTCGTTTCTGCTAATTTTCGTTCGACATCTCATTGTTTTGAGTCATATGTCGAACGAAAATCAGTCGAAAAGAGCGCTCAACGCCAGCCGAGCGATTCAAAAATAGGGCCCCTGTAAGTCTACCACTCTAATAACGTGCGCATCCTGAGACTTTTTTGCTTGTTCGGTCTTTGTTGTTATTCACCCCATGTAAAATATTTGAGTTTGTTACCTTTATTCCTTTTTCCGTATCGATATTGCTGCAACGACAGTTGGGCCCAGCCCTTTATGTCAAAAGCGTGTCATATTTTGATGTGTGACTCATCCGTACACAAATTTTTGCTGTTTCGTTTTATTTTTTATGTGTTGGTGTCGTCTTTACAGTGTTCTTTTTGTATGTGAGTATGCGGAACTGCACTTGTGTGCACTTTCCCCCCCCCGCAAAAAATGCCAGAATAATTTGAATAGAGTAATAATCGCTAAGGCTGCTCCCTTCCGCGATGCTCTAAGATACTATGTTTTATTTACGTTAATACGGCACCTGACTTAACTCTACCTCAATGTGTACTAATTTAGTTGGTCAAACAGTAAACAGATGTCACTGTAGCGAAATCACTCGCGGTATGGTTTTAAGTATTTCTTTAATATTAAAAGTATCTGGAACATGATTCGAATAAATGTGAAACTTCTGAAACGGTGTTTTCTTCGGTTGTATCTTTCGTTTCAAAAAATCGACATTCGTCAATGATTTTACCATCCTACCCCCTACTCAAATGGCCAACATTCAATTAAATACGTTTGAACGCTACGTTTACAATTAAAGCTTAAATATTACGGCACGTAATTTTTGTTTACTGCTTATCAAAAGCATAGAATGTTGGCCATTTGAGTAGGGGGCTGTTTCTATTTCTAAACTTCAGCTTATGTATTACACATACATTAGGTTCCGTATAATCGATTACAAATTCTCCACGACACCGACGTTCACTCGATAAGGAAACTCAGATGAAATCGTAATAGCTAACTATAGATAGATCGATGTGTTTTCCGATAGTCGAATACAGTTTAAGATTGCATGTAAACCTTGGGTAGTCGTTTGGTATTCTTCACAATGCATTTTTAGTCTGATTATCATCAAAGTTTACTGTATTGGCAATGGGAATTACCTCAAACGGACAGTATTTACCACTAGTGTTGGGTTGCACCTTCGTGTTAACTACATAGTTGGGATATACAAAGTTCAATTCACATCACGCTTCTCCGGTTTAAAACGTGTCTTAGATTTTAAGTTAGTCGCTAAGCTAAACAGCCATCAAAACGATTTACTACCATTTTACAGACAGGAATTTAAAATATGATATATAATGTCCTTAACTGCATGTATTTTTTCACAAAATGTTACAAAACCTACCAAAACGTGGAGAGACAAAACTTAGATTAAATTAATTTGAGTGATATCACAACGGTACTTTAAAGTTAATCAAGAGAATAGTATGTCCTTTCTTACTAACAAAACAAGTTAATAATCTACAATTTTTTAACCGCCTCTGTGGTCTAGTGGTTCGCCTACCCGTGTAAGACGCAGAGGTCCCGGGTTCGATTCCCAGGGGGGGTACAATTTGTACTCGGTTTGGTTGGTGGTAGGGCTTTTTTCAAGTCCGCCTGGCTAGCTGCCACCATCTTACCTAAGTCTGACGCCATAACAACAATTTAAAAATTGTTGTGTTCCGGCAGTTAGAGGTAAGATAGCCAGTATTCCGGGTGTAGTGCGCTTCCACCTTCGGCCTTATCGTCATTTAACATCAGGTGAGATGAAGGCCAAGCACTATCCCGTTGTGTATAAAAAAAAAAAAAAAATATATACTTTTAAGTTTCTCTTAAAAAACATTACTTACGTAGTAAATAACGCAAGTTGATCGATAATAGTTAATTCGAAGATATAATCCTTGATCTTAACGCTAAACGCAAGAGATTAGGGGTAGAGGGCGGAGCAACTGAATATATTATATTATATTACCCACCTAGGATTTAGGAGCTAAATTAAAGGATCGAAATCTAGGCAAATACCTTCGACAGTACTTCGCTGTAAGATGTCACTTCACTAAACAAAAAGTTACTCGGGCGAGATGTAACTTAGCTTGAATCCAAGATACACAATCTAGGTATTCAAGTTATCTGTCATTTGTTTCGCCGCCGGAAACTTTAGTCTAGGTGTGATTTCTCACACGTTATTGGAGTTTTCCAGTCAACTCAAATTATTGCGTAAATAAAAATGAAACGTCGATCAATTCGTTGGCCATTTCCGATAGGCATGCTGGATATCAAATAGCTTTAGTATGCGTCTCGTAACGGCTACCCGGGGACGACTATTTCGGCCCGCGTGGATGACGTAAGCGTTATAAAAGGTCGATTTGGGAGCTATTTTACCGAAAGTGCGGCATTATCTTCGGACTTTGATGGGCTGTGAGCCGGCTATCCATCTATTGCTCAGTCTACCGTGTTTTTAATTTCTTAGATTTAGTTGAACCAGTCTAATTTTTTACTGGTTTATGTATTTCGTTGTTTAGTAGTATTTGTTTTCGCAATCTTAGTAAAACAACAAAATAGTAAAACATTTATCATACGATCAGAAAAACACTTGAAACTTAAATTGGACAGATAAATAAATACCATCAGAATATAATTCGTGATGAAAAGAATCGTCATAGATATAAATAGAATGATGTCATGACAGTACCTAAAATACCTAAATACGTGGAGGTTTATTTTGGCTAAACAGAACTGGCCATAAACGTCTAAAGTACCTGAAGTACTAAAAGTTGTTTATTTTTTTTTGTCATAAGTTTGTTCCTTTTTGTTTCCACAAAATCTTTATTTCCAGTTAGCTAGGATGTGCCGTTGCCACAAACAAGGATATCCTTTGTTTAATTCACTGGAATTTACAGGAAAACTATATTTGAACAAGGAAACATAATGGGCTAGCAATGTCGATAAAATCTTTGAAACCATGTCGCACTAATGATTGCATTTAGGTTTAGGTTTTAGGATTAAATACAAATTTAACTTACAAAACAAGCCTCGTAGTTAGTGCGGAAAAATACAATTATATTCAATCGGTTGAATATAATGCTGCCTAAAAAAAGAAAAAATGTCTGAAAATGTGCAAACAGCGCTCCTTCATTATGATACCCCACATGCCCTAGTAGCCCCACTTCAAATTTTTAAGACCCCTTATCATTCCCTGTTGTATTTTTTTTTATTTCTTATTTGCAAAATAGTTGGGCAAACGTCATCTTGAACTGTTCCAAATTTCTAATTGATACCATTAGTAGTTCTCGAGATATCCAGCTGTGATGTGACAGACAGACAGACTGAGTCACCATAAGGGTTCCTTTTTACCATTTTGGTACGGAACCCTAAAAAAATGAACGTTTGTTTAGAATCTGAACGAAACATATTGGCAAAATAAAATAATTCTTTCACAATGTTCCCCCGTATCAATCTGCCCGACTGCAAATAAGTTAATTGAAACTTAACCGGAACCAGTAAAACTGGCCCTTAAACTAGGTAAATGGAACTCGAACAGTGTAAAATCGAATAAATTGACAATAGACCCCGTGATTTGCGACAACTTCAGAACGCTTGCGGAAACGAAGTATTTTAATCTGAAAAATTTTCACTTTTCCATTTCTCGAGTGAAATTGCAGCGGACCACTATTGTAAAAACCGGCTAAGTGCCAGTTGGACTCGCGCACGAAGGGTTCCGTACCAAAAAACGGCAAAAAATCACGTTTGTTGTATGGGAGCCCCCCTTAAATGTTTATTTTATTCTATTTTCATTCTTTTTTGTTATAGCGGCAACAAAAATACATCATCTGTGAAAATTTCAACTGTAAAGTCCATTCGGTTAGATAGTGTCGCCCTTTTATCGCGCCTACTTTGCACGTGCCGCTTCTTGTCAAAGGATGCCGCCGCATAAACAAAGGATACCGCGTGCGGCGTACACCCGCAAGTCAATTTGGATTTTGGCAGCTTACATAGAAATGCCGTAGTGGAAGGTTGTGTTTGTAACCGGTATTCCTGTCTCTGAACTGAACACAAGTGCTTGCGGGCGTACCGACATTCATGCAGTTCATGCTGTTCATGAGATACAGCCTGGTGACAGACTGACAGCGGAGTCTTAGTAATAGGGTCCCGTTTTTACCCATTGGGTACGCAACCCTGAAAATCGCATTGTAAATAAAGTATGTTATTTTCTAAAGACATTCGTTATCTTATCGGCGCATAACATACCGATTATGAATCATTCACATTTTTCCACCAGTCATTATAGTTACGTAGTGCTATTATTACCTGATATTGTGAAACAAACAATTGACAGATACATACTAGCTGTCGCCCGCGACTTCGTCCACTTGCAAATAGTGTAATATAACCGGATGTGTAGTTTCGGAGATTAGGGGCATTTAGGGGGGAGGGGGTCGAGCTAAATCTCATCAAATCTCACGTGGGGGGTCTCTGCAAATATCAGGTTTTTTTTTTCTGCGGAAACAGTAGTTAAGCGAGAAAACTGGGTTCAATTAAGTTAATCATTTTTCTTACCAAAATATGACTAAATTCTAAAAAATAATTAAAGTAATTGCTCTAAAAATACGCGTTTTGAAAAATCTCACGAGAGATTTATGGGGGGTGAGGGGGTCGAGACAAATCTTCCGACATCTCACCAAGGGGGGAAGGGGGACGAAAAATCACGTAATTAAAGAACGCCCCTTTACCTCATACGTTCATATCATACATATAAAATTTTACTTTACCCAACCTACCTCTACCTTATAAATATATAAGGTATAAGCAGTCTGTGATATTAGAGGTTTTCGTATTTTGACATACCTACGTGTTCAAATAAAACTGTATATTATTGAAAAGATTCAAGATATACCTGTTGACCTAAAGAAATTAATTTACGTAAATTTATTTCAGTGCGTGCAAATTGAATACCTGTCGTTTAATTTTTCAAATAACCTAGCTAAAACCTTGTATAATACGAAAAGAAACTTACAACCGTAGCTTTGGTACAAATTTAAACATACTTGTCTTCACTCGGATCTAAATCTAAACCCGACACATCTCTTTACTAAAATCTTTATTAATTTCAAACACATATACCTATATGAATATAATGTCTGGAAACTCATATATACATTTGTAAATATCGTTCCGTCTGATAAAGCAGACTAGTTTTTTGCGCCCATTTTTTTTTGTCAGCTAAAAGACGTAATAACGGTGGTAGGGTAAAAGAAATGACGATTCAAAAATGCTTATCATGTGAGCTTATTTGAATAAAGAATTTTTCACTTTCAATATTTTAGCTTTTTGAGCTAATTATGTATTTTTTTAACTTATATCTACTGTGGTTACATTATATACTATTCGGTATTAGCAAAATATTGTACGTTTCTTGTGAATATACTTAAAAAAACCTATTCAAAGTAAATGTTAAGAAAATATTTTCCTCCATCCTTTATGGAAGTTCTTGTTGGTTCTATATGAAATTCTAAAAAAGAAATGAGAATGCTGTTTGCTTTTTCTACCTTCTTCGTGAAAGAAATAAAATATAACTTTGCCAAGTAATTTCTTTGTGGGTACTACAATAAGGGCACATATAAGTTAACATAATTTATTATGACAAGCTTTTATTTCACGTATTCTCGTTTGACATAAAACCACATAACACCTCCATTATAACATTTTTAATTCCTCAAGTTAATAAAATGCTCAATTTATGGGCTACTACTAGGTTATCAATTCGGTTGTATGTTTTTTTAATGTTTGTCACATCAGTACTCGGTCATTTATGGGCCGATATGAAAATATTGTTTTATTTTAAAGAATCTTTATATCTTTAAATCCATTCATGAGGAAAATCTTAAGCCCTAACCTGCACACCACAGTATATAGTACTGTGCCCCAACATTAAAAGTGGGTCATGATTATGAGGCAAATAAATCCATTTAAATGTATAATGAACATAAGGATTGCTACTCACTTGAAATACGCAACGAACGAAGCTAAGCTGACCGCATTTAATATGGCGTAACGCGTAACTCTGCTATTGGTTGAGATAATGAACATAAAATACAATGCTACATGGATCTTTTGGCACGTGGCAAAAATCGGAACTAATTTTATAAGGGTCAGTTTACAATAAGATATTAGTTTTACAGAGAAAGTGGTGCCACCATTGAAGTGTCAGAAAGTGAAAAGATCCTTGTAATAGAAGGAAATACTTGATTTGAATCATATTCATTTCACACACACTGGTATTCTGTCCTGCAAATAATTAACACTAAACAAAAATATTTGGTTACTTATTTACCACCTATTCTGTCTTTTAATTCAATTGTGCTTTTCAAAATTTAAAAAAGTCGAAAACAATATGTATTCTTTGCTTGTTGCGCCTCGATTCCGACAGTGTGCGATCAGCTTTATTGTCTGCACAAATTAAAAATAACCTCCACGTGGCAGACCTTATTCAACGTCGACTATTATTTTTAAATATCTACATGCTGTATAAAAAACTTGATGATACTGCAATTTGTTACAGAGTAGTTTTTTTACGTTTTTCGCGATTTTCAGAAATGTTAAGTATACATTTTATTAGCCTTTTAAAATAAGAGATGCACGATCAATAATGAACAGTACACAACCCTCAAAAATACTAAAGTTAAAATAAATTAGAACTTGAAGACGATTTTTTATAGTTAGCTGCTTTTACACAAAGTGACATGTATAATTAACAATGCAATAGCCAATACATTTCCACAATTGACATGCAACACTATTAAGAACAGATTAATGACATCATGATTTAATTATCATTGAAATACTCAGAAATTATGACGTATAGTTTAAGCACAGAATAGATATAAGTACTACCGTACAGAAAGGACTCTCCGCCCCGCCCCACAATCAAATACCTCACCCCACCCCATGAGTTTGTATGCCGAATAGCATGCTCGTTTAGTCGTATTCGTCAAATGTCAACTTATTTTAATATTCAAAGCAATGCGTCGTAACTTTTTAGTCGTGTTTGTCAACTGTCAACTTATTTTGATATTCAATTTTATTTACCAAAAAATTCGAATTATGAATTGAACGCAGCTTATCAATATACAAACTGCACGGTAGCCCTAGACTAAGACGGTTCTCACACTGGCACCGCGCGCGGTCGCAGGGCTCCCGCGCGCGTGTTTTACTTTGTATGCAAGTACATCAATTTGTATAGAAAACCGCTTGGTCCAACACACCGAGGCCGCGCCGAGGCGCGGGAGCGCGTGACGCCGTGTGCCGGCGGCGGCACGCGGCGTCGTGCGCCAGTAGGCGCGGTAATCGCGGGGTACAACACACTGAGCTCCATAGTATCGTGCCGGTTTTTTTACGTAAGCGCGGGGTCGTCTCGTCTGACGCCGATCGGCGCGGAGGCGCGTCGAAAACCGCCCGAATAGGCGGCGCGCTGCGCTTTCGCCGCGCGCGTGAAACGCCAAACCGCGCCCCGCGATGGCGCGCGCCGGCAGTGTGAGAATCACCTTACACACACAGTTGCCCGCGTACAAAAACGTCATATGACGTCATCTGTTTATAATAGCGCGGTTGTATGGAGTGTCCAGGGTGTGGTTAAAGACAACGTAAAAAGGCTTCAGAATTTAATAACCAAGTGATTACTTAGTCTAACTACGGTTAGCATTATTTTTCGGTAACCCATCCTTAACCAACCAAAGCCAAATTAGCTTAACTTATGTTATCTTAACACGTGTCTCCAAGCTACGTCTCGACATACAAGTATATAATGTTACACGCGAAGTCGCACGGCACGGTGTGGCATTCTCACCGTCCTATTTATAGTATTTTATCTTTCATTGAGTGGGCAATACCAAGCGATTCGCTGCAGACATTCGTTACACTACGGGGTTGCCAAATACATGTAGCCACGTCGACAATAGTATTTATGAATAAGTAACGTAGTTGTAGTGATTCATATAATATAGATGATGGATAAAATGACAGTATGTCTCGACAAATCAACTTGGACAAAGTCAGAAGAATTTAACCCTACACTAGGCTTAATAAATAAATAAAGTTGTAATGTCAGACAGTCAAAGATTTCAGACAGCCGAAGTTTCAAATTTTGAATTCCTCTATTATTTTATTCTGCGGAAAACCACTCCATCCTGTCTTTATTTCCATAACACAAGTTGATATTTGATATCAATCCTTCTGCGCCGATGTATACTTTCTAATATTTTATATATCATACG
The DNA here is from genome assembly GCA_943789525.1 of Agriphila geniculea. Lineage (NCBI taxonomy): Eukaryota > Metazoa > Arthropoda > Insecta > Lepidoptera > Crambidae > Agriphila > Agriphila geniculea. The sequence goes on along the minus strand of OX038897.1, from coordinate 1,950,987 downwards.
AATACTTTTAGTATTTTTCTGATAAAACACTTCTGCTTTTGATATTCCATTAGAAGTTGAACATTTGATATTCAAGAGATACAGTATAATTGAAATCAAAATATCACCTTTATTTTCTACTAGCTTCTGTCCATGACACTTGTATTTGCCACGACTTCGTCCTCTTGGACCCTAGGGAACCTTTGACCAGGATATCCTGTTTTAATCCAGGTTATAAATTATATGTGTGCCAAATTTCATCTAAATCCGTCCAGCCGTTTAGGTGTGAAGAGGCAAATTTACGCATTTATAATATTAGTAGGATAGAATAGACAAGTTGATTCATGTATTTGAACCTAGCCCATATGAAGAGAACCAATTTTAATAAAAGCTCACTTCAAGCGCACATGTTTTGTCGGCTATTGATCACGCTCCACCTAAAAGGCTTTCATGTTTTTTTCACGACACCAGCTGAAAAATCGGTACACTCCTTCCACGTCGGGTGGAAAATAAAATAAATTGACTACGGGGCAAAACCAGTGTTTGTTTCAACCGTTTCGCGCTCTGATTCTAGAATCTGGTCGAAAAACATTTTTATGAATAGGTACCTTTTTTAGATTCATACTTTTGTGAAGATAACTCTGTCTGTTACCCTTTCACGCCTTAATACATTATGATGAATTTTGCTACAGAGATAGATTAGACCGTGGGGAAGGACCATAGGTTACCTTTTGTCGTGAAAATAAATATCGAAGAAAGTGAGTTACCCTTTCACGCGTCAACACATTATGGTGAATTTTAGTACAGAGATAGATTGGACCGTGGGGAAGGACATAGGTTACATTTTGTCGTGAATACCGAAGAGAGTGTAATTGGGGATGGAAGTTTGTAAAACGTGGAACAAAACCCACGCGGACGAAGTCGCGGGCGGAAGCTAGTTTTTCAATTAATATAAATAAAGTTAAAATCCTAAAGTAGTAGCTAGCTATACAATACAGTTATAGTGTGCGTCAATCTGAATGCCTGTTTTGTGTCTTTCATAAAGTGCAACGCACACAAACCTGGATTTGGTGTGCAATTTAATTTGCTTTCATTAAATTTATCTAATAGGAAAATGGAATAGGTCAAAAAGAAATAAAGATTAGACAACGGTGTCTTATAGCGTTGTTTTATCGTGTTGGATAATGTAAGATAAGATAAGCCCATTAAGGTAGGTATACTCTGTTAATAATTGAATAACGTAAAAGGTAAACATTGAACTCATTTGTACAACACTGTCCTTCTTAAAAGGACAGTAATTTGATTGACAGTTGTCAAACACGACTAAAAATTTACGACGCATTGCTTTAAATATCAAATTTAGTTGACAGTTGACAAACACGACTAAACGAGCATACGATTCGGCATGCGAACTCGCGCGGTGGGGTGAGGTAATAGATTCTAGGGCGGGGGGAGTGTCCTTTCTGTACTTATAATATTCTGTGATATTTGGCAAATAGGACGTAGGGCCGGTTGGATGATGTTGACTAAAATGGTAGATCTCTCGATAGGTACTCAGTATAAATACCTATTTAATTTTCTTTGTGTTGTTTTTCAATACATTTTGTGGCAAATTTCTTTTGTTTCTAAATCAATAACCAAAATCGTTGCCGTATCGAAAACATTAAATTTGATATGGATAGATTGTGACTACAATCCATAATATACTTAAAATACACAAGTATTTTAAGTAAATTATAGATTGTAGTTACAATCTTATATAGAAATTGAAAAAAAAAAACTTGTTATTCGTCTATCATTATTAATTATTTCCACGCTCTGAATGTTTAAGCAGCAAGATCAAAAGTTTAATCCAATAACGTGCAAAATATTTTCGTACTAAAGTAGGTCACTAGAATTGCAAATTGTTGTAATACTTTACGATTCCCCCGAATTTTCCCTCCCTAGGCGTCAATATTCAGTAAGCATACTTAATGAATACTTAATTTATGAATAGAAATTCAGGTATACACGACGGCACCTCAGACTATACATGTTGACCTTGAGACCGCCTTTATGCCTACGTAATAAAAGCTGTTTTCGTAGTTTAACTGTATAACCTGACGTGCTGTCACTTAGAAAGATAGTTTGTTCAAATTTTTGATAACTTACAGCCCACAGAGTATTCTTTTTCTTAAATATTGTTTGTTTGTCCAGAAAAAACCCAATAGAGACAGTCGGCCTAGTGCAAAGAAATCAGCCAGTAATGATTCGTTCATTTGATTTTATTATATTGCTTTTAGTCAGCGGAACAAAGAACTAGGTGACTTATTAAGTACAGAACATTATTGCTCTAAAATAGCAGAAGCACTCTTGTTATTAAATGGAATACAAACAATGACCGTGCCACAACTGACTCGCGATGATATGGCATATGCTTGCACATAACATTTCAATAAGCAAATGGCTTGTTTCTTTTAATCTATAATTTTAAATGAGATAATATCCACCCACCACGTCAATATGAACCGTAGTTGGTAATTCTTCAGTAGCCTGACGATATTGGACAATATGTTTCAAGCAATTTTTCTTAATGACGTGTATCTTCATCTACTTTTACCTATAAGGAACTATATTTTGCCCGTAGTTGCTACGTTTTTCTCCAAGGTCCAATCTACTGGATCAGCTGTTTAGATACAAACTAGCGACCCGCCCTCGCTTCGCTTCGGTATACATATAAAACTTCCTCTTGAATCACTCTATCTTTTAAAAAAAACCGCATCAAAATCCGTTGCGTAGTTTTAAAGATCTAAGCATACATAGGGACAGACAGCGGGAATCGACATTGTTTTATTTTATACTATGTAGATGAAACGCACAGCGTGAGCGTCCGATCCGGATCCCGCTCGTCCAGGGTATCTTCCAAGGGCATAGTACCTAGGGAGTTTAGTGGGCATAGCTCCAATCGGGGCGAACCCCACATAACCCCGTTTCTTGCCAGGCACCGGGTATGCGTAAAAAGCATTCTCTCTACAAAACGCAACAAACAGTTACTTGCGCATTCGTAAGACGACGGTTTCTAGTCCTACAATAATATTGCGCAATATTATCGTTGCACAAAAGATTGAAATAGCTTTGTACCCAAACGACCTTCAATATTAATCCTTAACGGTAAATAAAATTGTCCTATACGTAATATTGTGCAATGTTATTGTAGGTCTTGGGGGCGCCTGATGTATGGACGACAACAACCAATCACTATAATGTGGCGCGTCCACTAAACAGCTGACGTCTCGTTTGAATGGTCAGTGAGTCAGCGTCACGCGCCTGGCGGCGTGTCTAGGGCTGCCAACCGACAAAAAAAATCTACTCTCCATGCAAATGTTCCGAACAGCTGATCCAGTTTTGTATGAAAAGTCAATATTTTGTCTGCTTTCGAATAGTCGTAGAACAAATGTTGTTTATGTTGTTAGTAATCCACTCCTGCGAGGTTGTTGATGTTTCACAAATAACCCTTAAGGTCTGAGAAGAAAGATAATCAGTAATTTAGAAAAATTAACAGTACTTCCTCCTAGGAAAACTGTTCCTTACAGGTAGTAATATGATGCTGATAACAGTACTTTGAATAATTTATTTTTGTTCAACAGTGAAAAGTATAATATAGTGAAAAACAGTATAATACTGTCTTTAACAGTATGGTTGGAAACACTAGGCGTGGCGTACTGATAGCCCAACTCTCCCGGAATGCCCTGGAGACTCTGGTAATAATGGTTAACCTCCCGAGTTCCCGGGACGCAATAATATCTCCGGTTTTTTCTAAAATGCGATTCACCCCTCATTTGTTAAAAATCCTCCCGGGTTGGTTCTTTCGAGAGTTGGCAACCCTAGACAGATGACACACCGCAAAGCCCGAGATAACTTGAGGTTATCGCCGCAGTGGTTCGCCGAAAATACCTATTGGTACCGAATTAATGAAAAAATACGGCGTAGTTGTTTTGTCAATGGGCAAATTACGCAGAACTTTTGATGTTGCATATCTTCACTTTTTTACAATATCAACTTTCCCAATTTGATTGAAGACTACTAAATAAGGCAGAGAAATAGCCGCTTTCTTCTCGTTACAAGGCTTGCAAATCGATACGACTTTTTGACATTCACAAGCAAACCTACTATTTTTAAGTATTTGGCCTTCCCCTCACCATATGTATAATACATGGTGTCAAATTCCACACTACACCGAAGCGAAGCGAGGGCGGGTCGCTAGTGAAAAATAAGAAGGAGAAGACATTCTCAAGTGCTTGTACAACCCGCGCAGATAAAAGAATGGGATTAGAAATGGTCGTTCATATTCACCTCTCGCTCGCTCAATAAACGCCACACCTATCACTCTCACAGTCACACTCATTGTGGTAAGCGCGGTGAGCCGCCATATTCAATCCCATTCTTTATTTGCGTGGGTTGTACAACAGCCTAGCTAGACTAAATAAATAGATTGGAATAGAATGGATATTTGGAAGTGGGAGACGATGTTTTATGCTCCTAACCACTTGTGGGATCAGTCATTTCATTACCTAGTTTTGATTTTCCTTTACTTTTAACTCACAGAATTATAAAAAGATTGTCTCAGAAAAATAGCATTCACAAAAACTTCTTTATCAGAAACACCCAAAACAAATTGTCTGCGCAATATTCCGCCATTTGACTCTGAGAGAATTCGTTATGTGGGCATTAAATCTGTTCCGTCAGACATTATTACTCCCATAAGGTTTGATGGCGGGCGATGTTAGACAATATGCATTACGTATAACGAGATGAGCCAAACGGATGTTTCTTATGAAATCTCTTACGACTCCAGAAAATACCATTTTAGGTGAAACCAAATGATGTGATACTGAAATAGGTGGTAGTGTGAACAACATTCTCCAAGGAACATAGCTAGAAAAAAGTTTTTTTTTTCGCCTTTCTATAGTAAGTCGATCAGCTGACCAATACATTTTGTACGGGAGTATGAAATTGTTCCTATGTTCCATGGAGAAAGTTGTTTAGTTAAATCAACACGAATCACCTGTTTCAGTATCATCACATCATTTGGTACTACATATAAAACATATAATAAAACATTTTAACCACTTTGTGACGGTAAGTTCAAATTTAAATTTAGACTGGTAAAGACTCAGACGTCAATTACATTATTTTGATGCTTAATTAAAGTCTGTGTTACCTCTTTCTTTGCCGTTACTGAAAATAAAGACGACACGATGACAACACCTAAATGCGGTTTAAGGGTTCCGTAGCCTAATGGCAAAAAACGGATCCCTTATAGATTCGTCATGATGTCTGTACATCCTTCCGTCCGTTTGTCACGGCCACTTTATTCCGAAACTATAGGATTACACAGTTGAAACTTGGTAGGTACCTAGATGTATTCTGTAAACCGCTTTACAATTTTTATTATTGTATCGTGACCATATTACAGTGGACGTTAGTGTAACCACCCTCAGATTTTGATTTTCCCGGACTCCTTGTGAAATTTTAGGGAAATTTTACAAGGTTATTAAGTTTCCTTGTTATTAAGTTACATTATTATTGATCAGAAGTAATTACCTAATTATTTTTATATCTTAAAAATATTGCTTTTCTAAATTGTTTTCACCTTTGTATGTGTAATATTAATTATATTTTCAATTGCTTAAAAGCCTTGATGAATATGCAAATTTTCCCTCTAGTAACAAGGAAATTTTAAATACATTTCAATTTCAACTGCAAATTATTTTACAGGAAAGAATTAAATGGCACAAAATGTAAAATAGCACATAATACAAGCTATTCCGACTTTAATTAATTAACAAAACACGAAAATTGTGGAATTATAAGCACGATGTCAAACGACTGAGATTTCTGGCTCAACGCCATCGTCATTCTGGCTACACAGAGGGTTAAGGTTGCCACAACATAATTAACTTTTTTGTATAAAAAAAACCGGTCAAGAGCGAGTCGGACTCGCGCACCGAGGGTTCCGTACAATCATAAATATATTTGGATGTGTTATTTTAGGACAGTCTTTAAAAAAGTAGGTAAAACGGCAGACAGGTGGAAGGGCGAACAGGCGGACAGTTAATTTACAAAATGCTGCTTATGGTGACTGAAAAACGTTTCAGCCACTCCACATTGCAAAATGTTTATATTACTAGTCCATCAGCCATTTTAATGTCCCCACTGCTGGGGCACAGGCCTTCCTTATGGGTCGATAAGGAGGACGGGCCATAACCCACCACGCGGGCCCAATGCAGATTGGTGGGTGTTAACGACTGCAAATGCAGCCGGGACCAACGGCTTAACGTGCCTTCCGAAGCACGGAGGAGCTCGAGATAATAAATTTTTGTTCACCCATCCCATGACCGAACCTTGCGAACGTTGCTTAACCTCCGCAATCGCTGGTTCAGGCGCTAAACCACTGCGCCACCGAGCTCCTCGTTATTATTATATTACTATAAAGTAATATATATATAATTACTTAGTAAAGTATGAACTTATTCTTCGTTTATTCGTACGGCAAATAGTAGGTAATTATATTAGAACCAGCTACCAATTTATTATTGTAGTGTTAGCTTGCGCCATCTCTTGACCGATAGTGGAACTATTTTTTGCCCTTAGGTTAGCATGCTTAGGACAGCGCCATCTGTTGACTGGTAGTGAAACTAAAAAATTTTTGTTTGTTTTTTGAATTTCTAAAAAAGTGTGTTATATTGAGACATCGTTTTATTTTTCCTGTAATCTTTACATAAACTACTATCACATAGAATTATTTCAGATTTTTCTCTTTGCAAATTTCGGAGATAAGGGGGGGGGGGGGAACGGTATTTTTTTTACATTTTTCATCATAAGTCGAAAACTATGCGGCCTAAGAAAAAAGGAAAAAATGTTTTAAAATGTGCAAACAGCGCTTTTTCATATGATAGCCCACATGCCCTAGTCACCTCACTTAAAATTTTTAAGACCCCTTTTCAGTCTTTGTTGTAAAATAAATATTAATTTTATTATTTCTTTCTTATTTGCAAAATAGTTGGGCAAATGTCATCTTAAACTATTCCAAATTTCAAGTTGATACCATTAGTAGTTCTCGAGATATCCAGCTGTGACAGACTGAGTCACACCATAAGGGTTCCTTTTCCACCATTTTGGTACGGAACCCTAATATACGACGTCGCCAAACATATTCTCAAATTAAGAATATGTTTGGCTTTCCGAGCATTTGAAAAAACCTATATCACAGAATAACTAATAGTACAAGTACAGAAGCAGCACTCCACAAACTCATTTAAATAAAGAGCTACTTTTACTCCGACACAATCCTGATTGTCTTATAATAATACTCAGACCCCGGTCACTCCATACAACCGCGCCATTATAAACGGATGACGTCACGGAAAAAGTTACGACGCATTGCTTTAAATATCAAAATAAGTTGACGTTGACTTGACAACCACTACTAAATGAGCACACGATTCGGTACACGAACTCGCGGAGTGGGGTGAGGTGATTGATTGTGGGGGGCGGGGGGGGGGGCGGGGGCGGAGAGTTTCCTTTCTGTACGGTAGTACTTATATCTATTCTGTGCTAATATTATAAATGCGAAGGTCTGTTTGTTTATTACGCTTTCATGTTTTAACTACTGATCCGATCATCATGAAATTTTGCATACACGTTCTCAGGGGTACAGAGAAGGACATAGGGTTCTTTTCATCCAGAAAAAAAGTAATGTTCCCGAGGGATAGCGAATAAACTTTCCACGCAGACGAAGTCGCGGCTAGTATCTCATAGGTCATAAGTGTCATCATAACAATAAAATCTAATATTTAAATGACTTTTATCTTACAAGATATGCCAGTCCTTATCCAATCGTATCCTAAACATGTTTACTACATACTAAAAATATACAGTTATATACAATACAAGTTTCATTGCGAGATTGCGAAGGCATCTATCACTTATTTATTACTGACCATATCTTCTTCTTAATATATAAAATCGTAAACTGAATGACTGAATGACTGACTGATCTATCAACGCACAGCCCAAACCGCTGGACCTAGAGACTTAAAATTTTACACACAGATACCTCATACTATGTAGGCATCCACTAAGGAAGGATTTTTGAAAATTCCATCCCTAAGGGGGTGAAATAGGGGATGAAAGTTTGTATGAAAGTCCCTCAGTTTCGAAGCTAGGATCTTCAAATTTTGTGTTTAGGCTGACGATTGAAAGTTAATAAATACGGGTCTCAGCGTTTTTCAAAATTCTACCCCCGAAGGGGTGAAAAGGGGGATGAAGTCGTGCATTGAAGAAAATCCTTCATTTTCGAAGTAAATATCGCTAAATTTATAATGTTAGCATATGGATGGAAATCTAACGCAACGTAGATTGTAATTGTTAGTATTTTAAACCCTATGGGGATGAAATGGGGGTGAACTGGGTTAAAAAAAACCTAAAAATAGATATGAATGTCGATATTGGGGTTTTCTGGGATGACGATTGCAAAAATGACATTTATTTTGAAGTCCAACAAGGTGGACATGATTTAACCCCTAAAGGGGTGAAAATGGGGTTCAAATTTTGTATGGAAAAATAATATAAAATAGACATTACAACTTTAATCTTCGTAGGAGCACATTTAAAAATTAATAGGAAAACATATATTTTGTAATTTTGAAAATCAACCCCTTAGGGGGTAAATGGGGTGAGTAAACATAAAAATCGGTATGGATGTCGTTCTTGAGGTTTGAAGAGATGGTAATTACGGAAATGAGATTTATTTTTAAGTCCAACACGGTGGACATGATTTAACGCCTAAGGGGTTGAAAACGGGGTTAAAATTTTGTATGGAAAAATAATATAAAATAGACATTACTACTTTAAACTTCGTAGGAGCACATCTAAAAATAAATAGGCAAAAATATATTTTGTGATTTTGAAAATCAACCCATAGGGGGTAAATGGGGTAAGTAAACATAAAAATCAATATGGATGTCGTTCTTGAGGTTCTATGGGATGGTGATTGCGAAAATGAGATTTATTTTAAAGTCCAACACGGTGGACATGATTTGACCCCTAAAGGGGTGAAAATGGGGTTCAAATTTTGTATGAAAAATAATATAAAATAGACATTACAAATTTAAAATTCGTAGGAGCATGTCTAAAAATAAATAGGAAAAAACATATTTTGTTATTTTGAAAATCATCCCTTAGGGTGTAAATGGGGTAAGTAAACATTAAAATCGACGTGGATGTCGTTCTTGAGGTTTGATAGGATGGTGATTGCGAAAATGACATTTATTTTGAAGTCCAACACGGTGGACATGATTGGACCTGGACATGTACATCCAGGGGACGGGGACGGGAACGGGAACGATACTAATATCTCTGGACCAAATTCTGATCTTTGTAATAAATTAGCTTTTGCCCGCGACTTCGTCCGCGTGGATATTATGGTCCGCGACACGCGGCAAACGTCTTGCCTCTTCCGGCAGCGCGCTTGGTGGGGACCCGCCCAATCGCGTAAACACGGCTGATCGGATCCTGGTTGAATGTCCCAAAGGACTTTCTCTAATATCCACGCGGACAGGGTCGCGGGCGGAAGCTCGTCACAAATAAATGTATGTGGCTGAACTAGAAGTTGGTCTAAGTAAGCTCTGGAAGATGCCTAAATCTAATTTGTTTATATTCAATACGCTTAGGCTGAGTTGCACCATCTTACTTTAACGATAGCAAGCTTGTTTATAGTACCGGTTAAGCATAAGTTAGCCAAAAAAAGAGGTTGCAGCCAGCATGATATCCTTTGACAAGTTTGACGTGACAAATCTTTTGACGATAACTTCAACTCACACTTCATCATCATCATCATATCAGCCACACGACACCCACTGCTGGGTATAGGCCTCCCCCAAGGATTTCCACGACGATCGGTCCTGCGCTTCCCACATCCAGTGGCTTCCGGCAACCTTCACCAGATCGTCGGTCCACCTTGTCGGGGGCCTACCTACGGAGCGTCGTCCGGTGCGCGGTCGCCATTCAAGAACCTTTCCGCCCCAACGGCCATCGGTTCTTCTCGCTATGTGTCCCGCCCACTGCCACTTCAGCTGAGCAATCCTTCAAGCGATGTCGGTTACTTTAGTTCGCCTGCGGATCTCCTCATTTCTGATTCGATCACGCAGGGAAACGCCGAGCATGGCTCTCTCCATTGCACGCTCACACTTACACTTAGTGCATTGTAATTTTATCAAACCATACATTGAGGTACTAATGTTCAAAAATAATTCCAAAGAAACCATACACTTGAATACCTACACATAAAAATTTCATATTTTTTCTGTCATTTCCACACCAATTGCTAGTTTTATTCACGTACATAACATATCTTCTTATGATATTAAAAACACTCATTTGAGAGTATATTCAAAATCATTAAACAAAATTGCCATCCCTACTTTCCACCAGCATGGCGAATATCCGAGGTCATTTACCTTTAGGGTTTTTAATTACTCTTACCTCCTTACTAATAAAGATTGTATAGCAGCTGCATAGTTACACAGTGTTTTGTCACTTTCTGTTTAATGTCAAATTCAAATAGTTTGACAGAGAGTAACCATTGTGTAACTAAACATCTGCTATTCAATCTTTATTAGTAAGGGGGTTAGTAATTAATGTTGTAAAATATACAACCAACGGACGATCCAACTTAACTTATTAATTACTGTCAAGTAAAGTTACATGTACTGTTAACACGAGGTGAAAATTACTCCTATGTAGCTTGAATTAAAAAACTGAATAAACAAAACCATCGCATACACTTCTGAGTTCCGAGCGGGTAATTTCATAAAAATATGAGCAGCTTTTTTACCTCCGTGAAGATAGCCACCCCATTTCGAGTGCCCAGGTTTTGAGGGTGCAGGTCGTTAGTTTAGCGTTAGTTTTGATTTGTTTTGGAAAAAAAATCGTTTGTTTAGATTTCCTTCATACTTTTTTTTTAAAAACAAAAGTGGGGTGGCTATCTTCACGCTAGCCACCCCATTGCACCAAATGGTTTTATTTAAAGCTTATTCGATAGATATTTGTTAGTTTCGTTTGTTTTGATTAAAATTTTCGTTTGTTTAGACTCCGTATTCCCTAGAAAAAAATGCAAAGTGGGGTGGCTATCTTCACGTGAAGATAGCCACCCCATATGGCAAAACAAAATAAAAATTGCGCATTATGATTGCTTTTCGTTAGTTTTGATTTGTTTTGATAAAATTTTGTTTGTTTTGACAAACCGAAAAAAGTTATGATTTTTTTTATTTTTTTAGAAAAATCTTGCCTGCACGCACTAACAACCTCAATAACTCGTTATATGGACTAGTTTATGTAAGGAATCATTGAATAATGCTAAATCTATGTGAGTACATCAAAATGTACCGTTACTCATAGAAAAAATTGGGCTATAGATAGGTAGATACACATAAGAAAAATACTCAAATTGTAGAATTCCGTAAGTACGCGTAAAAACGCTATTCTAATATTCGTTTAAAGGAGCGCCCGCAAATGACTAGGTTCAAATGAAAGATGCAAGTGTTAGCTATGGCCTTACATAAGTTTTTTCGTTTGTTTCGAAATAGACAACTGTGTAGACCAGGAGCAAACATACAGTTCGTTAAAGTTACTTCGAACCGCTAAAAGTATTTGTTTTGAAGGAGCGCCCGCAAATGACTAGGTTCAAATGAAAGATGCAAGTCTTAGCTATGGCCCTACATAAGTCTTTTTGTTTGTTTCGAAATAGACAACTGTGTAGACCAGGAGAAAACTTTCAGTTCGTTTTAATTACATGCTCACTTTAAATTGCTAAAAGTATTTGTTTTGATGGAGCGCCCGCAAATGACTAGGTTCAAATGAAAGATGCAAGTGTTAGCTATGGCCTTACATAAGTTTTTTCGTTTGTTTCGAAATAGACAACTGTGTAGACCAGGAGCAAACATACGGTGCGTTATAATTACCTACTCACTTCGAACCGCTAAAAGTATTTGTTTTGAAGGAGCGCCCGCAAATGACTAGGTTCAAATGAAAGATGCAAGTCTTAGCTTTGGCCCTACATAAGTCTTTTCGTTTGTTTCGAAATAGACAACTGTGTAGACCAGGAGTAAACATTCAGTTCGTTATAATTACCTGCTCACTTTAAATTGCTAAAAGTATTTGTTTTGATGGAGCGCCCGCAAATCACTAGGTTCAAATAAAAGATGCCAGTGTTAGCTATGGCCCTACATAAGTCTTTTCGTTTGTTTCGAAATAGACAACTGTGTAGACCAGGAGCAAACATACGGTGCGTTATAATAACCTACTCACTTCGAACCGCTAAAAGTATTTGTTTTGAAGGAGCGCCCGCAAATGACTAGGTTCAAATGAAAGATGCAAGTCTGAGCTATGGCCCTACATAAGTCTTTTCGTTTGTTTCGAAATAGACAACTGTGTAGACCAGGAGAAAACTTTCAGTTCGTTTTAATTACCTGCTCATTTTAAATTGCTAAAAGTATTTGTTTTGATAGAGCGCCCGCAAATGACTAGGTTCAAATAAAAGATGCAAGTCTTAGCTATGGCCCTACATAAGTCTTTTCGTTTGTTTCGAAATAGACAACTGTGTAGACCAGGAGTAAACATTCAGTTCGTTATAATTACCTGCTCACTTTAAATTGCTAAAAGTATTTGTTTTGATGGAGCGCCCGCAAATGACTAGGTTCAAATGAAAGATGCAAGTGTTAGCTATGGCCCTACATAAATCTTTTCGTTTGTTTCGAAATAGACAACTAAGTAGACCAGGAGTAAACATTCAGTTCGTTATAATTACCTGCTCACTTTAAATTGCTAAAAGTATTTGTTTTGATGGAGCGCCCGCAAATGACTAGGTTCAAATGAAAGATGCAAGTGTTAGCTATGGCCCTACATAAATCTTTTCGTTTGTTTCGAAATAGACAACTGTGTAGACCAGGAGTAAACATTCAGTTCGTTATAATTACCTGCTCACTTTAAATTGCTAAAAGTATTTGTTTTGAAGAAGCGCCCGCAAATGACTAGGTTCATATGAATGATGCAAGTGTTAGCTATGGCCCTACATAAATCTTTTCGTTTGTTTCGAAATAGACAACTGTGTAGACCAGGAGTAAACATTCAGTTCGTTATAATTACCTGCTCACTTTAAATTGCTAAAAGTATTTGTTTTGATGGAGCGCCCGCAAATGACTAGGTTCAAATGAAAGATGCAAGTGTTAGCTATGGCCCTACATAAATCTTTTCGTTTGTTTCGAAATAGACAACTGTGTAGACCAGGAGTAAACATTCAGTTCGTTATAATTACCTGCTCACTTTAAATTGCTAAAAGTATTTGTTTTGATGGAGCGCCCGCAAATGACTAGGTTCAAATGAAAGATGCAAGTGTTAGCTATGGCCCTACATAAGTCTTTTCGTTTGTTTCGAAATAGACAACTGTGTAGACCAGGAGTAAACATTCAGTTCGTTATAATTACCTGCTCACTTTAAATTGCTAAAAGTATTTGTTTTGATGGAGCGCCCGCAAATGACTTGGTTCAAATGAAAGATGCAAGTGTTAGTTATGGCCCTACATAAATCTTTTCGTTTGTTTCGAAATAGACAACTGTGTAGACCAGGAGAAAACTTTCAGTTCGTTCTAATTACCTGCTCACTTTAAATTGCTAAAAGTATTTGTTTTGATAGAGCGCCCGCAAATGACTAGGTTCAAATAAAAGATGCAAGTCTTAGCTATGGCCTTACATAAGTTTTTTCGTTTGTTTTGAAATAGACAACTGTGTAGACCAGGAGCAAACATACGGTTCGTTAAAGTTACCTACTCACTTCGAACCGCTAAAAGTATTTGTTTTGAAGGAGCGCCCGCAAATGACTAGGTTCAAATGAAAGATGCAAGTCTTAGCTATGGCCCTACATAAGTCTTTTCGTTTGTTTCGAAATAGACAACTGTGTAGACCAGGAGTAAACATTCAGTTCGTTATAATTACCTGCTCACTTTAAATTGCTAAAAATATTTGTTTTGATAGAGCGCCCGCAAATGACTGGGTTGAAATGAAAGATACAAGTGTAAGCTATGGCCCTACATAAATCTTTTTGTTTGTTTCGAAATAGACAACTGTGTAGACCAGGAGTAAACATTCAGTTCGTTATAATTACCTACTCACTTCGAACCGCTAAAAGTATTTGTTTTGCAGGAGCGCCCGCAAATGACTAGGTTCAAATGAAAGATGCAAGTCTAAGCTATGGCCCTACATAAGTCTTTTCGTTTGTTTCGAAATAGACAACTGTGTAGACCAGGAAAAAACTTTCAGTTCGTTATAATTACCTGCTCACTTTAAATTGCTTAAAGTATTTGTTTTGATGGAGCGCCCGCAAATGACTGGGTTCAAATGAAAGATGCAAGTGTTAGCTATGGCCCTACATAGGTCTTTTCGTTTGTTTCGAAATAGACAACTGTGTAGACCAGGAGTAAACATTCAGTTCGTTATAATTACCTGCTCATTTTAAATTGCTAAAAGTATTTGTTTTGATGGAGCGCCCGCAAATGACTAGGTTCAAATGAAAGATGCAAGTGTTAGCTATGGCCCTACATAAGTTTTTTCGTTTGTTTCGAAATAGACAACTGTGTAGACCAGGAGTAAACATTCAGTTCGTTATACTTACCTGCTCACTTTAAATTGCTAAAAGTATTTGTTTTGATGGAGCGCCCGCAAATGACTTGGTTCAAATGAAAGATGCAAGTGTTAGTTATGGCCCTACATAAGTCTTTTCGTTTGTTTCGAAATAGACAACTGTGTAGACCAGGAGTAAACATTCAGTTCGTTATAATTACCTGCTCACTTTGAATTGCTAAAAGTATTTGTTTTGATGGAGCGCCCGCAAATGACTAGGTTCAAATAAAAGATGCCAGTGTTAGCTATGGCTAGGGAATGCAAAACCGAAGTGAAATGAAAACCGGTTTTTTTCCGGTTTTGAATCCAAAACCGGTTAAAACCGGTTTTTAACCGGTTTTCAAGAAAATATTGAAAAATGTGCAATACTACATTTTTATTGATTTAGTTAACATGTTTAAAATTTTAAGAGTATCCCTATTCATAGTTTTTCAAAAAATGCACAGTTGTCAAGAACATTACCATTTTACACAATTTTTTGTGACGCAAATCGTATGGGACCAACCCAGGTTTGAGACTAAAAAGTCAGACATCTCAATAAACTTTTTCCCATATATTTCGTAGGAAATCATTGCAGGTCCTAGGAAATAATTTGTGTGACTAAAATACAAAAAATATAACAAAGGGCAAATAATCACGTAGCGTAGACGTAATAAGCTTCTAGCTAGCAAGTCTTAACGTACTAAAGAGCTCATTGTTTTCATATAAATAAAACAAAATATACATACAATATGTTTGGTTACGATGTCGGAGCTTTGAAAGGCATATAAATTGATCAATTTTATCGACATAACCCCCCCCACACATGTTGGGGTCTATCCCCTCTCCTGTGGGAATGACCGGCATTTTAAATTTGACTTTTAATTCTAGATGGACTTGCCGAAAATTTATTAATTTCTCCGGATTTAAAAGTCTTACAGTTATAAAAAAAATACTTTTCGAAAGCTAACAATATCATCTATCAAGTAAAAAAATAAATTATATAAACTTTTAACTTGAATAGGTATGTCATAAAAAATTACTAAAATAAATTTTAATTCGATATTAGTGTGGTTTTCTTTTCATTTTTCTCGCATATCTCAAAAACTAGGACATTAATGTGCAATATAATATATTTTTTTTTGCATTTTTACAATACATAGAAATATTATCTAAAGAACGACATCAAAATTATTGCTCTGAAATGCATCTTTCGAGAGTTATTGTTGTTTGAATAGGAGTTGTGGCTGGCAAATGCACATCAGACACAATTCAAGCCATAAGAATCCTCATCGAAAAGGCAAAAGCTAATAGCACGAACCTACCTTATGGTGTTTATAGAACTGGAAAAGGCGTTTGATCACGTGCCTCGTGATCTGATCTGGAAAGCCCTCCACGCGCATTCGGTCCCGGAGTCACACATCGCACTTATCATCGACATGTCACAAATGTCTCAATCTCAACACAAGTGGTCTGCTCTGCAGGCACGAGTGAAAGCTTTGACTTGATGGTAGGGGTAAATCAAGTGTCTTCTCTGAGTCCACTTGTATTTAACGTCACAATGGATTATCTAACTAAAAAGTGTCAACAGGAGGTGCCTTGGAATCTTTTCTATGCCGACGACCGACGTGGCCCTCATATTATCTAACAATGCGACAGATCTCCAGCGTGTGATTTAAACGGCTACGGCTGGGTGGAGTCGCTGGAAGAAAATGACCCCAAAATCAGCCGAAAGAAAACGGAGCACATGTCATGTATTTTCGATAGCACATCACACCCCGATGACTTTAGCTTCTACGTGGGAATTGACCACCTACCAACAGTCAACCAGTTCAAATACATTGGCTCCGTGAAATGAAATGAAAATATATTTATTTAAAATGTGAGCTCACATAATAAGCATTTTTAAATGGTCTAATCTTTTACCCTACCACCCATTATAACGTGCTAAGCTATGACGGAAAGATTGACAGCGACGTCCTCCATATAGCTCAAACGGGCTGGATGAAATGGCGACAGCTCACAGGTGTCATGTGCGATAGTCAAATGCCTCTCTTTACAGGCATAGCCATCTCATAGAGATCTTTGAGAAGGGACAAGTTTACAAAACAGCCATTAGACCTGCCATGCTGTTTGGATCCGAATGTTGGGCCACAAATAAACAACACTTAAACAAAATCCATACGTCAGAGAGAAGCTGGTTAGCGGGCGTCACTATGCTGGACGAAATCAGAAATACATACATACGGGAGGTAGCACCCATAACAAAAAAGCTGAAAGAAACGTCTACGGTGGTACGGGCATGTCGGGCATGTACCGAAGGCACCCGACGATCACATGGTGAAAATAGCCCTAAACATCCCAACGACGACGCGTAGGAGCGATAGACCCCCTGCCACTTGGCTGATGACGGTTCAGCGCGACTTAAAAGAAGCTGACATCGACCCCAACCTGGCACTCAACCGTGCACAGTGGAAGAGAAGGACAGGGAAGGCCGACCCCAAGTAAATGGAAAAAGGCCCAGCAAGATGATGATGATGAATAATTAATTTCTATATTTTATTCACTTACTCGCTATAAACACCTTTAACCCGTTCAGCCGCACAAGTAGGTCACTGAACTGAACTACTTGAAGCAGTCAATCAAAATTAGGCGGTGCGTTTTCGTTTTGTATGTATTGCAAAGCATGTAACTTTAATCAGAAAAAACCGGAACAAAACCGGTTTTTCTTTTAAAAAACCGGTTTTTATTTTGCCTGTGAAATCGACCGAAAAACCGGTTTTTTCGGTTTCGGTGAAACCGGTTTGCATTCCCTAGCTATGGCCCTACATAAGTCTTTTCGTTTGTTTCGAAATAGACAACTGTGAAGACCAGGAGCAAACATACGGTGCGTTATAATTACCTACTCACTTCGAACCGCTAAAAGTATTTGTTTTGAAGGAGCGCCCGCAAATGACTAGGTTCAAATTAGGGAATGCAAAACCGGAGTGAAATGAAAACCGGTTTTATTTTCGGTTTTCAACCCAAAACCGGTTAAAACCGGTTTTAAACCGGTTTTGAAGAAAAGTATTGGAACATGGGTAATAATACATTTTTATTGATTGATATGAACATTTTTTCAATTTCAAGAGCATCCCCATGCACAATTTATCAAAAAAATGTACAATCAACAAGAAAATGGTCAAAAAAACCTTTTCTGATACATTTCATAGAAAATCATTGCAGGTCTTAGCTCTGAGAAAAGAATTTGTGAAACTAAAATACAAAAAATAAAATAAAAGATAAATGATCACGTAGACGTAATAAGCTTCTAGCTAGCAAGTCTTAACGTTTTATATTAAATCTCATTATTTTCTTAGAAGTAAAACAAAAACAAAACGTATCTTTTATAACTGAACAATTCGCTATCTGAAGTATCTATTAAAACTGTTATCGAAATCTAACAAAAATTAAACTTCTTATTTGAAAATAAACATTTGGCCAAGGAGGTCTCTAAGAGTAATCACCATTAATAGGTATCTTAAAAATTGACACCATACGCTTGATTTATTTTGAAAATACTTAATATTTTTAGTATATTTCAGGGTGAACTGTAAAAGAAATCTTTTTAACTATATAAGTAACTCGATACATACTCCATTTTATATGAATATTAAAAAACCTTCAAAATACCTATATATCTAATAAATAACGCCAAGTGCAGAATAAAGTGGCTCCTAATTAATTTCATGAGTTTCTTGAGAGACTGTACCTATCTGAAATATTATTATGTTATTTTATTTGTTTAGTTAGTTATTTAAATCAAAAAATGTTTTTCTTTTATTTACGTATTATAAAATTGTATTTAACAAATATCTATCTATAAATATAAAATAAGAACTTTTTTGCTTTATTTATAATAATATCCATATTTTACTTACTTTCTCGCTATAAAAACAAAAAAAAAACATTCGACCCGTTCAGCCGCTCAAAAGTAGGTCACTGAACTGAACTATTTAAAGCATTCAATCAAAATGTGGCGGTGCATTTTTTGATTTGTACGTATTCTTCTTCTTCTTATTTTTGGCTTGGCAATCTACTCATTTCCTTAGGGAGTAATTTTTGCTAGTGTCAAGTGAATAGTTCAGTAGTAGGTATTGTTCCAGTTTACATTAAAATGCGAGTGCATCGCATTCCAATGCTGCTTGGAGCAATTGGCACCAAATATATCAGGACCCTTTACCCGGTAAGTTCTGCCGAGGTAGCCACCACTACAATAAAAGTCTCAGCAACCAAGATCGCGCCTATTTCGTAGACACTTGTACCACAAAACTAAACCAATTTTAAGACACAAATTCCCTATGAATCAATTTGCAAATAATTAAATAGTTACCGAACCGATCTCGACTAAATGGCGCCAAAAACTCCCTTTGTAATGTATTGCAGAGCATGAAATTTTAATTAAAAAAAACCGGTTAAAACCGGTTTTTCGTTTAAAAAACCGGTTTTATTTTGCTTGTGAAATCAACCGAAAAACCGGTTTTTTCGGTTTCGGTGAAACCGGTTTGCATTCCCTAGTTCAAATGAAAGATGCAAGTGTTAGCTATGGCCCTACATAAGTCTTTTCGTTTGTTTCGAAATAGACAACTGTGTAGACCAGGAGAAAACTTTCAGTTCGTTTTAATTACCTGTTCACTTTAAATTGCTAAAAGTATTTGTTTTGATAGAGCGCCCGCAAATGACTAGGTTCAAATAAAAGATGCAAGTCTTAGCTATGGCCTTACATAAGTTTTTTCGTTTGTTTCGAAATAGACAACTGTGTAGACCAGGAGAAAACTTTCAGTTCGTTATAATTATCTGCTCACTTTAAATTGCTAAAAGTATTTGTTTTGATAGAGCGCCCGCAAATGACTAGGTTCAAATGAAAGATGCAAGTGTTAGCTATGGCCCTACATAAATCTTTTCGTTTGTTTCGAAATAGACCACTGTGTAGACCAGGACTAAACATTCAGTTCGTTATAATTACCTGCTCACTTTAAATTGCTAAAAGTATTTGTTTTGATGGATCGCCCGCAAATGACTAGGTTCAAATGAAAGATGCAAGTGTTAGCTATGGCCCTACATAAATCTTTTCGTTTGTTTCGAAATAGACAACTGTGTAGACCAGGAGTAAACATTCAGTTCGTTATAATTACCTGCTCACTTTAAATTGCTAAAAGTATTTGTTTTGATGGAGCGCCCGCAAATGACTAGGTCCAAATGAAAGATGCAAGTGTTAGCTATGGCCCTACATAAGTCTTTTCGTTTGTTTCGAAATAGACAACTGTGTAGACTAGGAGTAAACATTCAGTTCGTTATAATTACCTGCTCACTTTAAATTGCTAAAAGTATTTGTTTTGATGGAGCGCCCGCAAATGACTTGGTTCAAATGAAAGATGCAAGTGTTAGTTATGGCCCTACATAAATCTTTTCGTTTGGTTCGAAATAGACAACTGTGTAGACCAGGAGAAAACTTTCAGTTCGTTTTAATTACCTGCTCACTTTAAATTGCTAAAAGTATTTGTTTTGATAGAGCGCCCGCAAATGACTAGGTTCAAATAAAAGATGCAAGTCTTAGCTATGGCCTTACATAAGTTTTTCGTTTGTTTCGAAAAAGACAACTGTGTAGACCAGGAGCAAACATACGGTTCGTTAAAGTTACCTACTCACTTCGAACCGCCAAAAGTATTTGTTTTGAAGGAGCGCCCGCAAATGACTAGGTTCATATGAATAATGCAAGTCTTAGCTATGGCCCTACATAAGTCTTTTCGTTTGTTTCGAAATAGACAACTGTGTAGACCAGGAGTAATCATTCAGTTCGTTATAATTACCTGTCCACTTTAAATTGCTAAAAGTATTTGTTTTGATGGAGCGCCCGCAAATACTAGGTTCAAATAAAAGATGCCAGTGTTAGCTATGGCCCTACATAAGTCTTTTTGTTTGTTTCGAAATAGACAACTGTGTAGACCAGGAGCAAACATACGGTTCGTTAAAGTTACCTACTCACTTCGAACCGATAAAAGTATTTGTTTTGAAGGAGCGCCCGCAAATGACTAGGTTCAAATGAAAGATGCAAGTCTTAGCTATGGCCCTACATAAGTCTTTTCGTTTGTTTCGAAATAGACAACTGTGTAGACCAGGAGTAAACATTCAGTTCGTTATAATTACCTGCTCACTTTAAATTGCTAAAAGTATTTGTTTTGATGGAGCGCCCGCAAATGACTTGGTTCAAATGAAAGATGCAAGTGTTAGTTATGGCCCTATATAAATTTTTTCGTTTGTTTCGAAATAGACAACTGTGTAGACCAGGAGAAAACTTTCAGTTCGTTTTAATTACCTGCTCACTTTAAATTGCTAAAAGTATTTGTTTTGATAGAGCGCCCGCAAATGACTAGGTTCAAATAAAAGATGCAAGTCTTAGCTATGGCCTTACATAAGTTTTTCGTTTGTTTCGAAATAGACAACTGTGTAGACCAGGAGCAAACATACGGTTCGTTAAAGTTACCTACTCACTTCGAACCGCTAAAAGTATTTGTTTTGAAGGAGCGCCCGCAAATGACTAGGTTCATATGAATAATGCAAGTCTTAGCTATGGCCCTACATAAGTCTTTTCGTTTGTTTCGAAATAGACAACTGTGTAGACCAGGAGTAATCATTCAGTTCGTTATAATTACCTGTCCAGTTTAAATTGCTAAAAGTATTTGTTTTGATGGAGCGCCCGCAAATACTAGGTTCAAATAAAAGATGCCAGTGTTAGCTATGGCCCTACATAAGTCTTTTTGTTTGTTTCGAAATAGACAACTGTGTAGACCAGGAGCAAACATACGGTTCGTTAAAGTTACCTACTCACTTCGAACCGATAAAAGTATTTGTTTTGAAGGAGCGCCCGCAAATGACTAGGTTCAAATGAAAGATGCAAGTCTTAGCTATGGCCCTACATAAGTCTTTTCGTTTGTTTCGAAATAGACAACTGTGTAGACCAGGAGTAAACATTCAGTTCGTTATAATTACCTGCTCACTTTAAATTGCTAAAAGTATTTGTTTTGATGGAGCGCCCGCAAATGACTTGGTTCAAATGAAAGATGCAAGTGTTAGTTATGGCCCTACATAAATTTTTTCGTTTGTTTCGAAATAGACAACTGTGTAGACCAGGAGAAAACTTTCAGTTCGTTTTAATTACCTGCTCACTTTAAATTGCTAAAAGTATTTGTTTTGATAGAGCGCCCGCAAATGACTAGGTTCAAATAAAAGATGCAAGTCTTAGCTATGGCCTTACATAAGTTTTTCGTTTGTTTCGAAATAGACAACTGTGTAGACCAGGAGCAAACATACGGTTCGTTAAAGTTACCTACTCACTTCGAACCGCTAAAAGTATTTGTTTTGAAGGAGCGCCCGCAAATGACTAGGTTCATATGAATAATGCAAGTCTTAGCTATGGCCCTACATAAGTCTTTTCGTTTGTTTCGAAATAGACAACTGTGTAGACCAGGAGTAATCATTCAGTTCGTTATAATTACCTGTCCAGTTTAAATTGCTAAAAGTATTTGTTTTGATGGAGCGCCCGCAAATACTAGGTTCAAATAAAAGATGCCAGTGTTAGCTATGGCCCTACATAAGTCTTTTCGTTTGTTTCGAAATAGACAACTGTGTAGACCAGGAGCAAACATACGGTTCGTTAAAGTTACCTACTCACTTCGAACCGATAAAAGTATTTGTTTTGAAGGAGCGCCCGCAAATGACTAGGTTCAAATGAAAGATGCAAGTCTTAGCTATGGCCCTACATAAGTCTTTTCGTTTGTTTCGAAATAGACAACTGTGTAGACCAGGAGTAAACATTCAGTTCGTTATAATTACCTGCTCACTTTAAATTGCTAAAAGTATTTGTTTTGATGGAGCGCCCGCAAATGACTGGGTTGAAATGAAAGATACAAGTGTAAGCTATGGCCCTACATAAATCTTTTCGTTTGATTCGAAATAGACAACTGTGTAGACCAGGAGTAAACATTCAGTTCTTTATAATTACCTACTCACTTCGAACCGCTAAAAGTATTTGTTTTGAAGGAGCGCCCGCAAATGACTAGGTTCAAATGAAAGATGCAAGTCTAAGCTATGGCCCTACATAAGTCTTTTCGTTTGTTTCGAAATAGACAACTGTGTAGACCAGGAGAAAACTTTCAGTTCGTTTTAATTACCTGCTCACTTTAAATTGCTTAAAGTATTTGTTTTGATGGAGCGCCCGCAAATGACTGGGTTCAAATGAAAGATGCAAGTGTTAGCTATGGCCCTACATAGGTCTTTTCGTTTGTTTCGAAATAGACAACTGTGTAGACCAGGAGTAAACATTCAGTTCGTTATAATTACCTGCTCACTTTAAATTGCTAAAAGTATTTGTTTTGATGGAGCGCCCGCAAATGACTAAGTTCAAATGAAAGATGCAAGTGTTAGCTATGGCCCTACATAAGTTTTTTCGTTTGTTTCGAAATAGACAACTGTGTAGACCAGGAGTAAACATTCAGTTCGTTATAATTACCTGCTCACTTTAAATTGCTAAAAGTTTTTGTTTTGATGGAGCGCCCGCAAATGACTTGGTTCAAATGAAAGATGCAAGTGTTAGTTATGGCCCTACATAAGTCTTTTCGTTTGTTTCGAAATAGACAACTGTGTAGACCAGGAGAAAACTTTCAGTTCGTTTTAATTACCTGCTCACTTTAAATTGCTAAAAGTATTTGTTTTGATAGAGCGCCCGCAAATCACTAGGTTCAAATAAAAGATGCTAGTGTTAGCTATGGCCCTACATAAGTCTTTTCGTTTGTTTCGAAATAGACAACTGTGTAGACCAGGAGAAAACTTTCAGTTCGTTATAATTATCTACTCACTTCGAACCGCTAAAAGTATTTGTTTTGATGGAGCGCCCGCAAACGACTAGGTTCAAATGAAAGATGCAAGTGTTAGCTATGGCCCTACATAAGTCTTTTCGTTTGTTTCGAAATAGACAACTGTGTAGACCAGGAGTAAACATTCAGTTCGTTATAATTACCTGCTCAATTTAAATTGCTAAAAGTATTTGTTTTGAAGGAGCGCCCGCAAATGACTAGGTTCAAATGAAAGATGCAAGTCTAAGCTATGGCCCTACATAAGTCTTTTCGTTTGTTTCGAAATAGACAACTGTGTAGACCAGGAGAAAACTTTCAGTTCGTTTTAATTACCTGCTCACTTTGAATTGCTAAAAGTATTTGTTTTGATGGAGCGCCCGCAAATGACTAGGTTCAAATAAAAGATGCCAGTGTTAGCTATGGCCCTACATAAGTCTTTTCGTTTGTTTCGAAATAGACAACTGTGTAGACCAGGAGCAAACATACGGTGCGTTATAATTACCGACTCACTTCGAACCGCTAAAAGTATTTGTTTCGAAGGAGCGCCCGCAAATGACTAGGTTCAAATGAAAGATGCAAGTCTTAGCTATGGCCCTACATAAGTCTTTTCGTTTGTTTCGAAATAGACAACTGTGTAGACCAGGAGAAAACTTTCAGTTCGTTTTAATTACATGCTCACTTTAAATTGCTAAAAGTATTTGTTTTGAAGGAGCGCCCGCTAATGACTAGGTTCAAATGAAAGATGCAAGTCTTAGCTATGGCCCTACATAAGTCTTTTCGTTTGTTTCGAAATAGACAACTGTGTAGACCAGGAGTAAACATTCAGTTCGTTATAATTACCTACTCATTTCGAACCGCTAAAAGTATTTGTTTTGAAGGAGCGCCCGCAAATGACTAGGTTCTAATGAAAGATGCAAGTCTAAGCTATGGCCCTACATAAGTCTTTTCGTTTGTTTCGAAATAGACAACTGTGTAGACCAGGAGAAAACTTTCAGTTCGTTTTAATTACCTGCTCACTTTAAATTGCTTAAAGTATTTGTTTTGATGGAGCGCCCGCAAATGACTGGGTTCAAATGAAAGATGCAAGTGTTAGCTATGGCCCTACATAGGTCTTTTCGTTTGTTTCGAAATAGACAACTGTGTAGACCAGGAGTAAACATTCAGTTCGTTATAATTACCTGCTCACTTTAAATTGCTAAAAGTATTTGTTTTGATGGAGCGCCCGCAAATGACTAAGTTCAAATGAAAGATGCAAGTGTTAGCTATGGCCCTACATAAGTTTTTTCGTTTGTTTCGAAATAGACAACTGTGTAGACCAGGAGTAAACATTCAGTTCGTTATAATTACCTGCTCACTTTAAATTGCTAAAAGTTTTTGTTTTGATGGAGCGCCCGCAAATGACTTGGTTCAAATGAAAGATGCAAGTGTTAGTTATGGCCCTACATAAGTCTTTTCGTTTGTTTCGAAATAGACAACTGTGTAGACCAGGAGAAAACTTTCAGTTCGTTTTAATTACCTGCTCACTTTAAATTGCTAAAAGTATTTGTTTTGATAGAGCGCCCGCAAATCACTAGGTTCAAATAAAAGATGCTAGTGTTAGCTATGGCCCTACATAAGTCTTTTCGTTTGTTTCGAAATAGACAACTGTGTAGACCAGGAGCAAACATACGGTGCGTTATAATTACCTACTCACTTCGAACCGCTAAAAGTATTTGTTTTGAAGGAGCGCCCGCAAATGACTAGGTTCAAATGAAAGATGCAAGTGTTAGCTATGGCCCTACATAAGTCTTTTCGTTTGTTTCGAAATAGACAACTGTGTAGACCAGGAGAAAACTTTCAGTTCGTTTTAATTACCTGTTCACTTTAAATTGCTAAAAGTATTTGTTTTGATAGAGCGCCCGCAAATGACTAGGTTCAAATAAAAGATGCAAGTCTTAGCTATGGCCTTACATAAGTTTTTTCGTTTGTTTCGAAATAGACAACTGTGTAGACCAGGAGAAAACTTTCAGTTCGTTATAATTATCTACTCACTTCGAACCGCTAAAAGTATTTGTTTTGATGGAGCGCCCGCAAACGACTAGGTTCAAATGAAAGATGCAAGTGTTAGCTATGGCCCTACATAAGTCTTTTCGTTTGTTTCGAAATAGACAACTGTGTAGACCAGGAGTAAACATTCAGTTCGTTATAATTACCTGCTCAATTTAAATTGCTAAAAGTATTTGTTTTGAAGGAGCGCCCGCAAATGACTAGGTTCAAATGAAAGATGCAAGTCTAAGCTATGGCCCTACATAAGTCTTTTCGTTTGTTTCGAAATAGACAACTGTGTAGACCAGGAGAAAACTTTCAGTTCGTTTTAATTACCTGCTCACTTTGAATTGCTAAAAGTATTTGTTTTGATGGAGCGCCCGCAAATGACTAGGTTCAAATAAAAGATGCCAGTGTTAGCTATGGCCCTACATAAGTCTTTTCGTTTGTTTCGAAATAGACAACTGTGTAGACCAGGAGCAAACATACGGTGCGTTATAATTACCGACTCACTTCGAACCGCTAAAAGTATTTGTTTTGAAGGAGCGCCCGCAAATGACTAGGTTCAAATGAAAGATGCAAGTCTTAGCTATGGCCCTACATAAGTCTTTTCTTTTGTTTCGAAATAGACAACTGTGTAGACCAGGAGAAAACTTTCAGTTCGTTTTAATTACATGCTCACTTTAAATTGCTAAAAGTATTTGTTTTGAAGGAGCGCCCGCAAATGACTAGGTTCAAATGAAAGATGCAAGTCTTAGCTATGGCCCTACATAAGTCTTTTCGTTTGTTTCGAAATAGACAACTGTGTAGACCAGGAGTAAACATTCAGTTCGTTATAATTACCTACTCATTTCGAACCGCTAAAAGTATTTGTTTTGAAGGAGCGCCCGCAAATGACTAGGTTCTAATGAAAGATGCAAGTGTTAGCTATGGCCCTACATAAATCTTTTCGTTTGTTTCGAAATAGACAACTGTGTAGACCAGGAGTAAACATTCAGTTCGTTATAATTACCTGCTCACTTTAAATTGCTAAAAGTATTTGTTTTGATGGAGCGCCCGCAAATGACTAGGTTCAAATGAAAGATGCCAGTGTTAGCTATAGCCCTACATAAGTCTTTTCGTTTGTTTCGAAATAGACAACTGTGTAGACCAGGAGCAAACATACGGTGCGTTATAATTACCTACTCACTTCGAACCGCTAAAAGTATTTGTTTTGAAGGAGCGCCCGCAAATGACTAGGTTCAAATGAAAGATGCAAGTCTTAGCTATGGCCCTACATAAGTCTTTTCGTTTGTTTCGAAATAGACAACTGTGAGACCAGGAGCAAACATACGGTGCGTTATAATTACCTACTTACTTCGAACCGCTAAAAGTATTTGTTTTGAAGGAGCGCCCGCAAATGACTAGGTTCATATGAATAATGCAAGTCTTAGCTATGGCCCTACATAAGTCTTTTCGTTTGTTTCGAAATAGACAACTGTGTAGACCAGGAGTAAACATTCAGTTCGTTATAATTACCTGCTCACTTTAAATTGCTAAAAGTATTTGTTTTGATGGAGCGCCCGCAAATGACTAGGTTCAAATGAAAGATGCAAGTGTTAGCTATGGCCCTACATAAGTCTTTTCGTTTGTTTCGAAATAGACAACTGTGTAGACCAGGAGTAAACATTCAGTTCGTTATAATTACCTGCTCACTTTAAATTGCTAAAAGTATTTGTTTTGATGGAGCGCCCGCAAATGACTTGGTTCAAATGAAAGATGCAAGTGTTAGTTATGGCCCTACATAAATCTTTTCGTTTGTTTCGAAATAGACAACTGTGTAGACCAGGAGAAAACTTTCAGTTCGTTTTAATTACCTGCTCACTTTAAATTGCTAAAAGTATTTGTTTTGATAGAGCGCCCGCAAATGACTAGGTTCAAATGAAAGATGCAAGTCTTAGCTATGGCCCTACTTAAGTCTTTTCGTTTGTTTCGAAATAGACAACTGTGTAGACCAGGAGTAAACATTCAGTTCGTTATAATTACCTGCTCACTTTAAATTGCTAAAAGTATTTGTTTTGATAGAGCGCCCGCAAATGACTGGGTTGAAATGAAAGATACAAGTGTAAGCTATGGCCCTACATAAATCTTTTTGTTTGTTTCGAAATAGACAACTGTGTAGACCAGGAGTAAACATTCAGTTCGTTATAATTACCTGCTCACTTTAAATTGCTAAAAGTATTTGTTTTGATGGAGCGCCCGCAAATGACTAGGTTCAAATGAAAGATGCAAGTGTTAGCTATGGCCCTACATAAGTCTTTTCGTTTGTTTCGAAATAGACAACTGTGTAGACCAGGAGTAAACATTCAGTTCGTTATAATTACCTGCTCACTTTAAATTGCTAAAAGTATTTGTTTTGATGGAGCGCCCGCAAATGACTTGGTTCAAATGAAAGATGCAAGTGTTAGCTATGGCCCTACATAAGTCTTTTCGTTTGTTTCGAAATAGACAACTGTGCAGACCAGGAGAAAACTTTCAGTTCGTTTTAATTACCTGTTCACTTTAAATTGCTAAAAGTATTTGTTTTGATAGAGCGCCCGCAAATGACTAGGTTCAAATAAAAGATGCAAGTCTTAGCTATGGCTTTACATAAGTTTTTTCGTTTGTTTCGAAATAGACAACTGTGTAGACCAGGAGAAAACTTTCAGTTCGTTATAATTATCTGCTCACTTTAAATTGCTAAAAGTATTTGTTTTGATAGAGCGCCCGCAAATGACTAGGTTCAAATGAAAGATGCAAGTGTTAGCTATGGCCCTACATAAATCTTTTCGTTTGTTTCGAAATAGACAACTGTGTAGACCAGGACTAAACATTCAGTTCGTTATAATTACCTGCTCACTTTAAATTGCTAAAAGTATTTGTTTTGATGGAGCGCCCGCAAATGACTAGGTTCAAATGAAAGATGCAAGTGTTAGCTATGGCCCTACATAAATCTTTTCGTTTGTTTCGAAATAGACAACTGTGTAGACCAGGAGTAAACATTCAGTTCGTTATAATTACCTGCTCACTTTAAATTGCTAAAAGTATTTGTTTTGATGGAGCGCCCGCAAATGACTAGGTTCAAATGAAAGATGCAAGTGTTAGCTATGGCCCTACATAAGTCTTTTCGTTTGTTTCGAAATAGACAACTGTGTAGACCAGGAGTAAACATTCAGTTCGTTATAATTACCTGCTCACTTTAAATTGCTAAAAGTATTTGTTTTGATGGAGCGCCCGCAAATGACTTGGTTCAAATGAAAGATGCAAGTGTTAGTTATGGCCCTACATAAATCTTTTCGTTTGTTTCGAAATAGACAACTGTGTAGACCAGGAGTAAACATTCAGTTCGTTATAATTACCTGCTCACTTTAAATTGCTAAAAGTATTTGTTTTGAAGGAGCGCCCGCAAATGACTAGGTTCAAATGAAAGATGCAAGTGTTAGCTATGGCCCTACATAAGTCTTTTCGTTTGTTTCGAAATAGACAACTGTGTAGACCAGGAGTAAACATTCAGTTCGTTATAATTACCTGCTCACTTTAAATTGCTAAAAGTATTTGTTTTGATGGAGCGCCCGCAAATGACTTGGTTCAAATGAAAGATGCAAGTGTTAGCTATGGCCCTACATAAGTCTTTTCGTTTGTTTCGAAATAGACAACTGTGCAGACCAGGAGAAAACTTTCAGTTCGTTTTAATTACCTGTTCACTTTAAATTGCTAAAAGTATTTGTTTTGATAGAGCGCCCGCAAATGACTAGGTTCAAATAAAAGATGCAAGTCTTAGCTATGGCTTTACATAAGTTTTTTCGTTTGTTTCGAAATAGACAACTGTGTAGACCAGGAGAAAACTTTCAGTTCGTTTTAATTACCTGCTCACTTTAAATTGCTAAAAGTATTTGTTTTGATAGAGCGCCCGCAAATGACTAGGTTCAAATGAAAGATGCAAGTCTTAGCTATGGCCCTACATAAGTCTTTTCGTTTGTTTCGAAATAGACAACTGTGTAGACCAGGAGTAAACATTCAGTTCGTTATAATTACCTGCTCACTTTAAATTGCTAAAAGTATTTGTTTTGATAGAGCGCCCGCAAATGACTGGGTTGAAATGAAAGATACAAGTGTAAGCTATGGCCCTACATAAATCTTTTTGTTTGTTTCGAAATAGACAACTGTGTAGACCAGGAGTAAACATTCAGTTCGTTATAATTACCTGCTCACTTTAAATTGCTAAAAGTATTTGTTTTGATGGAGCGCCCGCAAATGACTAGGTTCAAATGAAAGATGCAAGTGTTAGCTATGGCCCTACATAAGTCTTTTCGTTTGTTTCGAAATAGACAACTGTGTAGACCAGGAGTAAACATTCAGTTCGTTATAATTACCTGCTCACTTTAAATTGCTAAAAGTATTTGTTTTGATGGAGCGCCCGCAAATGACTTGGTTCAAATGAAAGATGCAAGTGTTAGCTATGGCCCTACATAAGTCTTTTCGTTTGTTTCGAAATAGACAACTGTGCAGACCAGGAGAAAACTTTCAGTTCGTTTTAATTACCTGTTCACTTTAAATTGCTAAAAGTATTTGTTTTGATAGAGCGCCCGCAAATGACTAGGTTCAAATAAAAGATGCAAGTCTTAGCTATGGCTTTACATAAGTTTTTTCGTTTGTTTCGAAATAGACAACTGTGTAGACCAGGAGAAAACTTTCAGTTCGTTATAATTATCTGCTCACTTTAAATTGCTAAAAGTATTTGTTTTGATAGAGCGCCCGCAAATGACTAGGTTCAAATGAAAGATGCAAGTGTTAGCTATGGCCCTACATAAATCTTTTCGTTTGTTTCGAAATAGACAACTGTGTAGACCAGGACTAAACATTCAGTTCGTTATAATTACCTGCTCACTTTAAATTGCTAAAAGTATTTGTTTTGATGGAGCGCCCGCAAATGACTAGGTTCAAATGAAAGATGCAAGTGTTAGCTATGGCCCTACATAAATCTTTTCGTTTGTTTCGAAATAGACAACTGTGTAGACCAGGAGTAAACATTCAGTTCGTTATAATTACCTGCTCACTTTAAATTGCTAAAAGTATTTGTTTTGATGGAGCGCCCGCAAATGACTAGGTTCAAATGAAAGATGCAAGTGTTAGCTATGGCCCTACATAAGTCTTTTCGTTTGTTTCGAAATAGACAACTGTGTAGACCAGGAGTAAACATTCAGTTCGTTATAATTACCTGCTCACTTTAAATTGCTAAAAGTATTTGTTTTGATGGAGCGCCCGCAAATGACTTGGTTCAAATGAAAGATGCAAGTGTTAGTTATGGCCCTACATAAATCTTTTCGTTTGTTTCGAAATAGACAACTGTGTAGACCAGGAGTAAACATTCAGTTCGTTATAATTACCTGCTCACTTTAAATTGCTAAAAGTATTTGTTTTGAAGGAGCGCCCGCAAATGACTAGGTTCAAATGAAAGATGCAAGTGTTAGCTATGGCCCTACATAAGTCTTTTCGTTTGTTTCGAAATAGACAACTGTGTAGACCAGGAGCAAACATACGGTGCGTTATAATTACCTACTCACTTCGAACCGCTAAAAGTATTTGTTTTGAAGGAGCGCCCGCAAATGACTAGGTTCAAATGAAAGATGCAAGTCTTAGCTATGGCCCTACATAAGTCTTTTCGTTTGTTTCGAAATAGACAACTGTGAAGACCAGGAGCAAACATACGGTGCGTTATAATTACCTACTTACTTC
Source organism: Agriphila geniculea (assembly GCA_943789525.1). Taxonomy (NCBI): domain Eukaryota; kingdom Metazoa; phylum Arthropoda; class Insecta; order Lepidoptera; family Crambidae; genus Agriphila; species Agriphila geniculea. The sequence goes on along the minus strand of OX038897.1, from coordinate 1,919,645 downwards.
GAACCGCTAAAAGTATTTGCTTTGAAGGAGCGCCCGCAAATGACTAGGTTCATATGAATAATGCAAGTCTTAGCTATGGCCCTACATAAGTCTTTTCGTTTGTTTCGAAATAGACAACTGTGTAGACCAGGAGTAAACATTCAGTTCGTTATAATTACCTACTCACTTCGAACCGCTAAAAGTATTTGTTTTGAAGGAGCGCCCGCAAATGACTAAGTTCAAATAAAAGATGCCAGTGTTAGCTATGGCCCTACATAAGTCTTTTCGTTTGTTTCGAAATAGACAACTGTGTAGACCAGGAGCAAACATACGGTGCGTTATAATTACCTACTCACTTCGAACCGCTAAAAGTATTTGTTTTGAAGGAGCGCCCGCAAATGACTAGGTTCAAATGAAAGATGCAAGTGTTAGCTATGGCCCTACATAAATCTTTTCGTTTGTTTCGAACCGCTAAAAGTATTTGGTACTTACTGCGTGGTTGTGGCAATCAGTTTAAAAAAAATAAACTACCTACCTATTATACTACATATTATGTAAGGTTTGTGTATCCTTACTTGTCTTATTTAGTAAACAGTTTTTGACAGTTGTCATACGTCTTCGATACTTAAATCGTTATTTAAAAATATGTTAGTAACTTTATGAAATTGTTATTAATAACTATCCCTCGGTAACAGTGCTTTTTTCGGGATGAAAGTTACTCTATGTCCTTCTTTGTACCCCTGGCAACGTGTATGTAAAATTTCATGATGATCGGTTCAGTAGTTAAGACGTGAAGGCGTAACAAACAAACAAACAAATAAACAAACAAACGGACTTTCGCATTTATAATATTAATAAGGATTAACAATTTATATCGTATTCTATGTGTGTGGGAAAACTATTTGTTGTACCAATTTTATAAATGATTATTTCAATAAAGAGTTGGGTGAAGATTGTTTACCAAATAAGACAAGGATAGACAGACTTTAGGTAACCATGAAATTAACTACATACAGTATAAAAGTACAATACATTATTCCAACTAATTCATAAGCTAGTTTACATTTGACAGAATTACTTACGCGTTGTTGACACATTTAAATAGGGATTAATTAAGTCAGTATCTTTCCACTTTAACAAAACTATAAAATGTTATTGGAATTAAATAAATAATAAGAAAAGTAGCAAAATTAAAGTTAACACAGAAACGTGCGTACGCATTAAGATTACAAAACCTTGTGAGGCTATGTCCAAGACCAATGCACTCTGCCATGCGCTTGCGGACGGGCACAAAGGCTTGAACACCCGTCTCACTCGCACCACAAAAGCGGAGCGCCGCCACTAGACCGTATCAGAAAGCCGACAGCCTACCGGCGCTTATTTCGCTTTACTAAAATGGACCTTATCCGGGTGTATTAAATTATATTATTATTACCGGCGCTTATCGGCGCCGATAAGCGCCTGTCCATTTTAGTATGGCGAAATAAGCGCCGATAGGCTGTCGGCTTTCTGTGTACCTACGCACAGCTTTGTGCTCGCACCATTGTAAGCGATGTAGGTATACAAAGTGGGCTGCGTTCTGTACTATAATTATAGTATTTGTACTATAATATCACCTTTTGTATAGTATACTATCCGAAGTCCAAGATAGTACACTAATATACTATAATTTTACAGCTCCGTCCGTCGTACCACAGATAATATACTAGTGTCGTACCTATTAAAATTAGTACAATTTTTAATTTTAAATCGGTTAAGTATTATTTGTCATAGAAGAAAAAAACGTGAAAACACAGACCATTGAGTTCCTTCCTCGATGACAGTGAGATTCTCCTATTATAGAGGTCGCATTTTCTCAACCGAATCTCGTAAAATTTTGTGAACGGCAACCTAGTCATTTGCGGGCGCACCATCAAAACAAATACTTTTAGCAATTTAAAGTGAGCAGGTAATTATAACGAACTGAATGTTTACTCCTGGTCTACACAGTTGTCTATTTCGAAACAAACGAAAAAACTTATGTAGGGCCATAGCTAACACTTGCATCTTTCATTTGAACCTAGTCATTTGCGGGCGCTCCATCAAAACAAATACTTTAAGCAATTTAAAGTGAGCAGGTAATTAAAACGAACTGAAAGTTTTCTCCTGGTCTACACAGTTGTCTATTTCGAAACAAACGAAAAGACTTATGTAGGGCCATAGCTTAGACTTGCATCTTTCATTTGAACCTAGTCATTTGCGGGCGCTCCTTCAAAACAAATACTTTTAGCGGTTCGAAGTGAGTAGGTAATTATAACGCACCGTATGTTTGCTCCTGGTCTACACAGTTGTCTATTTCGAAACAAACGAAAAGACTTATGTAGGGCCATAGCTAACACTTGCATCTTTCATTTGAACCTAGTCATTTGCGGGCGCTCCTTCAAAACAAATACTTTTAGCGGTTCGAAGTGAGGAGGTAATTATAACGCACCGTATGTTTGCTCCTGGTCTACACAGTTGTGTATTTCGAAACAAACGAAAAGACTTATGTAGGGCCATAGCTAACACTGGCATCTTTTATTTGAACCTAGTCATTTGCGGGCGCTCCATCAAAACAAATACTTTTAGCAATTTAAAGTGAGCAGGTAATTATAACGAACTGAATGTTTACTCTTGGTCTACACAGTTGTCTATTTCGAAACAAACGAAAAGACTTATGTAGGGCCATAACTTACACTTGCATCTTTCATTTGAACCAAGTCATTTGCGGGCGCTCCATCAAAACAAATACTTTTAGCAATTTAAAGTGAGCAGGTAATTAAAACGAACTGAAAGTTTTCTCCTGGTCTACACAGTTGTCTATTTCGAAACAAACGAAAAGACTTATGTAGGGCCATAGTTTAGACTTGCATCTTTCATTTGAACCTAGTCATTTGCGGGCGCTCCATCAAAACAAATACTTTTAGCAATTTAAAGTGAACAGGTAATTATAACGAACTGAATGTTTACTCCTGGTCTACACAGTTGTCTATTTCGAAACAAACGAAAAGATTTATGTAGGGCCATAGCTAACACTTGCATCTTTCATTTGAACCTAGTCATTTGCGGGCGCTCCATCAAAACAAATACTTTTAGCAATTTAAAGTGAGCAGGTAATTATAACGAACTGAATGTTTACTCCTGGTCTACACAGTTGTCTATTTCGAAACAAACGAAAAGATTTATGTAGGGCCATAGCTAACACTTGCATCTTTCATTTGAACCTAGTCATTTGCGGGCGCTCCTTCAAAACAAATACTTTTAGCGGTTCGAAGTGAGTAGGTAATTATAACGCACCATATGTTTGCTCCTGGTCTACACAGTTGTCTATTTTGAAACAAACGAAAAGACTTATGTAGGGCCATAGCTAACACTGGCATCTTTTATTTGAACCTAGTGATTTGCGGGCGCTCCATCAAAACAAATACTTTTAGCAATTTAAAGTGAGCAGGTAATTAAAACGAACTGAAAGTTTTCTCCTGGTCTACACAGTTGTCTATTTCGAAACAAACGAAAAGATTTATGTAGGGCCATAGCTAACACTTGCATCTTTCATTTGAACCTAGTCATTTGCGGGCGCTCCTTCAAAACAAATACTTTTAGCGGTTCGAAGTGAGTAGGTAATTATAACGCACCATATGTTTGCTCCTGGTCTACACAGTTGTCTATTTTGAAACAAACGAAAAGACGTATGTAGGGCCATAGCTAACACTTGCATCTTTCATTTGAACCTAGTCATTTGCGGGCGCTCCTTCAAAACAAATACTTTTAGCGGTTCGAAGTGAGTAGGTAATTATAACGCACCGTATGTTTGCTCCTGGTCTACACAGTTGTCTATTTCGAAACAAACGAAAAGACTTATCTAGGGCCATAGCTAACACTGGCATCTTTTATTTGAACCTAGTGATTTGCGGGCGCTCCATCAAAACAAATACTTTTAGCAATTTAAAGTGAGCAGGTAATTAAAACGAACTGAAAGTTTTCTCCTGGTCTACACAGTTGTCTATTTCGAAACAAACGAAAAGACTTATGTAGGGCCATAGCTTAGACTTGCATCTTTCATTTGAACCTAGTCATTTGCGGGCGCTCCTTCAAAACAAATACTTTTAGCAATTTAAATTGAGCAGGTAATTATAACGAACTGAATATTTACTCCTGGTCTACACAGTTGTCTATTTCGAAACAAACGAAAAGACTTATGTAGGGCCATAGCTGAGACTTGCATCTTTCATTTGAACCTAGTCATTTGCGGGCGCTCCTTCAAAACAAATACTTTTAGCGGTTCGAAGTGAGAAGGTAACTTTAACGAACCGTATGTTTGCTCCTGGTCTACACAGTTGTCTATTTCGAAACAAACGAAAAGACTCATGTAGGGCCATAGCTAACACTTGCATCTTTCATTTGAACCTAGTCATTTGCGGGCGCTCCATCAAAACAAATACTTTTAGCAATTTAAAGTGAGCAGATAATTATAACGAACTGAAAGTTTTCTCCTGGTCTACACAGTTGTCTATATCGAAACAAACGAAAAGACTTATGTAAGGCCATAGCTAAGACTTGCATCTTTTATTTGAACCTAGTCATTTGCGGGCGCTCTATCAAAACAAATACTTTTAGCAATTTAAAGTGAGCAGGTAATTAAAACGAACTGAAAGTTTTCTCCTGGTCTACACAGTTGTCTATTTCGAAACAAACGAAAAGACTTATGTAGGGCCATAGCTAAGACTTGCATCTTTCATTTGAACCTAGTCATTTGCGGGCGCTCCTTCAAAACAAATACTTTTAGCGGTTCGAAGTGAGTAGGTAATTATAACGCACCGTATGTTTGCTCCTGGTCTACACAGTTGTCTATTTCGAAACAAACGAAAAGACTTATGTAGGGCCATAGCTAACACTGGCATCTTTTATTTGATCCTAGTCATTTGCGGGCGCTCCATCAAAACAAATACTTTTAGCAATTTAAAGTGAGCAGGTAATTATAACGAACTGAATGTTTACTCCTGGTCTACACAGTTGTCTATTTCGAAACAAACGAAAAGACTTATGTAGGGCCATAGCTAACACTTGCATCTTTCATTTGAACCTAGTCATTTGCGGGCGCTCCTTCAAAACAAATACTTTTAGCGGTTCGAAGTGAGTAGGTAATTATAACGCACCGTATGTTTGCTCCTGGTCTACACAGTTGTCTATTTCGAAACAAACGAAAAGACTTATGTAGGGCCATAGCTAAGACTTGCATCTTTCATTTGAACCTAGTCATTTGCGGGCGCTCCTTCAAAACAAATACTTTTATCGGTTCGAAGTGAGTAGGTAACTTTAACGAACCGTATGTTTGCTCCTGGTCTACACAGTTGTCTATTTCGAAACAAACGAAAAGACTTATGTAGGGCCATAGCTAACACTTGCATCTTTCATTTGAACCTAGTCATTTGCGGGCGCTCCATCAAAACAAATACTTTTAGCAATTTAAAGTGAGCAGGTAATTAAAACGAACTGAAAGTTTTCTCCTGGTCTACACAGTTGTCTATTTCGAAACAAACAAAAAGACTTATGTAGGGCCATAGCTTAGACTTGCATCTTTCATTTGAACCTAGTCATTTGCGGGCGCTCCTTCAAAACAAATACTTTTAGCAATTTAAATTGAGCAGGTAATTATAACGAACTGAATGTTTACTCCTGGTCTACACAGTTGTCTATTTCGAAACAAACGAAAAGACTTAAGTAGGGCCATAGCTGAGACTTGCATCTTTCATTTGAACCTAGTCATTTGCGGGCGCTCCTTCAAAACAAATACTTTTAGCGGTTCGAAGTGAGAAGGTAACTTTAACGAACCGTATGTTTGCTCCTGGTCTACACAGTTGTCTATTTCGAAACAAACGAAAAGACTTATGTAGGGCCATAGCTAACACTTGCATCTTTCATTTGAACCTAGTCATTTGCGGGCGCTCCATCAAAACAAATACTTTTAGCAATTTAAAGTGAGCAGATAATTATAACGAACTGAAAGTTTTCTCCTGGTCTACACAGTTGTCTATTTCGAAACAAACGAAAAAACTTATGTAAGGCCATAGCTAAGACTTGCATCTTTTATTTGAACCTAGTCATTTGCGGGCGCTCTATCAAAACAAATACTTTTAGCAATTTAAAGTGAACAGGTAATTAAAACGAACTGAAAGTTTTCTCCTGGTCTACACAGTTGTCTATTTCGAAACAAACGAAAAGACTTATGTAGGGCCATAGCTAAGACTTGCATCTTTCATTTGAACCTAGTCATTTGCGGGCGCTCCTTCAAAACAAATACTTTTAGCGGTTCGAAGTGAGTAGGTAATTATAACGCACCGTATGTTTGCTCCTGGTCTACACAGTTGTCTATTTCGAAACAAACGAAAAGACTTATGTAGGGCCATAGCTAAGACTTGCATCTTTCATTTGAACCTAGTCATTTGCGGGCGCTCCTTCAAAACAAATACTTTTATCGGTTCGAAGTGAGTAGGTAACTTTAACGAACCGTATGTTTGCTCCTGGTCTACACAGTTGTCTATTTCGAAACAAACGAAAAGACTTATGTAGGGCCATAGCTAACACTGGCATCTTTTATTTGAACCTAGTCATTTGCGGGCGCTCCATCAAAACAAATACTTTTAGCAATTTAAAGTGAGCAGGTAATTATAACGAACTGAATGTTTACTCCTGGTCTACACAGTTGTCTATTTCGAAACAAACGAAAAGACTTATGTAGGGCCATAGCTAACACTTGCATCTTTCATTTGAACCTAGTCATTTGCGGGCGCTCCTTCAAAACAAATACTTTTAGCGGTTCGAAGTGAGTAGGTAATTATAACGCACCGTATGTTTGCTCCTGGTCTACACAGTTGTCTATTTCGAAACAAACGAAAAGACTTATGTAGGGCCATAGCTAACACTGGCATCTTTTATTTGAACCTAGTGATTTGCGGGCGCTCCATCAAAACAAATACTTTTAGCAATTTAAAGTGAGCAGGTAATTAAAACGAACTGAAAGTTTTCTCCTGGTCTACACAGTTGTCTATTTCGAAACAAACGAAAAGACTTATGTAGGGCCATAGCTAACACTTGCATCTTTCATTTGAACCTAGTCATTTGCGGGCGCTCCTTCAAAACAAATACTTTTAGCGGTTCGAAGTGAGGAGGTAATTATAACGCACCGTATGTTTGCTCCTGGTCTACACAGTTGTCTATTTCGAAACAAACGAAAAGACTTATGTAGGGCCATAGCTAACACTGGCATCTTTTATTTGAACCTAGTCATTTGCGGGCGCTCCATCAAAACAAATACTTTTAGCAATTTAAAGTGAGCAGGTAATTATAACGAACTGAATGTTTACTCTTGGTCTACACAGTTGTCTATTTCGAAACAAACGAAAAGACTTATGTAGGGCCATAACTTACACTTGCATCTTTCATTTGAACCAAGTCATTTGCGGGCGCTCCATCAAAACAAATACTTTTAGCAATATAAAGTGAGCAGGTAATTAAAACGAACTGAAAGTTTTCTCCTGGTCTACACAGTTGTCTATTTCGAAACAAACGAAAAGACTTATGTAGGGCCATAGTTTAGACTTGCATCTTTCATTTGAACCTAGTCATTTGCGGGCGCTCCATCAAAACAAATACTTTTAGCAATTTAAAGTGAGCAGGTAATTATAACGAACTGAATGTTTACTCCTGGTCTACACAGTTGTCTATTTCGAAACAAACGAAAAGATTTATGTAGGGCCATAGCTAACACTTGCATCTTTCATTTGAATTTAGTCATTTGCGGGCGCTCCATCAAAACAAATACTTTTAGCAATTTAAAGTGAGCAGGTAATTATAACGAACTGAATGTTTACTCCTGGTCTACACAGTTGTCTATTTCGAAACAAACGAAAAGATTTATGTAGGGCCATAGCTAACACTTGCATCTTTCATTTGAACCTAGTCATTTGCGGGCGCTCCTTCAAAACAAATACTTTTAGCGGTTCGAAGTGAGTAGGTAATTATAACGCACCATATGTTTGCTCCTGGTCTACACAGTTGTCTATTTTGAAACAAACGAAAAGACTTATGTAGGGCCATAGCTAACACTGGCATCTTTTATTTGAACCTAGTGATTTGCGGGCGCTCCATCAAAACAAATACTTTTAGCAATTTAAAGTGAGCAGGTAATTAAAACGAACTGAAAGTTTTCTCCTGGTCTACACAGTTGTCTATTTCGAAACAAACGAAAAGATTTATGTAGGGCCATAGCTAACACTTGCATCTTTCATTTGAACCTAGTCATTTGCGGGCGCTCCTTCAAAACAAATACTTTTAGCGGTTCGAAGTGAGTAGGTAATTATAACGCACCATATGTTTGCTCCTGGTCTACACAGTTGTCTATTTTGAAACAAACGAAAAGACTTATGTAGGGCCATAGCTAACACTGGCATCTTTTATTTGAACCTAGTGATTTGCGGGCGCTCCATCAAAACAAATACTTTTAGCAATTTAAAGTGAGCAGGTAATTAAAACGAACTGAAAGTTTTCTCCTGGTCTACACAGTTGTCTATTTCGAAACAAACGAAAAGATTTATGTAGGGCCATAGCTAACACTTGCATCTTTCATTTGAACCTAGTCATTTGCGGGCGCTCCTTCAAAACAAATACTTTTAGCGGTTCGAAGTGAGTAGGTAATTATAACGCACCATATGTTTGCTCCTGGTCTACACAGTTGTCTATTTTGAAACAAACGAAAAGACTTATGTAGGGCCATAGCTAACACTTGCATCTTTCATTTGAACCTAGTCATTTGCGGGCGCTCCTTCAAAACAAATACTTTTAGCGGTTCGAAGTGAGTAGGTAATTATAACGCACCATATGTTTGCTCCTGGTCTACACAGTTGTCTATTTCGAAACAAACGAAAAGACTTATGTAGGGCCATAGCTAACACTGGCATCTTTTATTTGAACCTAGTGATTTGCGGGCGCTCCATCAAAACAAATACTTTTAGCAATTTAAAGTGAGCAGGTAATTAAAACGAACTGAAAGTTTTCTCCTGGTCTACACAGTTGTCTATTTCGAAACAAACGAAAAGACTTATGTAGGGCCATAGTTTAGACTTGCATCTTTCATTTGAACCTAGTCATGTGCGGGCGCTCCTTCAAAACAAATACTTTTAGCAATTTAAATTGAGCAGGTAATTATAACGAACTGAATGTTTACTCCTGGTCTACACAGTTGTCTATTTCGAAACAAACGAAAAGACTTATGTAGGGCCATAGCTGAGACTTGCATCTTTCATTTGAACCTAGTCATTTGCGGGCGCTCCTTCAAAACAAATACTTTTAGCGGTTCGAAGTGAGAAGGTAACTTTAACGAACCGTATGTTTGCTCCTGGTCTACACAGTTGTCTATTTCGAAACAAACGAAAAGACTTATGTAGGGCCATAGCTAACACTTGCATCTTTCATTTGAACCTAGTCATTTGCGGGCGCTCCATCAAAACAAATACTTTTAGCAATTTAAAGTGAGCAGATAATTATAACGAACTGAAAGTTTTCTCCTGGTCTACACAGTTGTCTATTTCGAAACAAACGAAAAGACTTATGTAAGGCCATAGCTAAGACTTGCATCTTTTATTTGAACCTAGTCATTTGCGGGCGCTCTATCAAAACAAATACTTTTAGCAATTTAAAGTGAACAGGTAATTAAAACGAACTGAAAGTTTTCTCCTGGTCTACACAGTTGTCTATTTCGAAACAAACGAAAAGACTTATGTAGGGCCATAGCTAAGACTTGCATCTTTCATTTGAACCTAGTCATTTGCGGGCGCTCCTTCAAAACAAATACTTTTAGCGGTTCGAAGTGAGAAGGTAACTTTAACGAACCGTATGTTTGCTCCTGGTCTACACAGTTGTCTATTTCGAAACAAACGAAAAGACTTATGTAGGGCCATAGCTAACACTTGCATCTTTCATTTGAACCTAGTCATTTGCGGGCGCTCCATCAAAACAAATACTTTTAGCAATTTAAAGTGAGCAGATAATTATAACGAACTGAAAGTTTTCTCCTGGTCTACACAGTTGTCTATTTCGAAACAAACGAAAAAACTTATGTAAGGCCATAGCTAAGACTTGCATCTTTTATTTGAACCTAGTCATTTGCGGGCGCTCTATCAAAACAAATACTTTTAGCAATTTAAAGTGAACAGGTAATTAAAACGAACTGAAAGTTTTCTCCTGGTCTACACAGTTGTCTATTTCGAAACAAACGAAAAGACTTATGTAGGGCCATAGCTAAGACTTGCATCTTTCATTTGAACCTAGTCATTTGCGGGCGCTCCTTCAAAACAAATACTTTTAGCGGTTCGAAGTGAGTAGGTAATTATAACGCACCGTATGTTTGCTCCTGGTCTACACAGTTGTCTATTTCGAAACAAACGAAAAGACTTATGTAGGGCCATAGCTAAGACTTGCATCTTTCATTTGAACCTAGTCATTTGCGGGCGCTCCTTCAAAACAAATACTTTTATCGGTTCGAAGTGAGTAGGTAACTTTAACGAACCGTATGTTTGCTCCTGGTCTACACAGTTGTCTATTTCGAAACAAACGAAAAGACTTATGTAGGGCCATAGCTAACACTGGCATCTTTTATTTGAACCTAGTCATTTGCGGGCGCTCCATCAAAACAAATACTTTTAGCAATTTAAAGTGAGCAGGTAATTATAACGAACTGAATGTTTACTCCTGGTCTACACAGTTGTCTATTTCGAAACAAACGAAAAGACTTATGTAGGGCCATAGCTAACACTTGCATCTTTCATTTGAACCTAGTCATTTGCGGGCGCTCCTTCAAAACAAATACTTTTAGCGGTTCGAAGTGAGTAGGTAATTATAACGCACCGTATGTTTGCTCCTGGTCTACACAGTTGTCTATTTCGAAACAAACGAAAAGACTTATGTAGGGCCATAGCTAACACTGGCATCTTTTATTTGAACCTAGTGATTTGCGGGCGCTCCATCAAAACAAATACTTTTAGCAATTTAAAGTGAGCAGGTAATTAAAACGAACTGAAAGTTTTCTCCTGGTCTACACAGTTGTCTATTTCGAAACAAACGAAAAGACTTATGTAGGGCCATAGCTAACACTTGCATCTTTCATTTGAACCTAGTCATTTGCGGGCGCTCCTTCAAAACAAATACTTTTAGCGGTTCGAAGTGAGGAGGTAATTATAACGCACCGTATGTTTGCTCCTGGTCTACACAGTTGTCTATTTCGAAACAAACGAAAAGACTTATGTAGGGCCATAGCTAACACTGGCATCTTTTATTTGAACCTAGTCATTTGCGGGCGCTCCATCAAAACAAATACTTTTAGCAATTTAAATTGAGCAGGTAATTATAACGAACTGAATGTTTACTCCTGGTCTACACAGTTGTCTATTTCGAAACAAACGAAAAGACTTATGTAGGGCCATAGCTGAGACTTGCATCTTTCATTTGAACCTAGTCATTTGCGGGCGCTCCTTCAAAACAAATACTTTTAGCGGTTCGAAGTGAGAAGGTAACTTTAACGAACCATATGTTTGCTCCTGGTCTACACAGTTGTCTATTTCGAAACAAACGAAAAGACTTATGTAGGGCCATAGCTAACACTTGCATCTTTCATTTGAACCTAGTCATTTGCGGGCGCTCCATCAAAACAAATACTTTTAGCAATTTAAAGTGAGCAGATAATTATAACGAACTGAAAGTTTTCTCCTGGTCTACACAGTTGTCTATTTCGAAACAAACGAAAAAACTAATGTAAGGCCATAGCTAAGACTTGCATCTTTTATTTGAACCTAGTCATTTGCGGGCGCTCTATCAAAACAAATACTTTTAGCAATTTAAAGTGAACAGGTAATTAAAACGAACTGAAAGTTTTCTCCTGGTCTACACAGTTGTCTATTTCGAAACAAACGAAAAGACTTATGTAGGGCCATCGCTAAGACTTGCATCTTTTATTTGAACCTAGTCATTTGCGGGCGCTCCATCAAAACAAATACTTTTAGCAATTTAAAGTGAGCAGGTAATTATAACGAACTGAATGTTTACTCCTGGTCTACACAGTTGTCTATTTCGAAACAAACGAAAAGACTTATGTAGGGCCATAGCTAACACTTGCATCTTTCATTTGAACCAAGTCATTTGCGGGCGCTCCATCAAAACAAATACTTTTAGCAATTTAAAGTGAGCAGGTAATTATAACGAACTGAAAGTTTTCTCCTGGTCTACACAGTTGTCTATTTCGAAACAAACGAAAAAACTTATGTAGGGCCATAGCAACCACTTGCATCTTTCATTTGAACCTAGTCATTTGCGGGCGCTCCATCAAAACAAATACTTTTAGCAATTTAAATTGAGCAGGTAATTATAACGAACTGAATGTTTACTCCTGGTCTACACAGTTGTCTATTTCGAAACAAACGAAAAGACTTATGTAGGGCCATAGCTAACACTTGCATCTTTCATTTGAACCCAGTCATTTGCGGGCGCTCCATCAAAACAAATACTTTAAGCAATTTAAAGTGAGCAGGTAATTAAAACGAACTGAAAGTTTTCTCCTGGTCTACACAGTTGTCTATTTCGAAACAAACGAAAAGATTTATGTAGGGCCATAGCTAACACTTGCATCTTTCATTTGAACCTAGTCATTTGCGGGCGCTCCTTCAAAACAAATACTTTTAGCGTTTCGAAGTGAGTAGGTAATTATAACGCACCGTATGTTTGCTCCTGGTCTACACAGTTGTCTATTTCGAAACAAACGAAAAGACTTATGTAGGGCCATAGCTAACACTTGCATCTTTCATTTGAACCTAGTCATTTGCGGGCGCTCCATCAAAACAAATACTTTTAGCAATTTAAAGTGAGCAGGTAATTAAAACGAACTGAAAGTTTTCTCCTGGTCTACACAGTTGTCTATTTCGAAACAAACGAAAAGCCTTATGTAGGGCCATAGCTAACACTTGCATCTTTCATTTGAACCTAGTCATTTGCGGGCGCTCCTTCAAAACAAATACTTTTAGCGGTTCGAAGTGAGTAGGTAATTATAACGAACTGAATGTTTACTCCTGGTCTACACAGTTGTCTATTTCGAAACAAACGAAAAGATTTATGTAGGGCCATAGCTAACACTTGTATCTTTTATTTCAACCCAGTCATTTGCGGGCGCTCCATCAAAACAAATACTTTTAGCAATTTAAAGTGAGCAGGTAATTATAACGAACTGAATGTTTACTCCTGGTCTACACAGTTGTCTATTTCGAAACAAACGAAAAGACTTATGTAGGGCCATCGCTAAGACTTGCATCTTTCATTTGAACCTAGTCATTTGCGGGCGCTCCTTCAAAACAAATACTTTTGGCGGTTCGAAGTGAGTAGGTAATTATAACGCACCGTATGTTTGCTCCTGGTCTACACAGTTGTCTATTTCGAAACAAACGAAAAGATTTATGTAGGGCCATAGCTTACACTTGCATCTTTCATTTGAACCTAGTCATTGGCGGGCGCTCCATCAAAACAAATACTTTTAGCAATTTAAATTGAGCAGGTAATTATAACGAACTGAATGTTTACTCCTGGTCTACACAGTTGTCTATTTCGAAACAAACGAAAAGACTTATGTAGGGCCATAGCTAACACTTGCATCTTTCATTTGAACCCAGTCATTTGCGGGCGCTCCATCAAAACAAATACTTTAAGCAATTTAAAGTAAGCAGGTAATTAAAGCGAACTGAAAGTTTTCTCCTGGTCTACACAGTTGTCTATTTCGAAACAAACGAAAAGATTTATGTAGGGCCATAGCTAACACTTGCATCTTTCATTTGAACCTAGTCATTTGCGGGCGCTCCTTCAAAACAAATACTTTTAGCGTTTCGAAGTGAGTAGGTAATTATAACGCACCGTATGTTTGCTCCTGGTGTACACAGTTGTCTATTTCGAAACAAACGAAAAGACTTATGTAGGGCCATAGCTAACACTTGCATCTTTCATTTGAACCAAGTCATTTGCGGGCGCTCCATCAAAACAAATACTTTTAGCAATTTAAAGTGAGCAGGTAATTATAACGAACTGAATGTTTACTCCTGGTCTACACAGTTGTCTATTTCGAAACAAACGAAAAGACTTATGTAGGGCTAAAGCTAAGACTTGCATCTTTCATTTGAACCTAGTCATTTGCGGGCGCTCCTTCAAAACAAATACTTTTAGCGGTTCGAAGTGAGTAGGTAATTATAACGCACCGTATGTTTGCTCCTGGTCTTCACAGTTGTCTATTTCGAAACAAACGAAAAGACTTATGTAGGGCCAAAGCTAAGACTTGCATCTTTCATTTGAACCTAGTCATTTGCGGGCGCTCCATCAAAACAAATACTTTTAGCAATTTAAAGTGAGCATGTAATTAAAACGAACTGAAAGTTTTCTCCTGGTCTACACAGTTGTCTATTTCGAAACAAACAAAAAGACTTATGTAGGGCCATAGCTAAGACTTGCATCTTTCATTTGAACCTAGTCATTTGCGGGCGCTCCTTCAAAACAAATACTTTTAGCGGTTCGAAGTAACTTTAACGAACCGTATGTTTGCTCCTGGTCTACACAGTTGTCTATTTCGAAACAAACGAAAAAACTTATGTAAGGCCATAGCTAACACTTGCATCTTTCATTTGAACCTAGTCATTTGCGGGCGCTCCTTTAAACGAATATTAGAATAGCGTTTTTACGCGTACTTACGGAATTCTACAATTTGAGTATTTTTCTTATGTGTATCTACCTATCTATAGCCCAATTTTTTCTATGAGTAACGGTACATTTTGATGTACTCACATAGATTTAGCATTATTCAATGATTCCTTACATAAACTAGTCCATATAACGAGTTATTGAGGTTGTTAGTGCGTGCAGGCAAGATTTTTCTAAAAAAATAAAAAAAATCATAACTTTTTTCGGTTTGTCAAAACAAACAAAATTTTATCAAAACAAATCAAAACTAACGAAAAGCAATCATAATGCGCAATTTTTATTTTGTTTTGCCATATGGGGTGGCTATCTTCACGTGAAGATAGCCACCCCACTTTGCATTTTTTTCTAGGGAATACGGAGTCTAAACAAACGAAAATTTTAATCAAAACAAACGAAACTAACAAATATCTATCGAATAAGCTTTAAATAAAACCATTTGGTGCAATGGGGTGGCTAGCGTGAAGATAGCCACCCCACTTTTGTTTTTAAAAAAAAAGTATGAAGGAAATCTAAACAAACGATTTTTTTTCCAAAACAAATCAAAACTAACGCTAAACTAACGACCTGCACCCTCAAAACCTGGGCACTCGAAATGGGGTGGCTATCTTCACGGAGGTAGCTTTTTTGCAATAGTGGTCCCGTGACCACGGCCCTTGGACGGCCAAATAACGGCAAAAAACACGTTTGTTGTATGGGAGCCACACTTAAATATTTATTGTATTCTGTTTTTGGTATTTGTTGTTATAGCGGCAATAGAAATACGTCATCTGTGAAAATTTCAACTGTCTAGCTATCACGGTTCATGAGATACAGCCTGGTGACAGACAGACAGACGGACAGTGGAATCTTGTAACAGGGTCCCGTTTTTACCCTTTGTGCACAGAACCCTAAAAAACATAAGTAAGTATTTAAATGAGATATTTCTAGGTAAGGGATTCTAAGTTGTTACAAAATTTACATAATTATGTAAATTGAAAAAACGTGTTTATTGTGCAATAAAATGGACGGCGGCGGCGCGCGTTGAGGTCACAGCAAATTTCTGGCAGCAAAATTGTTTTTTTTTAAACCAACTTCATACTGGCTCTACTAGTCTCGAGTTTAATAGTATTAATTCTATGAAACCTCCTAAAATACGAATACCTAACCTAGTATTTCTTGCGAATAAAACATTCTAAATGTCAGAGCAAGAAAAAACAATCTTCTTTTAAAACCAAGTTCTATTTTATTATAATTATATTGAGTTTTTAATTTTTTTTCTGTTGTAATGAAAATTAGATTTTTGTTTTCGAAGTGTTACCAAAGTAGACAAAAGCTACTGGGAACAATACTCATTAATTTAATGGATGTAATAACGCCGGATAAAAATGGTAGTAAATAATTTTAATAAAACTGTTTTTTTCTTTCTGTTGAAAGTGCTGATAGCTATGTGTAGCTAGACCGGCCATTCGGGCACTTAAAATTAATACCGTTAGGAGCCAAGGCTATCCAACGACTCGTATTCTGAGAAATGACTTGAATGTTTTGGTACTTTATGCAATGACTAAGACCAATCGAGAATCATTGGTGATTTGAATATCAGTCACATCCTGTATTTTCTATTTTCTTGTGTTTTTTGACATCACGGACGAGTTTAGTCGGACAGATAACTTTTGTTAGGTGATTAATTTCGGTAACTCGGGTCCCTAATAGGAAAACATGGTGTGGTAGAGAGCTATTTTTATATAGAAAACGTAAAGTTGTAGCCACAAAAATAAAACTCATGACAAGCTGAAGAGTTTCTCTAGTTGCTACAAATATTAAATTGCGTATAAATCTCACATACTACACTGTGTAAAAAGTATCGGGAATATGTCAATAAAAAGACCCGCGTAAAAGAGGTCGTTCTAATTTTTTTACTGCATGTTGGTAGCACTGTACTGATTAAGCGCGCAAATATTGAGCGGGATCTGTCATTTAATTTGTTTTAAACTACACTTTTTGTTGGTGATAGTTTTGAGTTCTCGGCGATTTTTACAATGGAAAATGATAATGCACCATCACACACAGCCATTATAGTGAAAGAGTTTTTAGCGAAAAATTCAACAAAAGTTCTCGACCAAGCACCGTATTCACCTGATATGGCTCCGTCTGACTTTTTTTTATTTCCCAAGTTAAAATTACCACTTCGAGGAAAACGTTTTGAGTCGATAGAAGCCATAAAAGAAAATTCGCTGAATGAGCTAAAGGTCATACCGCAAATAGCCTATGAAAAATGTATGGAAGACTGGGTGAAGCGGTGGAGATGTTGTATTGCATGCGATGGGGCCTACTTTGAAGGCGATAAAATAAATTTAGATGAATAATTTGTATTTTTTGTTTTATTGACAAATTCCCGATACTTAGTACACAGAATGTACATGTAAAGAAAAAGACAGATACAAATGTTCCAGCTTAACCGAGCTTTAATCTATACTATAGTATTCCTCTATTAATTTCACTTTCAACAAAAACACTTTCAAGTTAATCCATAAACAACCTGCGTCCAATAATCCTTTCATAAAACATATTGCACGGAACATACACGTTTTATGCTACATAAAAACGATCCCGACCCCAGATACGGGGAAATGGGGACGAAGGGCCTACTATAAAAACTAAACTACGATAATCTGACAATGTTCGTTCCGCTTCGTGACTATTAACTATGGAAATAAGGTGCAAAAATAAAGTGGCTGGAACGATAATGTCATTAGTAGTAGGCCCTCGAGGTAGTGGGGTTTCTACCCTAGTAGCTGTAGGGTGTCTGTAAATTTAGGTATTAAATTAGTAATTTTAGTAAATAAATCGCTTGATACTTGTCTAAAGAGGGTTTTTATAATGACAACAAATTCTCGATAGGTGGCGTTAATAAACAGGCAAGTGTTAACTGTAGAAAACGGAGTAAAAAGAAAACACAATTCACATAAAAACACCGCTAACAACCAACGAACGCTAAGAAATGAAAATGACTTTTTTTAAGCACAGACCGTTTATTTTCACAAAGCCAATTTTGACACTTCACTTGTCCGTCAACGCCATCTAGTGAAGCAAATAGTTACTATTTTTTGTTTTTAAATGGCAATTGGAAAATCCCTCATACAAGCTAACACTTTTAAACACAGATGATTTAATACGAGACTTGACTTTCCTATGAACTTGATTAAAAAAGTTTATCATCTCATTGATAGAAATACTTTGATTCTTTTCACAGTGACGCAAGGAGTGATTCAACAGAATTGACCTTCGGTAATTAAGTCATTGCCTTTCAATGGAAAATAAACATCATGTCGTATCAAGCCTGTTTAAATTAGACAATACTGAGTGTCCAATCAGTATCAATGAAGTATTAGTTGTCGTAATATAAAATCCAGACACTCTAGAATACCTGTAGTAGAATACAATCAGAAAATAAAGGTAAATGTATAGAGATAGCATGTGTCAAAGCACTTTTCATACTAACGCTTGTCCAGTAATTTGTAACTCTACTATAATCACATAATACATAAATGTAACCCCGGACACTCCATACAACCGCCGCGTTGCAACTAATTACACAGACGCAACACAGATGACATTTTTGTACACGCGCAACTGTGTGCGTGAAGTCTAGGGCTACCGTCTACCGTGCAGTCTTCGTTGGTTGGATTGGTACGTAGTACTAATATCTAGTATGTGCTAATAGTACTAAACGTCTATCATGCAAGAATTTGGTGTGACACAGTACAAAGTGTTCTGCAACTTTTTTCGGTACAGCATTATTAGTAATCAATAATGTTCCCGTTGCGATCCGTAAAGTATGGGAATCCTCGCACCATAGGTATTATATTTACGCAAGGCAAATCGTTATTTATGTCAAGAATGTATATACCCGCCGACGCGTAATGTTGAATGAATTTGATACCACTGGTGCGAGACTGGAGGGGCCTACTACAAAAAGCTATAGATTTACTTAATTTTGGACCTTATTACTGGGCTAATAATGCTTTGTCACGTCTAACACTTCAGTAACAATGGGAGAGCAGAGTTGCTACTCTGCAATAGGGTTGATGGTGCTCCATCAACCCTTCACTTGGTGGTGTCGTATAATGTGCTTAATGACGTAATCTCACCTCCTGAACAACATTCTCCATGGAACATAGGTCAAAAAACGAAAAAAAAAACTGATACCTCTACCAAATATATTGGTCGGCTGACCGACTTACACTATGTCCGAAAAGAGCGTGACCGGCAAATTCTAATGAAAACCTTAGAAATATCAAACGGTTAATTTATAATCAATTTGGTGTTTTATTGCTGTTGGATGCTTTAATATTAATACGGCGCCCAATCTTGGCAACTTTGCGGCAAACTTTCCGCCAATTTTTCAGTAAAGACGACCACGCGGATTTCAGTTCACGAGTAATGTCAGCGACGGTTACTGCATTTGATGCCCTTAATTTGGGCTTCACCCACGCCCAAATATTTTCAATTGGATTGGCATCAGTGGTCTGTGAGGGCCAATCCAGCACATCAATACCACGTTCCGCTTTCCAAGAAGTGCAGAGCCGACTACGGTATTTAGGGTCATTATCCTCTTGCAGAATCCAGAAATCATGAGATAACTTACGTTTTTTTACAAAGCATTTTAGGAAAATGATTGTTCTATTCAGCCTAATATTTATTTTTATAAGCTGCATACTAAAATTCAAATATGCCGGTCACGTTCTTGTCGAACACACTGTACTATGGAAAGACGAAAAAAAATAGTTTTTCGACCTATGTTCCTTGGAGAATGTTGTTCAGTTTTAGCAACATTATCACCTGTTTCAGGATCTGACAAGGTTTTGTTACATACTGTATCCATAGGTTAGGTAGTAATATTATAAAATATAAATATGAAAGTAACTCTGTCTGTCTGTTACGCTTTCACGCCTAAACTACTGAACTGATTTTTGATGAAATTTGGTAGTGAAAAAGAGTGGTGAGAGGGAGGGGGGGGGGGGGGAAGTGGGCAGTGCGCTTGGTGGGGAGTGGGGACCCGCCTAATCACGTAAAAACGGCTGTTAATACTATTTATCCTGGTTAAAGATTCCCTAAGAATTTTCTCGAATATCCACGCGGACGAAGTCGCGGGCAGAAGCTAGTAAATGAATAAATGACACGAAGTGAAACGAACGTCTCGTACGATTTTCGTGGTAAAATTTTCAGAGTAGGACCTCGGGTTGGGTTGCTGTCGGCGGAATAGTTTATCTAAAAGTTTGACGCGTTTTAAGCCGGCCATATACGCTAGGTTATGCATGATGGTTATGCCTGTAAGGTCAAAACCGTCATGCATAACCTAGCGTATATGGGCGATACTGCATGTATATGCAAGCAGCTCGTGCAAGCCGCTCGGTTATGCCTGTGGTCAAAACCGTCATGCATAACCTAGTGTATATGGCCTGCTTTAGGATGGATTTGTTGCTTACTACACGAAATTACGTTTTGTAACATTTTTGGGTACCTTGAAATTAATGGTAGTTTTGTTTTGAGCTATAAATTTCCTTTATAGAAAATACAAGTAACCATATTATTATGTAAAAAAATATGTACGCAAAACAGCTGAAATAAATCCAACTTTACTACAGAAGACTCCAAACTTGTCATTTTTGTTATCATTTCCGATAGAACGTACTTTATTAGTAGAATCATTAGGAAAATCACAAAAAACACGAAGAATTTTTTTTATTACTCTAAAAAAGCAACCAGTTATTTATAAACATAATTTAACTAAAAATATCAAATAATGAACTGAGTATCAAACACATCAAAAGACAGTAAGTTTGTATCAATTATGTCATCTGTCATAAAATTGGAACCGCCTCCCAAGGGCGTTTCCTTTCTTTTAATATTCGTTCCGAAGCCCTGGATGTCGTCCAAACGGGTTGCGATTACGAACGGAGTTTGTAGGTAGACCTTAAGGCTGGTTTACATTATCTTAGTCTTTAGTAGAGTGCTTTCGGAGAGTGCTTTAGTGGAAACATGTAAACGGTCGTCTTATGACTAAAGAGAGTAACGTTCTAGTAGCCTTTCTACTCGCTTTCCAGTAGCACCCCCTGCGCGCCCGCTCACCCCCCGCGCGATATTTTACTCGCACTGGAAGCATGTAAATCGACATTTTAGTAGCGTCTTTCGTAGAGTGCATTTGCCGGTGAACGCGTGACGTGTAATTGAATTAAATAATAGGTATTAGGTATGGCGAAAATGACACTCTACTGGAAGCGTGTAACTGTAAACGGTCACTGGAAAGGCACCAAAACTACTAAAGCACTCGCATTCGAATCTACTCGCACGCTACTAAGCACTCTACTAAATACTAAGAAGAGTCTTTAGTAGAGTGCTTTAGTGGAAACATGTAAACGGTCGTCTTATGACTAAAGAGAGTAACGTTCTAGTAGCCTTTCTACTCGCTTTCCACTAGCACCCCCTGCGCGCCCGCTCACCCCCCCCTTTGGCGTCGAGCGCTCTTTACAAACTTATCTGACTAACAATATGTAATAACACTTAGTGCCAGTTTTGGCTACCGGGTCAGAAAGTTTGTAAAGAGCGCTCGACGCCAGCCGAAGGATTCAAATATAGTGCCCTAGATCTTAGATATGTATCGAAAAATCGAACGAATGTTTGCAACCGGCCGCACTGCGCGCTAGGCGTCTCGATACATATACAGGCGACGGCCTAGAATGTATCGTAGCCGCAAGGCTTACAACCAAAGACCATCGATGAGACCAGGAAAACTTGCCAGGTTTATGATATGTTATAGTTACATCTCTTACTCGCTGTATAGCAATTAAAAGAGATAGATTGATAGCCAGTCAGAAAACTGCCAGGAAATAAGAGGTCATAATACGGCGCCACGGCTCCTATTCTAGCGACCCAACTTCCAGTACGGTCACCGTGTATCCTAGATGTATCTAGGCACTAATCTAAGCACCCTGTCAGTGCGTAGGCGGCCTTAGACTTAAATGTTTTCTGTACTCCACCCACCCTTCTTTTTCTACCCACGAGCTTATAATAATAATAATTTAGTTTTCTTACCAAGTTCTAAAACAATTCCGTTTTCAACTAACAAAACTATTTAGAAATAAAATAATTTGTTTTATCGATGGTAGAAAATGGAAAAGTAGACAGCAGAATTAAATATTCGTGGGTACAAAAGTTTTTAATAAAAACAAAACCTCCTTCAAAAACCTTGAAAATAATCTAACAAAAAACAGTTTCAAAAATAAATTAATGCCTCTACAATTTCTACAAAGCAAGAAATAAAATATTGAAATCTGTATAATAACTAACTCGAAAGTTTGTATGCATATCTTATATTAAACAACGCCTTTTGAAGTCGGGAGGGGGGACGAACGATATTTTTTATCTAAACTTTAATCATGGGTTTAAACCCCACCCGACGTCATAAACCGTTGTTTAATATAAGATATGCATACAAACTTTCGAGTTAGTTATTATACAGATTTCAATATTTTATTTCTTGCTTTTAAGAGCCATTAATTTATTTTTGAAACTGTTTTTTGTTAGATTATTTTCAAGGTTTTTGAAGGAGGTTTTGTTTTTATTAAAAACTTTTTTATTTTAATTTTTTTTTGTGGTAAGTATATTTGGTGATGATATTATCTAAGTTACAATAGCCTTATGCCAACGGCTCATCACCTTTTACATAGTACTGCTTTTACCGACGCAGGGGCGTTTATTGTTGAGGAGTTCTCCTGGTACTTCACTATCAGCTCTTCTTCACCATATGAATTATGATGAGCATAAATAGCCTAGCAACCATATTAAAGTAATCGTATCTTACCAGTGAACTACTTAGTATTGAATAGTTCCGATGATCATCTATGCTGGTCTTCATCATCAGTTCTACTTCACCGAAATGGTACTTTTCGAAAGCAAATGCACAAGTTACTTAAGAAAATACTAAAATCGCTATAGATGTGCCTATAATATTTGAAAAGTTCTCTCGATTTCTCCAGGATCCCATCATCAGATCCTGATTTCATGACAATGGGACTAACATGAAAGTATATACTTTCAAACAAAAAAAGAATTTTTCAAATCGGTCCAGCCGTCTTCGAGTAATCGAGTAACATACATAAAAAAAAGAAAAAAAAAAAAGATTCCGACGAATTGAGAACCTCCTCCTTTTTTTGAAGTCGGTTAAAAAGTTGGTAAAATACGGAATACATCTAGACTTTATATTAGACTAAAATCGATCTCTGGAATTCTATAAAGTACGCTGAGTTTTTACTCAGTTCTAACCGCCTCTGTGGTCTAGTGGTTCGTCCACCCGCTTAAGACGCAAGGGTCCCGAGTTTGATTCCCAGGATTGTAAAATTTATATACGGTTTGGTTGGTGGTGAGGCTTATTTCTAGTCCGCCTGGCTAGCTTAGCTACCACCATCTTACCTAAGTCTGACACCATAACAACAATTTGAAAATTGTTGTGTTCCGACAGTTAGAGGTAAGATAGCCAGTTCCTCAGTGATAAGGTTCCGGGTGTAGTGCGCTTCCACCTTCGGCCTTATCGTCACTTAACGTCAGGTGAGATGAAAGCCAAGCGCTATCCCGTTGTGCATAAAAAAAACTAAACTCATAAAACTTTTACTGAAAAGGTGGTTAGTTAGTATTTTGAGCCCATTCGTGCAATTTTCAACGATATCATCATCATCATATCAGCCGCACGATACCCACTGCTGGGTATAGGCCTCCCCCAAGGATTTCCACGACGATCGGTCCTGCGCTTCCCACATCCAGTGGCTTCCGGCAACCTTCACCAGATCGTCGGTCCACCTTGTCGGGGGCCTACCCACGGAGCAATATAAAATCAAACTTCAACGATATAACCAAATTACAAAAAAATATTCGCTTTAGTTTTGACTTTTGTAAAAAACATGATGAAACCTTTGCCAAGAAGACTAGGATGCTAATCTTGGACTATTTCAAATGAAAATCCTAAAGCTAAGCTATCATTGAATGTAGTTTTACTTATTTTAAAAAATAAAGGAATTTTACCTTTCAGTTAAAATCTCATCATTAATATTTGGCATTCTTTCCCCAGCAACTACGGTTTTTTTTCACCCTGTATAAGGGATGGTTGCTAACTTTTTAAAGTTCATTATAAAATCTGGTTTTGCTACTTACGCGCTGTAGAGTTAGTTTAAATATAGACAAGTACGTTTCATGTGATTTGTTTGCAAAAATGACTAATATTATACGCAAATCCACAGTCACCTTACACAGAATAAGTCGAATAGGGTAGGTATTACGTCATGCCCTGGCTGCGTATTGTTTACATTTTTTAACTGATCCCTCGTTTTTAACTGCGTAGAAGTATATTGCGTCGCTACTGTAAAATATGTACAACCTTCACCGTATAAGTAAATGCCTTTTTCGGGCTCCGTAATATGTATTGTATTATCTCTGGTAATATCGAATAGAGGAGCTCGATGGAGCAGTGGTTAACACCTGGCCACAGAATAACTAATAGTACAAGTACAGAAGCAGCACTTCGCAAAGTCATTTAAATAAATAGCTACTTTTACTCCGACACAATAAAGTGCAATTCAGGTCGCGCAGTTCACCTAGTAGTTGCCTCTCTTTCTATCGCGTGCTCTTACCTTTTCTGACAACGCAACGTTAGGGTTGTCTTCTTTTAAATGAACTGCGTGGCATATATCAGAATGTGAAAAACGACAGTCGTTTATTGGTTTATGCATCCATACACGGCACAGTAATGTCGATTCGACTTTGTTACTATTATAAAGAGGCAATATTTACGCAGGCAGTAAGATGCCGCGCTTGTACACAGGCAGGCGTGTGGCGGCCCTCTGCCCACGTGTTTGTTCGAACGAACGCCAAGCGGTAGGTCTGTGCTTATCGCGCGACCTTGAGCGAGTGAAGGAGGCCTGACCTGGCCCGGCGATTGCGGAGGTTAAGCAAATTTTGCAAGGGTCGGTCATGGGATAGGTGACCAAAAAGGTATTATCTTGAGCTCCTCCGTGCTTCGGAAGGTACGTTAAGCCGTTGGTTCCGGGTGCAGTTGCAGTCGTTAACACCCACCAATCCGCATAGGGCCCGCGCGGTGGGCCCTATGCGGATTGGTCCGCCCATCCTCCTTGTCTACCGATAAGGAAGGCCTGTGTGTGCCCCAGCAATGGGGCCATTAAAAATGGCTGATGGTCAATATCGAATAGACACCGAAATCTGATTTTGAAAATCACGTCTACCTATACGGCCTGTAACAATTATAGATTCGAATAATGAATTAACATTCGCATTTAACGAGATCTCTCGACAATCGATTTACGAAATTCATAACTCTATCCCACATAGGGTTACCAGGACCAAAATTCGGAAATCCGGACGCAAGAGGTTGAAAATCCTGACCCCCTAGCCAAAGTAGCATTTGAAAATCTTCGTTATCGCTTCGTTTTCGAAACATGTATGGGATTGACATAAGGTTTCGGTAACTATCGAATTTTAAAACGTCATATTCATACATTTTTCGGAGCGAAGCGATAGCGAAAATTTGTAAATGTGACATTGGCTACAGGCTCTGATCTTTGGACTAAAGTCCGGTCTTAGACAAAATTAAAAAATTTAGGCCATTTGCATTAGGAACAACTTATATTATTATCTGCTGGCTTTAAAATCGTTTTTTTTTTGGAAAATTTTACACAAGTTGGTGGTTTCTTAGAAGAAAATTATGAGCATCTTTCAGGAAACCACCCATTCATAGAGCCTATGCGCGAGCGCTTCGAGCTGTGCGGCGATGATAGTTTACACAAAATCATTACAATCAATGATGGTGTAATGATTTTGACCAAGCGCGATTGAAAATCCGGTCTGGAATGAAATCCGGGCGGAGTCAGGTCTGAGCTCATAAAATTCGGTCAAGACCGGATTTATCCGGTCAGATGGTAACCCTAATCCCGCAAATCAAAGCTTTGTTTCATAACCCTTTCTCACACTAACTGCATCTGTGGCCTAGTGGTTCACCCACACTTGAAAGACGCAGGGGTTTGATTCCCAGAAGGGGGATACAATTTGTACATTTCATACAATGAGAAGGGACATCGACGTCAATTAGACAACTGTTAAAATACGAACAAATATGTAAACAACATATTTTTAAGGTAGTTAATAATTATTTTCAAGAAAATGTACTTTTAAAAGTTGATTGACCTCATGTCACATTTAACAACAATGTTTGTTGTTGTTTGAACCACCCTTCATATAAAAATGCGATAATCGGCGCGTCAAAATATTAAAGGTATTTTTTTAGCTGACTCGTGCGTTCTCGTACTCCAAGTTATTTTACGTTCAGATTGTTAAACGTCATAAGCATCCGCTTTGCATCTTACGTTGTCTTAGACCTTATTCGTATTGCATTAAAGTCTACATTACTTATGCCGTCTCATTAGTTTATATTGTAACCTCTCTTGAATGATGCATGCCACGCCGACATATTTTCGGCTTATTTGGAAAAATCCCGTTTTAACTTGCCCTGTTTAAGAAACAGTAAATGCTCCTTGAAAATGTGCCTTGAGTAGGAAGTTAATGCATTATTCTTTTATAATATGTGATGAATATCTTATAATGGTTGACCATCAAACTTTGTGCCTTTACAGTTTTATAGTACCTATCTAAAGCAGGCCATATACGCTAGGTTATGCATGACGGTTTTAACCGAGCTGCAAAACCTTCATGCAAAACCGAGTTCAATAGAGAGCACACACGTAAGGTTACGCATGACAGTTTTAACCGAGCTGCAAAACCTTCATGCAAAGCCTAGGTTATGCATGACGGTTATGACCTTCGAGCGTAACCGACAGGCAAAGCCTAGCGTATATGCGATAAAACTGCATGCCTGTCATGCAAGCCGCTCGGTTATGCCTGTGTTCAAAACCGTCATGCATAACCTAGCGTTATGCATGACGGTTTTGACCACAGGCATAACCGAGCGGCTTGCATGACAGGCATGCATGGACAGGCATGCAGTTTTATTCCACACACGCTCGGTTATGCATGACGGTTTTGACCTTACAGGCATAACCATCATGCATAACCTAGCGTATATGGCCTGCTTAAACAATTAATAGGCCACGTACGCACTGACAGGGCGGTTTGCTTAGTGCCTAGATAGTCACCTAGCGTGTAGCGAATTGAAAGGAACGTTCTAGAATGTTCGCAACCGGCCGCAGCGCCTAGCCTAGCCTAATGAGTCACCTAGCGTGTAGCGAAGTGAAAAGAATGTTCTACAATGTTAGCAACCGGCCGCATAGCGCAGGCGCTAAGCACGCAATGCGGCTGCGAACATTATAGAACGTTCCTATGACTTCTCTACACGCTAGGTGACTATCTAGGGCAGTGGTTCCTAACCTTTTCAATATTGTTACCCATCTCACCTAGTAGGGAAGCTGACTTTACCCCCAGCGTGGCCTTGGGGGGGGGGGGAGGGGGGTTGCAGGCTTGCAGGCTTTGTACTAGTTGCCGCCGTATCAACCTACAATTTAATTTATTACCCCCATAGAATAGCTGTTTTATCCCTGCGGAGGTAATTACCCCAGGTTAGGAACCAATGATCTAGGGGCTAAGCCAACCGCCTGACAATGCGTACGTGGCGTGACATTTGATCTTACTTACTAGGAACATATTGCATTCATCCTGAGATTATCGAAGTTAAACAGCGAACTAAAATCTATGGAATAAGCATTCTGCTCGAGAAATGGCACCACACGAAAAGTACAATTAAGTGGATAGAGCTGAAAATGCTGACTTTTAATGATGCAGCACAAAGCGTCTGAACAGTGGTTGCTTATTAGCGACCATAATTTGTATACTCATAGATATTTTCACTTAAACAAAAAAATAAGATACGTTTTTTCTGCATCTTTTTACTGCCTTCTTTGCATCTTTTACACCATTTGACCATAATGGACGTCATTTCTAATAAACTCTCTTTTTCTATCTTTTCTCTACAATACAAACTGCAATTTATTGAAAAGAACACTAACGTTAGTCACCGGGTGCGTGCCCGACTAAAGCTGAGCGGGTTGTACTTTTTCGGACCCGTGGTTCCATTTTTAAGCAATATTTGTTTGCAATTACATTTCCATAGATATTAGTTCGCTGAAGTTAAAGCAACTTTCGCAAGGGTTGGTCATAGGATCAGTGATCGAAAAATGAATATCTCGAACTCCCGTGCTTCGGAAGGCACTCAATCAAGACATTGGACCTGGGGCCGTACCGGCTAACGAATCGAGCTTCGGAAAATTTGCCGAGTTTCAAATTAAAACAGATAAATTGAAGTAATGAATTACTTATTGTACTATTTGTTGAAGTCATTTGGAAGATATTGATGTTTGTGTGACCTCATGAATTAGGGTTCACCATTTTGGCCCAATTGGGACTCGATTTATCTGTTTTAATTTGAAACCCGGCAGACTTTTCGAAGTTCGATGCGTTAGCCGGTACGGCCCCTGGTTGCATTTGTTGTCGTTAACACCCAGCAATCCGCATTGGGCCCACAACATGTTGGGATGTTTTATCCAACCTATCCATCTATAAATATCATTGCGGAAGTAGAGCAGCATTTGACTGACAGTAGTGAAATACTTGACAACTTGAAAATCTATTAGTATTAAGAACAATAATACTTATCATGCGCATGCCATCTTAAAAAGCCAAGATTGTATCAACCACGCATACCTTAAGTTTCATTTTAGCTTGACACGCAATCTTGAGGTTATTATTTAGTTTTGGTAGTCGAATCAAAGCTTACAACTTACAATCCTACTAATATTATAAATGTGAAAGTTTGTGGGTTTGGATGTTTGTTCCTCGATCATGCAAAAACAACTGAACGGATTTGGTTGAAATTTGGCACACAGATAGGAAATAGCCTGAATAAAAACATAGGATACTTTTTATCCCGATATTCTCACGGGAACGGGAACCACGCGGGTGAAACCGCGGGCGGCCGCTAGTAGCGAATATGCATAAGTCAACAATTTGATGATCGCTGCGGACACGTATAAAAACATGATGGAACAGAAAAAAAAATATTATTTTAGTTTTATCACATGATGAAATCAGGGGAATTTAGGGAGATAATTGAAAATTCTTGGCTAACTCCATAATAAACGCGCCTGAAACGTGACAAATGACGTCACAAATCATGACCGTTTTGTATAGAGCGTTTTCGGTGGGTGCTGCTGCGTGGTAACTATATCACGAGAAAAAACGCAAGAGAAAAGTTTTAATATTACAGTTGATTTTCTCACGCATTATACTTTTGATTTTGATAAAAAAATATATAATGCATATTCCCTATTCTTACTGGGTTCTCATGAAACAACGAGAGCAATGGTTTAACGTGCCTACCACAGCAAGAAGGAGCTGGAGGTAAAAAAAATTGGTCACCCATCCCATGACCGGCTCTTGCGAAAGTTGCTTTACTTCGAAAATTGCAGGGGAATACGCTAGCCCACTTCACATATCATGCTACTTAAAAATATCTCTGTAGAGTTGCCAAATTGTTTCCCGCTGTGTTCCCTATATCTGCTTCAGTCCACGAAAGCCCTAAGGGCCCTATCTCACTGGGACATCATGGTTGCGCCCATGGTGCTAGTTTCTATTTGAGTCTAAATGGGTTAAGGGATCATCAACTCTAAAATCGCGAAATAAATCAGCTGTTTCATATATTTTCATATTTTCGTTATTTTTTTTTTTGTATGAGACAGCTGTTTTTTTTCGCGATTATAGAAGTGATGATCCCTTAATAAAATTTGTTCAGTTTGATGGTCCCTTCCCATCTACCATATTCTGGTTTGGACATTATTTCTGTTACACATTGTATACACATCAACTTCGTCTAGGGAATTAGGGATACAGGTGCTATTTTCATATAAACGAGGTAACTTTGAAGCCTTGGTTTCCTGCCAGGGATGTACTGTGCTGTGATCTGATGACGGCTATCCAGGCAGTGAATGGAGGAGATTCAGACCGCTATACACACCCAACAGATCTGACCAGCATTCTAAAAACGTAATGAACATTTAAAAAAAAACCGCGAAAATAGCATGAAAATGTATGGAAATCCTCAAACTGAGAACTCTGACCCATTAATCTTTTAGAATGCTGATCAGATCAGTTGGTTGTGTATAGCTATCTGAATCTACTCCATTTACTCCCTGGATGGCCATCATCAGATTACAGCACGGTACATCCCTGGCAGAAAACCAAGGCTTCAAAGTTACCTCGTTTGTATGAAAATAGCACCTGTATCCCTAGACAAAGTTCATGTGTATATATATCGCGTAATATAGACTTTTTATCGACACTCAACTGTCAAAATCGCTTGTAATTTGACAGTTAAACTTTATAAATCGCAATATCATATCGCGTTTCGGTGGTCAGGTGAGGTATCTTCCATACATCTGTAATACAGTACAAGGCATATATCTTGAAATAGGGTGGGGATTGCGCGAAACGCGTATTTTGGGCATGCGTAGCGGTGAGGGGCGCGGGCGGCGGGACACGGGCGCGCGCTATTGGTCGCTCACAAGAACACATGCGCGAACTTATCCCCATTCCGTCGAAAAAATTTCAAGATACGTGCCTAGTACTGTACACTTTGTTTGGTAGCACGCCTGGTTGCGCCGCCACCTAGTGTCCTAGTGAAATATGGCACCAACTCATAAAACGGCAGGTATCCCCAAGTTACTCGCAATAAACTTAGTAAGTCGTCCGTAACAGCTATTTACTGTCCTTTCCGCTTTACGATTACTGTCGAGGGTAACTTTGAATTAATTTAACCCTCGTTTGCATTGTCTATGTCAAGTCTTATTTGATGACCAGTACTTGGTCAAGTTATAAATTATTGTTAGAGGGAGTTTATGGACCATGAAATATACATCTTTTTTTAACACGAAAACACTATACTAAATAGATACCAGATCAGTTCTCGGATGGGAATCGAACCCGCGACCTTTGGAGGTCCGGTCCAATGCTCTGAGCGCTGAGCTACGGAGTCACTCGTAGCATTGTCGAATTTCTTCTAGTATATCCCACTCTTACGCTGCAAGCCAGCGTTATTCCAAAATTCAAAATTCAAATTAATTTATTCAGTCTAGGCTGTTACAAGCACTTGTGAATGTCATGGAAGCTACGCCATCGGTTCGCAAACCCTAAGCGGGAGACCTTGTAACGAGCAGAACCGGCAAGAAACTCGTCAAGGGCTGCTTTTTTCTCCCTGTATATTTCATATAGAGTCGTCAACATTGGAAAATGACCTCCACATTTAAAGTGAGGTCATTTTCCATCACAATAATAACTATCAAAAGTTTACACGCAATGGGTACGTTGAAATTAATTACCTACTACATATCGGATAGGTAATTGTGAGAGTAAATAACTTTCAACTAGTAAATAACTTTCATCAATGTGAGGTATTACCTCGACATTCAGTTGAAATATCTTTTCAGATATTTTGACAATTTATTGATTAATATGAAACAGCTTTATAATATTTACAACAGAATTTTTTTCATTTTTAAAAATAAGAATGAAATTAACTATTTTCCTCTAAAAATTACCTCTAAACTGCTATTCTAACTAGTGGCTCTGTGAGCTGTAGACCTCACATTTGTGACATTTTTAAACATTTTTCGAAATGACTAAAATACGTTTCTTTGCTTGCATATAAAATCGGTGAGGTGGGATTTCTAAAATCGGCTTGAAAGGATCCTTCACCACTGCTGCCGCACATTTAAACTTATGGCAAGTTAGGGATTGAATTAATTTTGTAATACTTAAATACGAAGATATTAACGTTCAAAAGAAATTGTAGTTTTTTGACAGGTTTCTATAACATAACGTGCTGCTGACTGTACATAATTATTAATTTTGTGCTTGGCAACTTTGTAACAATATTTCATTTTCCTGAAACTCATTACAGAATAAATTACTTCATGGAATTACTAAATTACAGAACTTCAAAAGACGAAAATTTAATTTCACTGAACAATATGTATAAAGGTGACAACTGACAACCAGACTTACAAATCAGCGCCACCGTTTTTTGGTGGATATTCCAAAGACTCGCACTAAGCGTTTAGCTTCAAATTTTATCACCCGTACCGCTAGAGAGTGGAACTCCTTGCTTGAGTCAGTGTTTTCTGATGTAGTTATTATTTGTAACGCGAAATAGATTGTTAAAATTGAAGTATCCACCCACAAAAAATTAATAATTGGATTTTGATCCGATTTTTTTTCGATATTCAATAGATAAGTCATTAATCGCATCAACGACTAGTGTTATTCTACTATAGCGGAGAATACAACAATTCGATATTATAAGTTAAGTTGTTAACACCGTCCCCAAATCGTTTGGAAAGTTATAGGATTTCACTTGTTACAAAAACAGTAATTGGCTTTTAAACTGTGCTTAATTTGAAACATGACCCCTCATTGACGTCATACACTCGAAAACTGGATGATTGGAAACAAAATACTGGAATTAAACTGCATTCCCTTTGTTTGGTAGGTCAATCTTATCATGTTATCATTTAATTAAGAGTACAAATGTTTTTTTATTGCACAATGGGATATAGTGCTTGGCCTTCACTTTGGTGTTAAGAGACGATAAGGCCGATGGTGAAAGCGCACTACACCCGGAATCCTCACCACTGAGGAACTGGCTAACTTACCTCTAAGACTCTAAAGTTGTTGTTATGGCGTCTGACTTAGGTAATGGTGGATCAGCCAGGCGGACTTGAAATAAGCCTTACCACCTACTAAATCGAGTACAAATTGTACCCCTCCTGGGAATCAAACCCGGGACCCCTGTGTCTTACACGGGTGGGCGAACCACTAGACCACAGAGGTGGCTGAATGTGGATTTTATCATTGTATTTTGAACCCAAGTTTTATATTTACAAATAAGTAAATTTATTCATTTTTATAACTATGTATGTATTCCTAATGTTTCCAGGTCGTATGTAGTTACTTCTGATAAAGCTGACAAGTTCCTTGCCTGCTTAAAGTCGTTCTGAATGATCGGTACTTAACAAAAATAAACTTTCTATTTAAAATTGCGATTATTGAATCTCAAAAAGCGTTTTCATCTATTCCATTAAATTTTATTGCCCTACAAAGGACCCTTATGTAGCTTCAACTTGATTGGTAGTCGATTACGACAAATAAAATCGCTATTCAATTCAGTATTTGATAGACTTTTTTAATCGATTCCTTAGAAATTAACTGCCATTGACCAACATCTTCACATCGACAAAAAGAAGAGGCTTGCCTGAAAAATAGACTGTATTTATTACATAAAAGCGCGAAGTATCAAGACAGTAGTGTTTGGAATATATCGCTATTTTCCGTGCACATCACACATACAAAAACATTACACAGGCAACCTTAGGCGTGAAATACATAAACGCGACGTGATTCGGATACGATGCAGATGTGGATCGGATTTGATGTCGCTTCAAATTTTATTCGTACACAATGTATGAAAGAGATGCGCCGTGATTTACACAGAAATGATGCTGCACGGATTCGCAAGAGATAAATCCGCGCTACCTCTCTAGCAGGGTATATATTTCGATAATTATTACTATGAGAATTGCTTCCAGCGTTATTCTTAAACATTTCTCTTCAGAAGACTCTTCGCGCGTCAAGGCGCCGCATCTGCTAGCGAGGTGGCTTAGTACAAGTCAGGGTTCGAGGATATATATCAATGGATATTTATCATGATATACATCCGATATATATCAAACGAATTTTTGTGGTATATATCAATATAAAAATAGTTTAAAAATTTGACAATACAATGTAGATTTTTGTTATAATACTGCTACATAGATGGCGTTGATGTAGAGAATACATGCTATTGTTTTGTTTTGCTGTATATAGTTATTGTAACTTGAATTTCGCACGTAAAAGTACCAAAAAAATGTGATAATATTGATTTGTGATGTGTGTGCTGACTATATTGTATATCACTATCCTTTTGGTGGTGAGGTGAGTAATAAATATAAATATCATATTAAAAGAAAAAAGTAAATAAAAAATGTAGTGTAAATATAATTTTTTTTTTGAATCCAATAATTTTATTATCTCCACATTTTCCACTTGGTGAATGATTTTTTTCCTGATTTTTAACTAATTTGTCAAATAAGTACCTAAATAAAACAAAAATATTCTAGTTTCCTTAAAATAATTGATTATGTTTATAAAATACATATGCAAACAGTACTTATACATCATAATACAATAAAATAATAATGTGGCTGTCATACAAAATGGATAATATCACATTTTTTATATATATCCGATATATATCACAATTTTGATTTATATCGGATATATATCATAAATATCCGATATTTTGATATTTATAATAAATATCGGATATTTTCGAACCCTGGTACAAGTACTATTGCGTATTCTGTGATGGCGCGGATTTTTCTCTTGCGAATCCGTGTCGCATCCTTTCTGTATAGTTAACGTGCATCCCTTTCATACATTTTGTACGAACAAAATTTGAAGCGACATCAAATCCGATCCACATCTGCATCGTATCCGAATCACGTCGCTTCTGTGTTTCACTCCTTAGATCAAACCGAGCTATAAATAGTCAATACTAAAGCAGCTCCAGAAGTAAGAAATGACAGAAGTACAGAAGAATTTTTGAATACGACCAAGGAAACGGGCGCTTAGAACAATTTTATGCTAGGACTAGAAGTCACATTTCGCATATTTACAGTTAGCAGTTATTTCTATCAGAGCCAATAGCATGCACTAGGCTTTCTAATACTTATTTTAAGCAAAATTTTTAACCGAATTCAAAAAAGGAGGAGGTTCTCAGTTAGTCAGGATCTTTTTTATTATGTTACTCGATTATTCAAGAACTTTTTATTGCTTTCAGAGGTGTGGCATCTTTTAAACATCCTTAAAAACCAAGTGGTCGCTAATATTGTTTCATAAGTTGAGCTACAAAGCTTAATCACATATTTAGAGCCAACATTTCCAACGCCCGTCAGAGCTGTGCCAAAAGCACTTTCGATATTGCTGACTCATAGCCCGCCTTGACATTACCGTTGGCCTTTCAGGCTTATAACGGGATGTGACAGCCTAATATTGGATAGGAATAAAATACTGCCTACAAAATGCCCGGTTCACTATTCCACTGTACTGGATTGTTCACTGGAATAATTTTACCACCAGTTCATATTATTCCAGTGGCATTCCAGCTAGATTCGATTGGAGTAAGAGAGTAATATTTCTAATAATCTCTAAGGCCGCCTACGCCTAGGTGCCTACTACACTCTCGAGCAAAAGTATGGAATCATAGGCTTATTTTCATACAAACGAGGTATCTCTGAAGCCTTGGTTCACCGTTAAGGATTGACCTAGCTGTGATCTGATGATGGCCATCCAGGGAGTGAATGGAGGAGATTCAGATCGCTATACAAACCCAACTGATGTGATCAGCATTCTGTGAGATATTAGGATATGTTTAAAAAAACCGCGAATTTATCATAAAAATGTATGAAAATCTTGAAACTGAAAACTCTGATCCTTATATCACTTAGAATGATGATCAGATCGGTTGAGTGTGTATAGCGATCTGAATCACCTCCATTCATTCCCTGGATGGCCATCATCAGATCAGCTAGGTCACAGCTAGGTCAATCCTTAGCGGAGAACCAAGGCTTCAAAGTTACCTCGTTTGTATGAAAATAGGCCTATGATTCCATACTTCTGCTCGTGAGTGTAGATTAGTGTCTAGAGACTAGATATGTAACCAAGTAAAACGAATGTTTACGAATGTTCGCAACCGGCGGCACTGCGCACTATAAATCCAGGCGACTACTTAACTAGAATGTATCGTAAGCGTGAGGCTTATAACCAAAGACTATGAGACCAAGGCAACTATCCTAGCGACTCACCTACCAGTGCGGTCACCAAGTAACCTGGATATATCTAGGCACCAATCTAAGCATCTGTCGGTTCGTTTTCAGCCTAATTCTCTATAGAACAGTGATTCCCAATTAAATTTTCCTACGTACCCCTTATTGCAGGAATGATAAATAAAAAACCGGCCAAGTCCAGTCGACGAGTCGGACACGCGCACGAAGGGTTCCGTACCAAAAACGGCAAAAAATCACGTTGTATGGGAGCCCCTCTCAAATATTTATTTTATTCTGTTTTATAGTATTTGTTGTTATAGCGGCAACAAAAATACATCATCTGTGAAAATTTCAATTGTCTAGCTATCACGGTTCATGAGATACAGCCTGGTGACAGAGCGACAGACAGACAGGAAGACAGCGGAGTCTTAATAATAGGGTCCCGTTTTTACCCTTTGGGTACGGAACTCTAAAAACTGAAGGTCCTTTAAACAAAACAGTACCATAAATATATGTTTTTATGTCAAATGTGTTTTTCTCGGGTCGAGTGGGCGCGGGCGTAAGCTTATCTACTAAAGCAGGCTCGCGTAAAAAAAAATTCAAAATGGCGACCATGAACCCAGCCGCGCGAATTGCTGTGTCGGCCACGCGGGCCCCAGCTCCGGTCAATGACCTCGATCGTTGCGTAACCACCGAAATCCAAAGACTTCTATGTGTCCGAAATCGTAGATTTTTGATGCACGGTGCGTGAGAAATAAACTAATTTAAGGAAACTTAAAACGGTGTCATTGGTTCCAAAATAGGTATGCGGACGTCGGGTATGCATTATTACTGATAGGAATAAAAGAGAAAATTAACACAAATAAGTTATATCAAAGACCGAAATAATGTTAGGCACGAGTTGATATTACACGGACAATTTTTCAACGGGGAGTGACCACAGACTAGCAGTGTTGCCAGAGACAGCGCACAGATTATCTTTGCGTTCTATTTTTAACATTTCTTTTTAATATATTTCAGAATTGAAAACCGGCCAAGTGCAGGTCGGACTCGCGCATGAAGGGTTCCGTACCAAAAAAACTGCTATATCTCTTAAAATGCTGATCAGATCAGTTGGGTGTGTATATCGATCTGAATCTCCTCCATTCAGTCCCTGAATGGCCACCATCAGATCACAGCTAGGTCAATCCTTGGCGGAGAACCAAGACTTCAAAAAAAAATATCTTGTTTGTATAAAAATCGATTGGTGTCTTTATGTGACCGCCACTGTATCAATATTATTTAAAGAATATTAGTACTTACGCTTAGCGCGCGAAGTTTTAGTAAAAATAAGAATTATCATCATACCAATAATGGACTAAAGCATTATTTACTACTTCTGTACACTGTACACCAAAAGATTAATGGACGACAGTTAAGCGAGTACAAAATGCATTTACATTCCATCTTCCTTGCTATAAATGTTTGTGCAAGAATTTGGAATACCGCGAGGATGCCGGATGATCACTGAGAAAATGTAGCGAATTTTGTTTAAAATAAGATTAATGATATACACATACACACATTGCACACAGACAAGAATACAAGTAAAACAAAACCAGTTTCAATAAATCTTAATATTAGGAGAAAAAAATATTTACTTACTAGCGGCCGACCTCGGTTTCACCCGCGTGGTAACCGTTCCCGTGGGAATATCGGGATAAAAAGTATCCTATGTTTAATCTAGGTTTTAATCTATCTGTGTGCCAAATTCCAACCAAATCTGTTCAGTAGTTTTTGCGTGATTGAGAAACAAACATTCACATTTATAATATTAGTAAGACTAGCGACTCGCCCTCGCTTCGCTTCGTTCTACCTTCCAACAACACCCAAAAAGAAAACAAATACCTTACAGTCGTCATTCATAAGTCTGTTTCCGTCCCGTTCAAGTCCCGTCCCGTCATCGGCATAAGAAACGCGATTGAATTTATTTTCGCGCGCGTTAATTTTTTACGATAACTCCAAGGATATTCATTTAAATGGTATTGTGTAAAAGGGTAAAATAATGTGCATAAAATGCTTAAGGTAACTAACGTATTTAGGTTGATCAGGATTAATACTGTGTCATTCTAAATTGCTTTCTAAATTATTGTATTTTAGGTGACCAATTTTTTTGACGACATAAAATGGGTATAGTAAGCTATTCTTAAAAGATATATGCCATCGCGGACTTTTTCTAGACCTATTAAAGTGGAACAATTCCATCATATATTATTTTGTTATAGCTCAAAAGGTTTATGCAGCGTTTTCGATGCAAGCTCCCAGTCGGCTTAATTTTTGCCGACCTCTTCAACAACTATCGTCATATTTCTACCAATTTACATAAAACTTCAACTTATTATACACCTAAACCTTCCTCAGGAATCACTCTATCATTT
Source organism: Agriphila geniculea (assembly GCA_943789525.1). Taxonomy (NCBI): domain Eukaryota; kingdom Metazoa; phylum Arthropoda; class Insecta; order Lepidoptera; family Crambidae; genus Agriphila; species Agriphila geniculea. The sequence goes on along the minus strand of OX038897.1, from coordinate 1,881,487 downwards.
GGCGAAAACAGCATGAAAATCCATTCAGTAGTTATTAAGTTTACCGCGAACAGACAGACTTTGTTTTAATATTAATGATATTATTAAATCGTATTTCTCTCGACAGAAATTGTCGGGATCGAGTTCACAATTTCACATTAGGATCGAATAAACGTCAAAAATCTGGTATTTTGGTACAGTGAAAACAGTTGAGTTTCCATGGTTTCCATTCCATAATACCGTTTTGACCTTAACTCGATTCTCACTCAGTCTAGATATTCTCGATCGTATAGTAACCCGGTCGCTTAAATCCAGCCAGTTATTTAAATTAGCGTCTGTGAAAATTACAAAAATAAGTTGTTGTGTCTTTCTCTTGTTGCAATTATTGAAAACTGTGTCATCTTTAGTGTCAATAAACTTTATTCTATCCATTTGATATTGCATGAAACATTATTTATGTGTTCGTCATCATAATATCACATTTTAATTCGCAACATTAAATGATGATTTCGCACTTTCGAGAGAGAGAGACAAAACACGATTTACGCATCTCTTTTATCAGCCATGACTTTCAGTTCCCGCCTTATTTTTTTCGCCGAAACACCATGATTTCCCCATAATGTACAGTTTAATATGCATTAATTGCCCAAAGATCCCTCGAAACGAATGGTTTGTGATTACCATAGACCTTCCACGGACAAGGGTCTTAATAGGGTAATTTTTCAACAAGTCCACTTTGGTATTTATTAACCAGGGGTGCCACTTGCAATAAATTATTATTCCGCCTCATCTGTTGTATAATAAAGACATTACCTTACTATTAAGCTGGCTTGTTTCAATTATAAAAAGTGTGTTTGGTAAATTAACCATTTTCAAACAACAATAAGTAGTTATTTATTATCAATTAGTTAATCTTATACGGTTTCGTGGTTATTAAACACAACCAAGAGCGGGTCGGAATCGCGCACGAAGGGTTCCGTACCATTATCTATACAACATTGATGTATGGGAGCCCCCCTTAATTTATTTTAATTTAATTATTATTTTTGAAGTGAATATACAACTAAATATTCTGTGATTAAGCATTACCGTTAATAATATCGAGCAAGAAACGGCAAAAAATTCACCTTTGTTGTATGGTAGCTCCCTTAAATATTTATTTTGTTCTGTTTTCAGTATTTAGTATTTGTTGTTATAGCGACAAGACAACATAAATACGTCATGTGTAAAAATTTCATCTGTCTAGCTTTCACAGTTCATGAGATACAGCCTGGTGACAGACAGACAGACGGACAGTGGAGTCTTAGTACAGTACGAGCACTGACCTGCATATATTTACACTGGACAGGCTTATGTCAAACTGTTTTTGTGCCTATTTGATTTCCGCCATTTTGGCGCTGTAGGACGTAGCGTGAGCATAGCGTGCGTACATGGTACTAAAGTTTGATGTCTGGAGAGATCATTACGGCAACCATTTTCATATTGTACACGTCAAAATTAGTTCTTTAGACGCACGCTAGTGGCGTTTCAAATAGGCACAAAAACTTAGCTGTCAAATCATACAGACAGCCAGTCCAGTAAAATAAAAAAAAAATTTTTTCATGTCAGTGAGTACGAGGCATATAACTTGAAATCGGGTGGGGATTGCGCGAAACGCGTATTTTGGGTATGCGTAGCGGTGAGGGGTGCGGGCGGCGGGAGAGGGGCGCGCGCTATTGGTCGCTCACAAGAGCACATGCGCGAACTTATCCCCACTTCGTCGAAAAAATTTCAAGATACGTGCCTACTACTGTAATAGGGTCCCGTTTTTACCCTTTGGGTACGGAACCCTAAAAATGGCCACATACAGCTTTTCCTATGAATCGATTTTATCTTACTCAATAATTTTATTTTACTAAAGTAATAAAACACAAGACACACTTAAACATTTAATTGAAATGAATACTCAGCTCGTTTATTACTACACTTTCGAGTTTAGTTTGTTACTATAAATGTAATGAAAACGGATTAGTTCAGTGTTTATTGCTGTATGAAATAGTATGTATGTTGAATAGTATTGCAGTATTTTTTTATAAACAATCCGATACTATAATATTTTCGCCGTAGAAAAAAAAACAGGCTTGAAATAGATTGTTATGATTATGACAAGGGGTCGTCCATTAATTGAATATAGTCCATAAGTTGAAAAAATCACGGAGTATCACAAGTGGTGACGGGGGGGTGTAGTGAGATATCACGTGTATTAATTTTTTTCGTTGAACGCGTGATTTTTAACCGAAAACTGCGTGTTTGATGACTCACCGTTACCAGGACGATTTTCCCGCCCACTGCGACATGTTTATACTGGAAAATGTTGAGATTTTTTGGACCAAAAAAATACACGTGATTTAGAGGGAGAGGAGGGGGGGTTAAAGCAAAACCTCACCATGCATCACCAGGAGGGAGGGGGGGTTAATAATTTGCCAAAAAAAACATCACGTGATTAATAGACGCCCCCCAAGTGTTAGAACACGGCTGCACTTATGTTAATAACTGAATTGTAATCACAAAACACATAGAGAAGCCACTCATTTTTTAAATAAAAAGAAAATTAAAAAAGTAATTCTACGGATTACTTTTTTAAAGGGAGCAAGAAACCAAATTATAAATTATTTAGATAGGTACTTAAATATTTATGAGGCAACCCTAAAATTCGGAAGCCGAGGGGTGTGTTTAATAAGTTACGTTAATGATGGATTTTACAACATTGGTGGATATTAATTAACGCAGATATTGCTTCAAACAGTAGCAAAAGGACCTATTCGCAAAATGCCCTGCAGTCTCATACTGCCTTATTCGCGATATGCTTCATTCTCAAAATGCCCTATTCTACTTTAGACTCATTCTCAGAAAGACTTATTCTCCTAATGCCTTATTTTTCCTTAAGTGTTCGATAATGAAACTATGCATGTTTACAGTGTGTCCCTCGATAAAGTTCAACCCTGAAAGGGAGTTAAAGTAGACTGGACACAGTGTTCATAAAACCAGAAATTTAGAGTATTTCAGAAAGGTAAAATCTCGTTACGGAGAGCAAGCCATTCCACCATTAAAGGTCGGGCTGATATTCCTGATGATACGTGGTATAAAAGAAATCAAAGATCGGAAGGAAGCGGTTCAGAGCTAGTGTTTTTGTATGAATTCTCCTCAGATCAAATAAAAAAGGAAGATGGAGCGTTGCGAACAACAAAGTGAGGCCGGTTTTTGATGGTACAGTATGAGGCATGTATCTTGAATTTTTTTCGACGGAGTGGGGATAAACTCGCGCATGTGCTCTTGTGTGCGACCAATAGCGCGCGACCCTCTCCCGCTGCCCGCGCCCCTCATCGCTACCCATGCCCAAAATACGCATTCCGCGCAATCCCCACCCGATTTCAAGATTATATGCCTCGTACCATGTGTGAGTACTAGGGGGCGGGCGGAGGCCGGGCGGCAGGGTTCGATATGGAACGCCCAATGACGAACGAAAGCCAAGGCGAAGTTTCGTTACATGTGTGTGCGTATACTGTGTATGTACACAGCCAAGGCGTAGTTTTACATGCCTCACCGCTTTTTATTTTTTTATTTTTTTTATACACAACGGGGTAGTGCTTGGCCTTCATCTCACCTGATGTTAAGTGACGATAAGGCCGAAGGTGGAAGCGCACTACACCCGGCTTTGTCGGAAGACTCCGTCTTTACTTTTTTATTTAGTCTGAGAAATTCTCTAGCGGGCTGTTAGCTAGCTGCGGACGATGACCTGAAACGAAGAGCTTTGACTCGGAAAAAAATCTTTATTATCGCACGATCGAGCTATTTACGTTTTTTTCTAGTTCATTTATTAGTATGTATGTATACAGGATGATTTTTTGAACAGTCGACTTTTGACCGTCAAACTGAACAACTTTATGTATGGGACCAACTTGACCATCAGCCATTTTTGATGTCCCCACTGCTGGGGCACAGGCCTTCCTTATAGAAGGATGGGCCATAACCCTCAACGCGGGCCCAATGCGGATTGGTAGGTGTTAACGACTGCAAATGCACTCGGAACCTACGGCTTAACGTGCCTTACGGAGCACGAAGGAGCTCGAGATAATAAATTTTTGGTCACCCATCCTATGACCGACCCTTGCTAAAGTTTCTTAACCTCCGCAATCGTTGGGCCACAAGCTAAACCACTGCGCCATCGAACTCCTCGGACAAACTCCTGGAACCAACTTAAGTTGGTGCAAAAAAGCACTTAAGTGCTTTTCTCTAGTCGATGACAGAATGACATTTTATAATCGTCCTGAGAAGTGATTTGAATGAACCACTATTACATTTTGTCTCACTTATTACCAACTGAATCGTGTGTGTAATGGCTGCCTACTTTTTACCATAAAATATTGTATGCGCTGGGGTGGAGTGCTGGTTCATGCAAATGAAGTACGACTTCTTTAGTTGAAATTGTATATACACACATCAACTTTGTCTAGGGATACAGGTGTTATTTTCATACAAACGAGGTAACTTTGAAGCCTTGGTTTTCTGTGTAGGGATGTACCGTGCTGTAATCTGATGATGGCCATCCAAGAACTGAATGGAGTAGATTCAGATCGCTATACACACCCAACTGATCTGATTAGCATTCTAAAAGATTAATGGGTTTGAGTTCTCAGTTTGAGGATTTCCATACATTTTCATGCTATTTCCGCGGGTTTTTTAAACATGTCCATTACGTTTTTAGAATGCTGGTCAGATCAGTTGGGTGTGTATAGCGATCTGAATCTCCTCCATTCACTCCCTGGATAACCGTCATCAGATCACAGCACAGTACATTCCTGGCAGAAAACCAAGGCTTCAAAGTTACCTCGTTTGTATGAAAATAACACCTGGCCCCTATTTCACAGACGTGACATTTGTAAATGACAATGACAATTCGGTGTCCATGGCGTCAGCCAATTTGAATTTAGAAAATAAACTAATCAAGCTACTCACAGACACCGCAACGTACATCAAATTGTCATTGTAATTTACATTGTAACGTCTGTGAAATAGGGGCCTGGTATCCCTAGACAAAGTTGATGTGTGTATTGTGGGTATTAGTACATAAGATTTTTAGATGTGTCGTTAGTGTTTGAACGATGGAAGATGGAAGACGAGAGAGGAAGAGACGCCCTCTCTGGTTTCTTGACAATGACGTTGACGTTTGCGAGGTTGACAGGTGACGTTTCGATGGCAGTATTGCCAGGCGTGAACAAATATACAAACAGGGGCCGTACCGGCTAACGAATCGATTATCGAAAAGTCTGCCGAGTTTCAACTTAAAACAGAAAAATTTAAGTAAGGAATTTCGTCTTGTACTTTCTGTTGACGTAATTTGGAAGATAACGATGTTCGTGTGACATCATGAATTGGGGTTCGCCATTTTGGCCTAATTGGGGCTCGATTTATCTGTTTTAATTTGAAACCCGACAGACTTTTCGATAATCGATTCGTTAGCCGGTACGGCCCCTGGTTCTCAATATCTTATGAAAAGTTGAAGCGAACTTAATTACATAGACCTCCCACATTAATACAATGACATCATTACATAATAACAGACATTAACATTATTACAGACGAAAATATTTTTATTGAATTTTTCGCCTTATTTAATGACAATCCAACAAAAACTACAAAAAATAACCCTTTAACTTTCACTCTAGGTTAAAAACGAGTTTAACTGCCTAACCGACAGGTGTAATATTAACTGAAGGGATGTGGTTTTTAGGGTTCCGTACCCAAAGGGTAAAAACGGGACCCTATTACTAAGACTCCGCTGTCCGTCTGTCTGTCTGTCACCAGGCTGTATCTCACGAATCATGATAGCTAGAAAGTTTAAATTTACACAGATAACGTATTTCTATTGCCGCTATAACAACAGATACTAAAAACAGAATAAAATAAATATTTAAGAAGGGCTCCCAAACAACAAACGTGTTTTTTCTTTGCCGTTTGTTGGTACGGAACCCTTCATGCGCGAGTCCGACTCGAACTTAGCCGGTTTTTTGTTAATTTTGACACCTGCTTCTTTGTTCTTCTTTTATTTTTACTTTGTAACACGTCTGTTCGATTCATAATAGTTTGTTGTTATTTTTAATTTAAGATTATTATTTTTGGTATATGTTTTGATACTCATTTAGCGCTAAACTCCATTTTATACCCCTCGACCCTCGTCCCTCGCATGCCCCCCCCCCCCTGTCTGAAGATCGCCCAAATTATATTTCATTACGTTTTTCCTCTTTATCACGACACTAAGTGAGTTAAAAGCAATTTCATTACAACATTACTTTGACGACTGCCGTAACTCGCAGATGGCTCCAAAAGAACTCAGTTCTGGAACAGAGATATTTGATTTCAGATGGGTTATTTTATAAATTAGTTATTTTATGGACCCTATGTATTATTTCCGTTATATAACGAATGTAAATATTTAATTAAAATGTATTATTCAATATTATAGAGATTAAACCTATACTAACGTTCTCCTTAAGAATTTCTCTAATCTTTCCCTAAGTTTTTTCTTTATAATGTGAGAAATAAGTTACTGAATTAATTACTATCTGTAGCCCAAACAAAGGCTGGAGTTTTAGGGCAGCCATTTTAAAGACACTAAGGCTCGTATTATAGAATCAAACTGAAAATCAAATCTCTGCTTGAGTACAGTTAGAAAGGGACGGTGCTATTCATCGCATATAGCGCCATTCCTTTTTTATTGTACTCGAGCAGAGATTTGAGTTTTAGTTTGAGTCTACATATAATATGGCCGAATACTTAAACGCTAATTAAATTTGAGAGGCTCTCAAACGTCTTCCTGTCGCATTAAACGTCAAAGATATGACAAAGACAGCATGCTGTTTAAGAGCCGCTCAAAGTTAAGTAGCGTATTTATAAACCGCTCTTAATGTTGAAAGTTATATTGAGATCATACTTGAGATACTCTTCTTATAGGAACTGCATCTCAGGTATGATCTCAAAATAGCTCCTCAACGTTGAGGACGATTTAAAACAGGCCCCTACTTACACAAACACACACATCAAAACATAAGTTAAAACCATTGCACTTTAGTTCACATACCAAGTAATTCATTTTTTTCACATTCACACTTAATAAACTGCAGATTGCATTAAGTGAATGTAACCTGTCGTATCGTCTTCCCCGACTTGGGACGTAACTAGGGCTGCCACCTTTCAACAAAGACAGACCCGGAGATTTTAGAGAATGGTAAAAAAAGGCCGCGCAACGCGATTTTTATTCAGTTTCGTTTACTAATCTAGTAGTAGTAGTGATTGGAGCATGTATGCGAGACCCGCGAAATTAAAAAATGCCGTCTCAGCTTAGCGCCACGCCGTCTAAACCGTAAAATGTCTGACAAATGCGGCAAATGCCTGTCAGATGGTGATCCTAGGTGCAGTTAGGGTTGCCATTTCAAAATTTGTAAAGTCCTGAAAAAAAGCCGGACATTTCAATAAAAGTCCGGCCATTTTCACAGAGAGATCTTGACTCCATACGTTTTGGGACCTCTCTTTCGAACACTACTGGCTATGTATGTTTTTAACCATAGGTAGTATTACACCGCCCAATTTAAAAAAGCCGGACAAATTACAAAGTCGGACAAAGTCCGGTAAATAGTCAATTCCGGACATATCCGGACTAATCCGGACGGATGGTAACCCTAGGTGCGGTTGGCTTTCCTTGGCGCCACCCAGACACATCGATGTTAAACCCGTAGCCCGGATATGCACTACTCCGGGTCAAACCCGGAGGTGGCAGCCCTAAATGTAACACGTAACGAAATCCCGCTTGGGGTCGGGCGTAGCGTAGCGAGGCGAGCCGTGACGACAGATTCTGTTGAGAAACGTTCTAACTTCTACGGCAGACATGTTTTTGTGAAGAACTTGTATTAACTATCTACAATATAGATCAGGGGTACCCATACCATTTCTTAAGAGATCGACCTAGCAAATTGTCCGACTAAGAGATCGACATTTTGACCGTTAAACCCACCAAATATTTATCAAGAAAAAAATTGCATTGTATAACTACATTGGGTGCATAGTGTCAAATCTGTTATCCTTGGCGATCGATAAGCGTGCCCGCAGGCTACATACTTTCTATCGGTCGATAGTTGGCCGATAGTTGGTTTTTATAAATGAATAATTGGGCGATACCAAATCGTTGTAGTGTGCGCACTTGCATACTTCTCTTCTTCTTCATACTGCCCAACTTGTCCGTGGTTTAGCGCCTAGCCGAGCGATTGCGGGAATTAAGCCAGTTTAGCAAGGGTCATGGGATGGGTGACCAAAAATTTATTATCTCGAGCATCTCCGTGCTTCGCAAGGGACGTTAAGCTGTTGGTCTCGGGTGCATTTGCAGTTGTTAACACCCACCAATCCGCATTGGACCCGCGTGGTGGTTTATGGCCCATTCTCCTTATCCACCCATAAGGAAAGCCTCTGTCCCAGCAGTGGGGACATAAAAATGGCTGATGGTCATGGTCCACCTTACCTAAGAGCACAGAATAGAAAATAGTACTAGCGTCAGGCATCCGTCCCTCGCCCATACCTACCGCGATAAGTACCTACAGCGCGCGACAACTCGGAGTTGCAAAATCAGTCAGGGTTGCCGCCGCGCTTGTGAGTACACGCGTGCGTTATTCTGTGCCTCTATGACGGTTGACGGTCAATCGATCATTATTTATTGCTCCCAGCACTGTACCGTACACTATTATAATTTATAAATAACTAGCGGCCGCCCGCGACTTCGTCTGCGTGGAAATATTTTTTGCTATCCCTCGGGAATAATATTTTTTTTTTCGGGATGAAAGGTATCCTTTGTCCTTCTCTGTACCCCTAAGAACGTGTATGCAAAATTTCACTGCCGCGCGACAGGACGTCACAGTTGCAGTCGTATGTCGGAATCGGTCTCATACAAATTAATACTACAAAGTAGTGCCGCTGCCGTTGCGGCACATGCCGTCGTCATCTGCTGTTGCCGCCTGCCGTCTGCCGCATCCCGCGGAATCCTACCTTACGTCTTATCTTTTCTGACGTATGAACTTTGTCCTCTCAGAGGACGCCGAGCGCTTTATTTATACTCACGCGCGGAGTGACAGAGCCCTGCTAATAGCCTAAAATCGTTAATTTCATTTCTGTCTCGGGCCCTGTTAAAACCTGTCTCAGTACAGATTAGCTCCCTTAATCCAATAAAGTGACCCCATATGCGGGCGAATGTTAACTAGTATTGACCTGTCCCCTTTATATTTGATTAGCGACCTTATTGTGACGACGGTAAGGTCGATTTGCCGATGTTTACTTTACTTAGTGATTAATAGGTCTTTTTATATAGAAGGGAATTAAAAAAGATCGGTGATTTACTAATATTGTGGTGACCCAGAATAAAAAGGAATGATTTTAGGTCTTGGCTTAGAAGTTGAAAGCACTTTCTATGAATTGTGTTAAATTACCTTAAATGTCTCGTTTGTAGGGCTTATTTTAAGTCCGCCTGGCTATCTACCACAGTCTTGTTCCTTCCGTCCACAGGATTCCAGGTGTAGTGCGCTTCCATCTTCGGTATTATCGTTGCTTAACATCAGATGAGGTGAAGGCCACGCACTACCCCGTTGTGTATAAAAAAACTCGGGTTGCACTCCGGGAGTGCCGGCAGAAGTGAAAACTTGAATATTAACGTTGTGTATTTTTGATATTTTGAAATTAGCGGCAAAGGATTAAAATTATTTCTTTCCTATTACTATACAGTCACATAATTCAATCAGTTTGTAATTAGAGAAAAATTCTAAAGATTTCGCGCTAGTGGCCTTTTTAATTTCTACATGCACGCATTCTACGATTTAAACTTATAGTCACAGAGTATAAATAAGTCTATGATTTCACTGAAGAGATCGCTGCTATTAGTTCCATTTTCAAAATTAGCGCGTTGCTGGTGACACAAGTGTTTACGTCTTAAAATGATGCGCCGCCATTTTCAACGCGCCCCGTAGAAAGAGGGGGATACTTCCGCCGCCAGCTGTTTACTCTCCATCCGTCACATCCGTCTTACGCATTTTCGATCAGCCACGTGATTCTTACTGACGCGAGTTTAGCATTTTTCCCCATACAAAAAGCGTACAAAACGCGCGCTAAAGAAGTTTTCACTTCAAAAAATTTATTCTGTGGTAGCGATACATATATTAACTATGATAGCCTGTCCACTGCATGGTCGTCACGTTATCTTAAACTCATAATCTGCTGTGAGTTGCTGAGGAGTTGGGGACGCTGCAGCATCAGCTTTACGTTACCATGTTATTTAAATACCTCCGAAGTAATAGTACACCTTCCAAATCAGTCGGTCCTGTGATAGTAATTGGTAAGACCCTTTTGTCAAGTAGAAAATAAGCTTATGATCTTCAAACGGCTGAACAGATCTTATAGCTAAGAACCATCTCGATCACGGCAGCTTTAAATTAAACAAAACCGCATCAAAATAGGTCCGTTTGGGAGATACGTTGCCTCACAGACAGACACACACGTCAAATTTATAACACCCCTCTTTTTGCGTCGGTCGGTAGCTTGGAATTAGAAGCCGCGTCTGCGTGCCATCTTCATTATCCTTGTGTGCGTAAGCTGTATGTATCTACGCTCTCTCTTCTAACGCACACAAATAAGGCTTCAGTGTTACCATCATATCGGGCGTTTACCAGCATAAAATGGGAAAATGTGCTGCTTTGTTATGCGATGATTTGAAATGTGTTTAGTATGATCTTTATAGTTATTTATGCAACTGTACGTATAACGAGGGGTATTAAAACACGAATGTGGGTTTATCACACGAGGCGGTTTATCACATGAGTTTTTTAATACCTATAATTATGTACAGTTGCATACAAGACTTTATCTACACCCATTTTTTTTATTATTTTTATTAGAGAAATAAACAACATTTTAATACATATGGATTAAAAACACCCATGATATTTATCTAAACCCATGATATGTATCCTCTATAAAGGTATTGACTTTGACTTTGACTTTCCTCTCCCTCCTCGTCATTATGTCTTCCGCAAGAGTGTTATAATGTTGTACTGAATTTCATAATGCGTTGCTCGCGCGTGGGCGCGCGGCGCTGTAGGACCAGCTCTCGCTCGGAATATTGTAATGATGGCAGTAAGCTAACTGTTTCGGAACCCCTTACAGAGGATTTAAAGCATGGGTGAAGATAAAATACATAAGATGAATATGATTATATTCATAAGTATATTACATGGTCGCGGGTTAAAAATATTCTCGTTCTCGGAGACGGCTCGGTGACAGGGCGTGGACAAACGGTCCTAGTAATCACGTGGCTGCTCCCCGTTTTAGGTCGTTCTAGCCTATTTCTACCGTGACTCCGGTACATTCAGGTTTTATTCCGTTTTTAGTGCCGGAGCGGCGTTATTACTTTGATGAAGGGTCTCTTGGGTTTTATTGGAGAATCCTCAATTTAATAATTTCAGAGAATGCTATTTATTTCTTGATTATGAGATATTTGCTTAAATGTCGGAACTTTTATTATAAGTCGGATGGTTACGGGTGTCTTTGCTGGGGGTTAAATAATACTGTTACAGTATGAATTCATTGTATGTGAATCTTGACATACTTATATCTTTTATTAAAATCCTTAGAATTATAAATTAGGGATTTTAATAATCTAAGTACAAACTTTAATGATAAAGTTGTTACGAATGACAAAATATTTTTTGTACGTTTTTTGTTTTACAGCTGCGTGACAAACTCGTTTTGATCTTATTCCCGCGAGAATTTCAAAAAAGGTGATAGTTTTTGAAATTGTATTTCAAAAATAGATAAAACCGGTCAAGAGCGAGTCGGACTCGCGCACCGAGGGTTCCGTACAATCATAAATATATTTGGATATGTTACTTTAGTACAGTCTTTAAAAAAGTAGGATAAACGGCAGACAGTTGGAAGGGCGAACAGGCGGACAGTTAATTTACAAATCTTAACCACAGCTGCTTATGGTGACTGAAAAACGTTTCAGCCACTCCACATTGCATACTGTTTATATTACTGAGTAGGAACTTATTCTTCGTTTATTCATACGGCAAATAGTAGGTAATTATTTTAGAACCAGCCACCAATTTATTATTGTAGTGTTAGGTTGCGCCATCTCTTGACCGATAGTGGAACTATATTTTTCCTTAGGTTAGCATGCTTAGGACAGCGCCATCTGTTGACTGGTAGTAAAACTAAAAAAAAATTGATTGTTTTTTGAATTTCTTAAAAAGTGTGTTATATTGAGACATCGTTTTATTTTTCCTGTAATCTTTACATAAACTACTATCACATAGAATTATTTCAGATTTTTCTCTCTGCAAACATCGGAGATAAGGGGGGGGAACGGTATTTTTTTTACAATTTTCACCATAAGTCGAAAACTATGCGGCCTATAAAAAAAAGAAAAAAATGTTTAAAAACGTGCAAACGACGCTTTTTCATATGATACCCCACATGCCCTAGTTGCCGCACTTCAAATTTTTAAGACCCCTTTTCAGTCCCTGTTGTAAAAAAGATATTTATTTTTTTATTTATTTCTTATTCGCGAAATAGTTGGACAAATGTCATCTTAAACTATTCCAAATTTCAAGTTGATACCATTAGTAGTTCTCGAGATATCCAGCTGTGACAGACAGACAGACTGACTGAGTCACACCATAAGGGTTCCTTTTTTACCATTTTGGTACGGAACCCTAAAAACGTACAAAGTTTTAACAGATTTCATTTACAAAGTACTTATTGTAATGACAAACGCCAAAGGAAAAAGTAATAGATTAAAAACCTGAAACCTTAACATTTTGCCCCACAAATTAATCACTTTCAGTGTTATCAGCTGTCGATTGTTTATCGACGCGACGTGAACGATAAAACAGCTGTGGTGACGTCATCATTCTATTCTCGGAAACGCGGTGACGTAACTGCAGAGGGAGGGAAAACTTAGGTAGTTGAATAATATACACATTCTGAAACTTATTACATGAAAGTTCCTACAGTGGAAAAACATTATCAACTTTTTTGAATGAAACTAAGTCAATGCTTCAGCCTGAAATTAATAAAATTACAATAGTGTGTTGTGTAGATATACTAATAAAAAATTGACAAGAGTCATAAGGCATTTTATGGAATAGGTATTTTATATTGTCTGTACGAGGGCAGTTTGATATGTCCGTGACTTTAAGGTTGAATACAATATTTTTTCATAATTCAATTTTCCTGTCTTAATTTAGAACCCTTTGCTGAGCTTAAACTGTTGCATTTTTTAAATTGGCGCGAAATTAAAAAAAATGGAAGGATTTATGCAAGTGAGGTCGGGATATTCTTTTATAACGGAGAAAAACGAATTTTGAGTATTGATAAAATACTACTTTTTACGTGGTAAAACCATTAAGCAGACAGAGGATAAACTGAAAAAATATTATGGGGACTCTGTTCCATCTCATGGAATGGTTCATAAGTGGTTTACTGAATTTCTTTGTGGTCGTACCACCACAACTGTCGCCGACGGCCCAGGAAGGCCGATTGAGGTCACCACTGAAGATATTGTTAGCAAATCCACGACATTGTTATGGCAGACCGTCAAGTGAAGATACGCGAGATAGCTGATGCTATTCACATCTCTACCGAACGAATTTTTCATATTTTGCTCGATATTCTCGGCATGAAAAACCTTTTTGCAAGATGGGTGCCGCGTTTGCTGACAGTCAGCCAAAAACGAACTCGTGTAACAACTTCTAAACAATGCTAGGTTTGTATAACCGTAATCCAAGTGATTTTTTTCGTCGGTACGTAACACTTGACGAAACGTGGGTCCACCATATACGCCAAAGACGAAGCAACAGTCAAAACAGTGGACTTCTACCGGTGAACGTGCCACGGAGAAGGCAAACACTGTTTGTTCGGCTGGTAAAGAGACGGCCACTGTCTTTTAGGACAGGAAAGTTGTTATTTACATCGATTTTTTGGAGAAAGGCAAGACAATTACCAGAGCTTACCATGTTGCTTTGTTGGATAGATTCAATATAGAGCTGCTGAAGAAAAGACCGCATCTAGCAAAGAAAAAAGTTTTATTTCATCACGACAATGCTCCGGCCTACTCGTCGGCAACCGCAACATCAAAACTTGTGGAATTGCGATACGACCTATTGCCACACCCCCCGTTTTCACCAGATTTGGCCCCGTGTGACTTTTTCCTCTTCCCAAACATGAAGAAATGGCTTGGTGGATAAAGATTTTCATCCAATGAAGAAGTGATAGCTAAAACAGGAGCCTATTTTTCAGGGTTTGTTAAAAACAATTTTTTGGATGGGTCGAAGAAGTTGGAACATCGTTGGTCGAAGTTTATAGAGCTGGAAGGAGATTATGTAGAAAAATAAAACAAAATATTATTTAAAAAAATTTTTCTTCTTCACAAAGTCACGGACTTATCAAACCACCCTCGTAGCTTAAGCCCGCGACTTCGACCGCGCCATTCCACTTCACTGCCCGTAGGTACTTCACGCCGGAACAGCTGCTCACTCAATTTAAACCAAGCAAGTTTGATTGTGTATTACTGCTCTCATCTTTGGGATGGCTCCGCCAAATACCAGCTCCAGACGCTTGAATCCATTGAGCGGAGGACCAAGATCAGCTTGCTGATGGGCGGCAACGAACGACAATCTTTTCTGTAATAAAATTTGGACAACGAAAGATGAGACTCGGTTGGAAATGGGACTAATTTTGCGCCTTATTTTAAGGTTCAGTTTCAAATAACTTAAAGGAAAGTGGCGCTGCCATTTCAATCTCATCTTTCGTTGACGAGACTTTAAGCTTAAAAGCCTCGAGCATAGACGCAAGGTTGCAAGCTTAACGGGTTTTTGTCGGATATATTCCGGAGAGTGTGTAGCGGAATTGCACAACCTAATTCCGTCATCTCCCTTCTTCCATTGGACAACCAGACTTAGGAATCTGCGTCACCGTGTTTTAGGGCATATCCCAAAGACTCGCACTAAGCGTTTTGCTTCTAATTTTATTATCCGTACAGCTATCGAGTGAAACTCCTTGCCCGAGCCTGTGTTTCCCGATAGGTACAATCTGGGGGTCTTCAAGTCGTAAGTGAATAGGTTAGTTACCAAGCGCGTTTCATCGTAGCTCGCATCATCGCTTAGGGAACGTACCCATACTACGTGACCCATATTTTACCATTTTTGACCCCCCTCCCCCCCCTTGGTGACCACCCGTAGTATATGCCAAGAAACCCCCTCCCCCCCTCCCCCCTGGTTTTCACGTAGTACTTCATAGATAATGGTTTTACATCATTTTCAACAGAAATCTAAAAAAAAATTGGTCATTTTTGTCTTTTCATTAGTAAGGCGCTTGCCACGTAATGCCAAGAGTGTATATTATAAATGTACAAGTGAAAAAATGTATCAAGAAGAAAAAAAATTTCGCTGCGTGCCATATTTGAATACAACTTGAAAAAAAAAGAACCAGATTTCCATTGACAATATTGACTACGTGACAAAACATAGGCCCCCCTCCCCCCCCCTGTGACCAAGCGTGGTATTTTAAAGACCCCCCTCCCCCCCCCCCCCCCTTAACGGGTCACGTAGTATGGGTACGTTCCCTTACCAGCAGGCAGGATAGCGGGCAAGCGCTTGCCTATCTTTCACAAAAAAGGTGACTAAAATATAGGCCATGTCATTCAAGGGTAGTTTAGCTTTATATTGGTTGGTAAAATCGAATGAGTAGCTTCCGAAATTACCTTCTACATACAAACTATACCTTTATTGACATTAACTATTGATTAGATTTTTTAAAGTAACTGAAGATGTACGCCTGTATAAATATTTACCATTGAAAAAACTGCTGTTCAGTCTGTTTAGTAAACCTGATCTATCACTATTACAAATTGAACAAAACATTCTGCAACTATACAATGTAGCAGTATAAACATATAGCAGTTAGTATATCCAAATGCAAATAGAAAAGTTTTTCAAATTCATTTCTAAGTATTGACGTGATGAGTAGACCAGACAATGACGTCACTGGGTTTTTTGTGGAAGGAAGAAATGGGATGAGCTCCAAGTGAATGTTGCAAACTACTAAAGCTATGCCAAGGTTTTTACTGGCAATTAATTTATGCTCAACAGTTAACCTAAGAGATTGAATGTATCGCAAATTGTCTGAAATCTGAACTAACTTAAAATGTGGTGGCATTCCGTCATCATTTCCGTGTCCGTATCTTTAACCGCTTCTGTGGTCTAGTGGTTCGCCCACTCGTGTAAGACGCAGGGGTCTCGGGTTTGATTCCCAGGAGGAAGTTTAATTTATATGCGGTTTGGTTGGTTACTACCAACCAAAGCGAACCCTACTGGGCTTATTGTCCGCCTGGTTAGCTACCACCATCTTATCTAAGTCTGACGCCATAACAACAATTTAAAAATTGTTATGTTCCGACAGTTAGAAGTGAGATAGCCAGTTCCTCAGCGATGACGATTCCGAGTGCAGTGCGCTTTCACCTTCGGCCTTATCCTTACTTAATATCTGGTGAGGTGAAGGCCAAGCATTACCCCGTTGTGCTTAAAAAAAGACTATATTTTTTGCATATTTAACAAGCTTTTGTTTTGTCCGACAGGAGCACCACCTCCAGAGGGCGATATCAGGCACGGGGCTCATCATACCAACTCCTGAGGTGTGCGAGGTGCAAGACCTCGAGTTCTACGAAAGATGCTACCCGCCCGACTACAAGATGCCCAAACAGCACATACACATGCAGCGTGAGTAATGTATTCATTTGGTGTTTTTCTTTTCGAAAACATCCGTGGCCTCTAGTCCATGGGTTCCCAACCAGTGGGGCTCCCCCCCAGGGGGACTTAGAGCTTTCCAAAGGGGGGCGCGAATGGCGGCGCCGGATAGTACTTATAAAACCCAAAAAATATACATGTATACTCACGGCGGGATGCCATCGATGCGTAGTGCACCTCTTGTGTTTGATTGTTGATAATCTACTGGAATCTTAATAATAATAAACACATCTAATATTTTCATCGTTTCTTAATGTGATCGTTGTCGGGGGGGGGGGGGAGGGGGGGGGGGGTTTAGAACTGTAGTATATTGTTTGGTGGGACGCACAGATAAAGGTTGGGAAATCGCTGAGAAAGTGGCTAAGAACAATTTTTATGGCATCAGACTTAAGTAAGATGATGGTAGCTAATGTTTATTAGCAAAAGATGTTTATCTTAACAAGTATTTTACTGTTAACAGTGAAAGCCGTTTTTTGATTATGTCTCTGATGATGGATGATTAATACTTTACCAACATCCTGACGTCGTACTGTTTTCAAATACTATTTTTGTAAATTTTCACGTACAAAAGACTTCAAAATTCCTTCCAAATGGAATTCTCGCGAAACTTTTGCTATGAAAGTAGAAAAAACAACCTTAGACATAAAGTCAATGACACAGCATAGCAAAAACACGTGATTGGACTTTGTCAGCTGATGTACCTTCCATTGTCATTTTTTTAACCATGATAAGACTATTATGAACGCCTGTCTAGTCTCGCGTCGTACTGAAAAAGTATTGTAACGAGCTAGGTATTCTGCTCTGTAGAATTATGTCATATTGGATGTAACTCGTAAACTACTTATAAGGAACTAGCTTCCGCCCGCGACTTCGTCCGCGTGGATATTAAAGAAAATCCTTAGGGAACCTTCAACCAGGATCCGACCAGCCGTTTTTACGCTATTAGGCTGGTCCCCACCAAGCGCACTGCCTCGCGAGGCAAGCCGTTTGCCGCATGTGGCAGGCCTCGCACGAGGCTGCTTGCTTGGTGGGGACCCACCTAATCGCATAAAAACGGCTGGTCGGATCCTGGTTGAAGGTTCCCTAAGGATTACTAAATACGACTCGCACCAGATCAATACTCAGACGGGAATCGAACCCGCGACCTTTGGATATCCGGTCCAATGCTCTGACCGCTGAGCTACCGAGTCACTAGTGACATCGTCGAATTTTTCCTAGTATATCCTAAACTCTTACGCTGTAAGCTAGCGTTATTTCACCAATGTGAGGTATTACCTCGACATTCAATTGAAATATCTTTCCAGATATTTTAACAATTGATTAAGATGAAACAGCTATATAATTTTTAAATTTGAGATTTTTGCATTTACAATGCTATTTTTAAACAATACTAAATAATATACTAGAAAAAATACGACTCGCACCAGATCAATACTCAGACGGGAATCGAACCCGCGACCTTTGGATATCCGGTCCAATGCTCTGACCGCTGAGCTACCGAGTCACTAGTGACATCGTCGAATTTTTCCTAGTATATCCTAAACTCTTACGCTGTAAGCTAGCGTTATTTCACCAATGTGAGGAATTACCTCGACATTCAATTGAAATATCTTTCCAGATATTTTAACAATTGATTAAGATGAAACAGCTATATAATTTTTAAATTTGAGATTTTTGCATTTACAATGCTATTTTTAAACAATACTAAATAATATACTAGAAAAAATACGACTCGCACCAGATCAATACTCAGACGGGAATCGAACCCGCGACCTTTGGATATCCGGTCCAATGCTCTGACCGCTGAGCTACCGAGTCACTAGTGACATCGTCGAATTTTTCCTAGTATATCCTAAACTCTTACGCTGTAAGCTAGCGTTATTTCACCAATGTGAGGAATTACCTCGACATTCAATTGAAATATCTTTCCAGATATTTTAACAATTGATTAAGATGAAACAGCTATTTAATTTTTAAATTTGAGATTTTTGCATTTACAATGCTATTTTTAAACAATACTAAATAATATACTAGAAAAAATACGACTCGCACCAGATCATTTATCAAATTTAAAAATTATATAGCTGTTTCATCTTAATCAATTGTTAAAATATCTGGAAAGATATTTCAATTGAATGTCGAGGTAATTCCTCACATTGGTGAAATAACGCTAGCTTACAGCGTAAGAGTTTAGGATATACTAGGAAAAATTCGACGATGTCACTAGTGACTCGGTAGCTCAGCGGTCAGAGCATTGGACCGGATATTCAAAGGTCGCGGGTTCGATTCCCGTCTGAGTATTGATCTGGTGCGAGTCGTATTTTTTCTAGTATATTATTTAGTATTGTTTAAAAATAGCATTGTAAATGCAAAAATCTCAAATTTAAAAATTCCCTAAGGATTTTCTCTAATATCCACGCGGACGAAGTCGCGGGCGGAAGCTAGTTTATAACAATTATCAGAATTGGGTCCAGAGATATTAGTATCCCGTTCCCGTTTCTTTACCCTTTCCCGTTCCCGTTCCCGTTCCCGTTCCCGTTCCCGCTCCCGCTCCCGTGTCCGTGTCCGCGTCCTTGTCTGTCACCGTCCCCTGGGGCTGAGTCCACTGTGTTGGACTTCAAAATAAATATCATTTTTGCAATCACCATCCCATAAAACCTTAAGAACGACATCCACGTCGATTTTCATTTTACTTACCCACTAAGGGATGATTTTCAAAATAACAAAATATATGTTTGCCTTAGATTCTTAGACGTGCTCCAACGAATTTTTAAAGTTGTAATGTCTATTTTATATTTTTTTTCCATACATACATTGAACCCCATTTTTACCCCCTTAGGGGTTAAATTATGTCCACCGTGTTGCACTTCAAAATAAATGTTATTTTCGCAATCGTCATCCCAGAAAACCCCAATAACGACATTCATATCGATTTTTAGGCTTATTTACCCCTACCCTACGGGGATGAAATGGGGTTTTGAAATACTAACAATAATGATATACAATGCGTTAGATTTTCATCCATAAGCCTAAATTATTAATTTAGCGATTTTTACTTCGAAAATGAAGGATTTTCTATACACAACTTCATCCCCCTTTCACCCCCTCGGGAGTAGAATTTTCAAAAACGCTGAGACACGTGTATGTTAATTTTCAGTCGTCAGCCTAAACACAAAATTTGGTGATCTTAGCTCTGAAACTGACGGACTTTCATACAAACTTTCATCCCTTATTTCATCCCCTTAGGGATGGAATTTTCAAAAATCCTTCCTTAGTGGATGCCTACGCTGTATAAGGTATCTGTGTGCAAAATTTCAAGTCTCTAGGTCCAGCGGTATGGGCTGTGCGTTGATAGATCAGTCAGTCAGTTTACGATTTTATATATTAAGATAACTAAATTATGTAATGTGAATGACTAAGTTCTATGGTTTTTGGTGGGTGGTAGGGAATATGTAGATTTTTTGTTTTGTTGTTGTAATATGCAAATTGTCATAATATAGTCGGTGCCAATAAGTAGCTAGTGACGACCATAAATTAATTATTGTTTTTATTACTTATGATTACTGTTATTCAGAACACAACAATTTTTAAATTGTTTTTATGGCGTCAGACTTAGGTAAGATGGTGGCAGATAGCAGGGCGGACTTGAAATAAGCCCTACCACCAACCAAACCGCGTACAAATTGTACCTCCCTGGGAATCGAACCCGAGACCCCTGCGTCTTATAACGGGTGAGTGAACCACTGACCAAAGAGTCGGTTGTTATTTATTATAAAAAAACCGGCCAAGTGCGTGTCGGGCCACGCGCAGTAGGGTTCCGTAGGTACATTATACCATACCATATTTTAATACCGCTATCATTTTTCGTCTGAAAAAATAACTTTGTTTTTCACAGTGTTTGTATGAATGACAAAGTTATATTTGCGGTTTTGGAAAATGTACTATATCTCGAAAACTAATTACTGTATCTCGTTCAAAACAATTTTCGTTGAAAGTGTTTATTAAGATCTATAGTTGATATTTTTTTTAGATTTTTCACCCTCTTACTTTAAAAGTTAAAGGGGGGGGGACACGCATTTTACCACTTTGGCGGCATATATTTTTCAAACGGTTGACTTTAAAAAAAAAAGTCTTAGAAACCTCAATGTCATTTTTAAAGACCTATCTATAGACACCCCACAAGTATTGGTTTGATGAAAAAAAATATTTTCAGTTTCAGTTCCATGTATGGGGAGCCCCCCCTTAATCTTTTATTTGTTTTATTTTTGTATAAAAATCGTAAAGCGGTTCACAGAATACACCTACCTACTAAGTTTCAACTATGTAGTCCTAATACTTTTGGAATAAAGTGGCTGTGACATACGGACGGACAGACAGACAGACAGACAGACAGACAGACAGACAGACAGACATGACGAATCTATAAGGGTTCCGTTTTTTGCCATTTTGGCTACGGAACCCTAAAAAAGAGATACCTACCAACATTTTAAAAGCACTGACATTGACGTCTTTTAGTGCGACTGATTAAACTTTATGTTGGTAATAAACAATATGCTTCCGTTATAAAATACTGAGTTAGAATAACAATATTATAACAATAGTATAATAATAGTAGTACATAATCAAATAAGCAAATACGCGTATTTACCTCCTGCGAGTTTCCACCAATCAGAATGAAGATAGCACGAATAGCTATTCGTGCCTCAATTCAAATTACAAAACCAACAACCCATCTGACGTGGTGTCAATAATACCATAGGTCCACCCACGTATCTATATTGTACTCGCGGAGCCAATGTCATTTATATGACGTCATCGTTTATTCAAGAGCGGATCATAATGGTCATGGTAAACATAAATAACCGAATTAGTGACACATTTATTATATCAGTCAGCCGCACGACACCTACTGCAGGGTATAGGCCTCCCTAAGGATCTCCACGACGATCGGTCCTGCGCTGCCCGCATCCAGCGGCTTCCAGTGACCGTCACTAAATTGTTGGTCTCTTTGGGGCTTACCCACGGAGCGTCGTCCGGTGCACGGTCGCCATTCCAGAACCTTTCCGCCCCAACGGCCGTCAGTTCTTCTCGCTATGAGTCCCGCCCACTGTCACTTCAGCTGAGCAATACTTCGAGCCATGTCGGTTACTTGTAATTTGTTCTCCTATTGCTCTCCTCATTTCTAATTTGATCACGCAGGGATACAATAATGTTTTAATTTGGGTCCATTTGAATCTTTAGTGGGATAAGGAATGGTGAATTGAAAAGGGACCTTTTTGGGTGAGCTCACTCCATCGTAGATCCATCGTAGCAAGGAGAGCAAACAAACCCATTGAAAAAGTAAATGATATTTCGGTTTTCCCTGTTGATGGCTAGGCTACTATAGCACGAATTAATTTTAATGAATTATGACTTTTATCCTGACTGTATCTGAAAACAAAACAATGAATAATTACGTCCTGACTGTACGGTTTGTTTTATGAGCCCAGAGGGAGAGATTTATAATATACAATTTTTGATGCTCGGTGTTAAATAAACTTTTAATGATAAATATTTCAGGTCAGGGCATCATGTACATTATTAGTTCAGTTCACGAGTTACAATTAATTAAAAGTATGTCCTTTCACGATTCTATGTATGTACACACGACAGCACGTCAGGTTATACAGTTAAACTGCGAAAACAGCTTTTATTTCGTAGGGTATAAAAGCGGTTTCAAAGTCAACATTTATAGTCTGAGGTGCCGTCATGTACTACTTCCGGTTATCCGTTTGTTCTCCTCTACAGGTCACATTTCTCAACCGATTCTCGTGAAATTTTGTGAGCAGGTACGAAAATATTTTTTGTCGAGCCAGTTTTTCGAAATTTTTTGAATAAAATAAATTAAACTATTTCGTAAAATGATCAAAACTAGAAGCACCGTCTAGCTTCGAATAGAGTAAAAGAATACCTGTCTAGCAAATAGCACAGAGTACTGCTTTTGACAATCAATTAGATTATTTTTTAAACAACATACAATTTGAGCACTTTTTAACGCACAAATGCGAGGTCTACAGCTCACTGAGCGACTAGTTAATCATGTACTAGCGACCCGCCCTTGCTTCGCTTCGGTGTAATGTCGAGTTCGTCACCATGTATTATACATATAAACCTTCCTCTTGAATAACTTTATCTATTAAAAAAAACCGCATCAAAATCCGTTGCGTAGTTTTAAAGATCTAAGTATACATAGGTCCCTTCCCTATGTATGCGGGAAGCGACTTCGTTACTATGAAGTGATTCTGTAGTATTCATGGAATACCGTTCGGCCAAGCAATGACCCCACATCTGCTACAGAGAAGCTCCCAAACAGACCATCTATTGTTTTTGGTTTTGTGCAGTGCAGTAGCTTTGATCGCACCGACCGACACTGCGTTCTTAGTTAGAAGCATTTAGGATAGTGCTGCGATTGTATTGCTGCTCAACTGTGAGAGTGTGGGTACTATGAGCAACAGCGTCGTTTAACCAGTTTGCAACAAAATTCGTGTGCGCGCGTATCGCCCCTGCACGAACTAAACGTATGTGACAGCGGGCGCGGCGTGCAAGCGATTTTAACCTTAGCAATGGTTAAGTGACGCTGTTGCCCATGGTAGATATGTCGTAGGATAATCGTATAAAAGGGATCTTTGCAAAAATCTTAGTATGATTGCAAAAAACCACGATAACTAGAGTCTGAGATAGACTTTGTAATCGGACGAGTAATGTTCAGGATTTTTACAAAATTCCAGTGTATCTTAGATAAATCGCGAATGACCATTATTTTGCGCGCGCTGATTGTCTGACGTCAACGTTATGGTGTGACGGATGCTCTGATTAGCTAACGGCTACCTATAGTCCTTTATATCTAATCAATCAGCATTTAAGTGTCCAATTGTCCAAAACATACTGGGATTTTATCAAAGATCCTGGCGGCAAAGATGGCATAACTGCACCCATACAAGCACACACACACACACACACACACACACACACACACACACACACACACACACACACACACACACACACACACACACACACACACTCACATATCATTGTTTATTTTTCAACTTTTTTTTCATTAATTTTGTAATCTCTGATTGGTTTTCGTTTAAATGTCATTCACTCATCACCATATTTTGTATGCAATATATTAGTTCAAGGTAGTGGGAGCCTGATGTGATGACCCGCAACACAGGTATTACACCTACCGTAGGCATCACTATCACACAAACTTAAATTGTATAAGTTCCACATGGAACTTGGGTACATACCCAAGTCATGTTCATGTAAGTTTGTGATGGGAAAATAAACGCATATTATTATTCTAAAGTAAATATTGCTCGGATGATTGCGAAAATCTATCTTAGATTCCAACTATCCGGTCCTTTACAATCGACCTAGGATTTTTGTAAAGATCCTGTTTATACAATTTTCCTACGACACATACAGTACACAGATAATGCAATCAAAATAGAGAACTTTCAAATTCAATCTGCATAGGGCTTGCGTTGTCGTTTTTGGTCTGGTCCTCATCTTACCACATCAATAGAAGGCCATTTATGTAATGATGTTAAATATTTGATATTTAACATCATTACTGCGATTGCATTGATGACTTCAATAAATGCTTGGACAATTTCATAATTTGACACAGCGCCATCTAGCCCCTAACTAAGTAAAGTTTGTATATTTCCTTCTTTTATGGCCGAATACTCAAACGCTTATTAACTTTGAGGGGCTCTCAAACGTCTTCCTGTCGCATTAAATGTCAAAGATATGACAGACAGCATGCTGTTTGAGAGCCGCTCAAAGTTAAGTAGCGTTTGAGTATTCGGCCATTAGACTCGTATTATAGAATCAAACAAACCATATTTATTCTTATGCTCAAACTCAAATCTCTGCTTGACAGCTTGAGTACAGTTAGAAAGGGATGGTGCTATTCATCGCATATAGCGCCATCCCTTTCTAACTGTACTCAAGCAGAACTTTGAGTTTGAGTTCAATTCTATAATTCGAGCCTGGTGTCATCAGATCAGATAAGACCCAACCAAACCTATTGTCACTACACACATCAACTTTGTCCAGGGATACAGATGTTATTTTCATACAAACGAGGTAACTTTGAAGCCTTGGTTTCCTGCCAGGGATGTACTGTGCTGTGATCTGATGACGGCTATCCAGGGAGTGGATGGAGGAGATTCAGATCGCTATACACACCCAACTGATTTGACCAGCATTCTAAAAACGTAATGGACATGTTTAAAAAACCGCGAAAATAGCATGAAAATGTATGGAAATCCTTAAACTGAGAACTCTGACCCATTAATCTTTTAGAATGCTGATCAGATCAGTTGGGTGTGTATAGCGATCTGAATCTACTCCATCACTCCCTGGATGGCCATCATCAGGTTACAGCACGGTACATCCCTGGCAGAAAACCAAGGCTTCAAAGTTACCTCGTTTGTATGAAAATAACACCTGGATTCCCAGACAAAGTTGATGTGTATATTTGCCATTCCTCATGTACAGACGACGGCACATCAGAATATATTTTGATTTTTTTAATGAACTTCGTAATAAAAGCGGTTTTCGCAGTTTATCTGTTTGTCTTGATGTGCTGTCGTGTGTACGTGCTACGGATCGTTATGTCATACTGTGCTCTCGCAAAGATTCAGTATTCAGGTGAGGACCTGAGTTCAATATACGGGGAATTTGTACGTTGCTGGGGAGCGAATCTCAATTATTCAGATTTGAAACCAACAGAGAGGTTTCACACGTGTAAGTTTAGTTTTAGGCCGTGTATCCACATTGCGAGGCTGCCTCGCAAGCTTTGCCTCGCGAGGCATCATCGCGATGCGATGTTAAAGACGCGTTTGCCTCGCGAGCTAACGTAATCTTTAGTTTCGTATACGTTACGTGGCCACTTATGCCGAACAAGGGTCACTTATTTTATTTTCATTGAATTTGTATGAAACAACCAAATTGAATCATGTAAACATACAAGTGAATCATTCAATGTGCTCAACGGAATTATCATTTTCTGCGCCTTTCAATCAAAGTGAATCAATTAGGTGGAACATTTGATGAGCAGCCTTGCGATTAGCGTTGAAAATGGCGAAAGATACACGCTTGTTTTTTTCGCAACTTTGAATCTTTCGTGTAAAATACGAAAAAACAAATTAAGATTGGTCTTAAAAATACAATCATACACGTATAATACTTGTTTTAAACAAAGTATTTTTTATGTAATTAACAATCAAAGATGTTCATTCGGTCATGGGAATTGGCTTTGATAACTTTTTGAACATGACTGGAAATCTCAGAACCATTTCGAGGAATAAGCTTTCGGTACAGTGTCTACTAATTAAATTTAAAAATAATTCTATATTTTTAAAGATATTTATAATATTCAATAAAAAGCTTTAACCTTCAAATGACCTTCATATGACGTCACCACATACAGATCCCCCAGCCATAATAAAAAAAAAGAAAAAAGGGCAAAGACAATTTTGAAAATGAACTTGGATGGTGGAAGGTGGAAGTGAAAAAATATCGATATAGGTAATTTCTCAGAAAAAAATAAGATGAAATGGGATGATGACTAAGTAATGGATTCTAATTTTAAGGTATTGTAAAACATAAAATATAGCAAAATAAACCCCTACGCGAAATTTTGGCTCGATTTGACGAATTTGACGATGATTTTTAAGACTCAAAAGTAGGAAAAAATCAAAATGCTCCAGTGACAAAATAGTGTCGACTATTAGAATCCATACGTAATTACAAAAAAAAATGTTTTGGAAAAATTATTGTAAAAACATCTATCGGAGGAGAGAAAACATCTATCATCTATCAGAGTATATCGATGAACTTATCTCGTAATTTTTTCCACATCCCTAAAGCATCCCTACTATTAAATGTTTGTAAATAGAAATAAAGTATGCACATATTTTCACAATGTTTATTATGTTATCCTGCAACTTTATCAGTTCACAAGCAATCGTTACAATTTCATCCATGTAGTCTACATCCAAAATATACACAATACATACAATACATTTCGCAATTTTGAATTTGGGTAGATTGGGCGTGTCAGTTTTTACAAAGTTTTTCAGCTGAGTTTCCACTGGTAAGCATTTTTATTATAATTTCACCACCTCAAAAATTATTGCGGCAAATTAAGAAGGTAGGTTAGAACCGTCACAACTGGATTAAATGAATAAAATAGAAGAAATATTAACTATAACTTATTTGTTTACAAACAACCATAAAGTCATTATGACAGGTAATGACACTTGGCCGTTCTTTTTCTATAAGTAGATGGCAAAGGTTTTCCTTCTTAAACTTTCATGCCACTAATGACGTCATTCCGGTTGACCATATCCGCTCGACAAATATATTTATAAAAAAAAAAATACGGGACCAAATGTTAAAATATTCAAATTAGTTTCTTAAATTGGCCTAATCAGTAGTAAAAAAAAAAAAAATATCTTTTATTTTTTAACCAAAGCCAATTCTGATTGGAGGATAGTAAATTTAAATAAAATTATTTCTAATATGCCTATACAAAAACTAATATTTTGAAAAATTCCTACCTTTTTGTTCGAAAATTTTCTAGTAAGTAGGTAGTTTTGGTGTCGTATCGGTGATAGAACGATTAGATAGAATATTAGTGATAGAATGATATACGGTGATAGAACGATTTTTAACATGGTATTAATATTAGTAATTTACTTTTCATTATTTTTACAACGGTAGGTAGTTTTGTTTCTACCTTAGTGATAGAATGATATACGGTGATAGAACGATTTTTAACATGGTATTAATATTAGTAATTTACTTTTCATTATTTTTACAACGGTAGGTAGTTTTGTTTCTACCTTAGTGATAGAATGATATACGGTGATAGAACGATTTTTAACATGGTATTAATATTAGTAATTTACTTTTCATTATTTTTACAACGGTAGGTAGTTTTGTTTCTACCATTTTAAAAATTATTAACGATATTTTTTTATTTTCGCGCATTGTTTGAGAAAAGTACTATTCTTTTTGGATGTTGTTGGAAAACCGAAGTGAAGCGAGGGCGCGTCACTAGTAAAGAAATAAATAAACTAGAAAGCAATCTAAAAACGTGTTAAAATGAAAAATGCGAAAAATACATCGAAAAATACGTGAAAAAAACGTTTACTTGCGAAAGATACATTCGAAGAGCTCTATGAATTATTGAAAAATACAGTGATCCTTTGAAAAATACATGTATTTTACATGTTATTTTCAACGCTACTTGCGATGTTAATAGTCGATATGCATTGCATTAGTTAGATAATGGATAATCGCCTCTGTGATCTAATCATTAGGACCCAACTAGCATTTTGGTAATAAGAATTGGTGTTAAAATAGTTATTTAAAAGTGATTTTGGCAAGCAAGAGTTATACAAAGGTTTTAGCAATTGGAGTTAGAGCACGCTCTAACCCCTTACAACCTCTTATTTGGGCCCACGTCTTATAGCGCTATAAGTAATAGAATGGTTATAATGCTCACTCTTTTAACACTGAGAGTTCCATTACAGTCATAGAGTGGCGTTAATGGCAAACAATTTTTCGTATCTATAATGGTGGTATAATATAAATGTTGCTACCTCAAGCACTTTAAAGTCTGTATTGTGGTTATAATAAAAACTATAGGTGGTACACAAGTTTTAAAGTCTGCTGGTATAACTTTTATAGTAATATATTAGTTCTTTTTTAGGTTCATTTTTTTCTTGGAGTTACTTTATGTATCTTGATCAGTGCTGATTCGCAACTCAGAGCTGTAGCGCGTTTTCTTCTTCTAATAGTTTTCATTATTTTAGTTCTTAAAGTGTTACTGGTGATGTGTGATATCGTGTAAACATTGATGGCCAACTAAGGAAGTGTAATTAAGATTGTCAATAACTTTATCAGTCAAGTTTGATTTCTTCATCATATGGCTAACATTTATTGCGAGGGCTACTTTATTGAGAGAATAATATATGTTTTGCATCTCAATTTTGAGGGGCCTTGAAAATAAGTGATATTTGAATTAAAAATAATTTGTATTTTATCACGCGGGGCATACACACAATATACATTTACATAAAAACAGGATATTGGCTCTGTCTTTTACAGTTATTGTGTATTGTAGTAATAATATTGTGTTTTAAAATGAGAAAATTATACAAAAATGTGTTTTAAACTAGTTTTATTTCTGAATTATTTTTAGGTTATGTTTGATTTAGCATGGCGTCTATTCCTTATTACCCTAGGTTCCTATTATTACTGTTAATGAACAAAAAGTGCTAGATGGCCTGTAATTAGAACTATTGTTGCACTTGTAATACCAGAACAGGGTTTTAAAGGTAATAAGAGTACAAGTTTAAGGTGTTTGGTTTTACTATGGTTCAACTTGGATGTAAAGGTGGTGGTATTTTAGGGTTACGTTTCTGTTAACTGACTGACTGACAATGACACTTTCGTTTTATCCACGAACTCATGGCAAAAATCAGAAAATTCTGACTACTTATAGGTATCACTGTAATCTGCATGTAATCAGATCAGAAAAGATAACATTTAGAGGTTAGAGACATTATACATGTATAAAAGTAATATTTTATATGTTTTATGATATCAAGTGAAAATAAGAGTTACAATGGTTAAATTACATGTTAATATTGCTTAGAATAGCATAAAAGTAAATTTGAACCCCGCTGTAACAATAAGGGCTCTAAAAGTAACTCCATAATACCAATTGCTATCATATATAGGGGTTTCTAATTACTAAATTAAGTAGCTGTAAATAGGTTGCGATTGACACTTTTATATCAACTTAGGTGATAAAAAAAAATTCTAACTACTTTCTAGAGCTCTTGTCGGTAGAAAGAGTTATAAGAAACTATAATATTACTTTAAGTATTGTCTGATACTTGAATTTATAAAAGCAGGTGCTATAATGGTTCCGACTATACCGTTTATACATCCTTAAGTAATATTACGTTTCCTAATTTAGTTAAGTGGTATAAAACATTTACTTAGCACTCTTTAAGAACACTTGGAAATAGTGAGACTTACTAGAAACCTTACTATTACCTTAGGTTCTTATTGTTACTTGAAGTTACAATACCTAGTGTTACTGTGGTTCAGCTTTTCTCTTTTATACCTATCTAAGTCATATTATGTCTTCTTACTGCTGTTACTCATCTTGATGAGTTATTTAGTTATAGTCATGACCATTGAACAAACAAAAGTTTTACTGGACGCTTTTATACACCCATTAAACCAATACAAACGTTAAGAAAGGTGGAAACTAGCGCCAAAATGTTGGTTGGGGAGCCATGTAAAGGGACTAATTCCAACGAAAACTATCTTCATTTCTTAACCCGAACAAAGCCCGTACACTTCTAAGATTTAGTTTGATATTTTAACTTCTCAACGTTGCGGCAATCTTTCATCTTTCAAGGGCCGTGGTCAAAGTAGTACGGCGCATTAAGGGACGATTCCGAGATTAATAATATTATTATAATATTTACCTTATATATTATTAAAACCAAGGAATATAATATACTAGCTTCCGCACCGAATTCGTCTGCGTGGACATTCGGAAAATCCCTAAGGAACCTTTGACCAGGATAAAAAAGTATCAATTTAATCCAGGCTATAAACTATCTGTGTCACAAATTTGAACCAAATCTGTACTCAAATATTAGTAAGATTCATAAAGCTCTTTGGGAGCCTCGAATATAACGGACGTTAAACGTTATATTTAAAAGCCTTTATTTATAACGGCTTTACGTTATATTAGCCTAGAAAGGTTTTAAGTTCAAAAGATACACTTGGCTACAGTGAACTTTATGCTTGTAATGCTATTATCTTCTGCGCTCCAGGTAATTGAATAGTTAGGAAAGAATCCACGTGTTATTTCCATGCCGCTGGTTTTACTATACGAAGGAAATTCCTGGCATGTTTTCTTTAAATTAGCCTGTCTATCATAGCTTGTTTGACGGGCCCGAAGCAGGAAGTTGTCGAAAGCTTATCTGTAATAATCGACTAAAAATGTACAGTTAGCAGCACATCAAGTTTATAAAACCGACTTAGGATTAGGATATTATTTTGGTGACAACCCAACAACGTGCCGTTGAATGTAAATTATCATATCCTCATTTTTAAGTTCCATTGCACAAAAGTTAAGTTTATCTGTCTGTCATAAATAATCGTAACTTTTGAGAGCATTTGCTCTTTTGAAAAGGAATGCGTCAAATGTATCTAAATAGAATCGAAATTTATGTCTAATAATTAAATCGACTGTCCCTTTATCGTAATCTGAGACTGAACCATGTCATCTAAAGATTTGTCATTTGTGTGATTTGTGTCACATGTTTCGACTCTAAAATAAATCAAAATTATACGACATTTATCTGATAAACAGGAATGCCTCAAATATATCTAAATAGAATTGAAAATGTCTAATAATTAAATCGACTGTCCCTTGTAGCAATGAAATGATCATCCGTTTGAAGAACTTCATCTAAAGATTGGTCAGTTGTGTGATTTGTGTCACATGTTTCGACTCTAAAATAAATCAAAATTATACGACATTTATTTGATAAACAGGAATGCCTCAAATGTAGATACATTTAGATAAATAGAATCGAAAATGTCTAATAATTAAATCGACTGTCCCTTGTAGCAATAAAATGATCATCCGTTTGAAGAATTTCATCTAAAGATTGGTCAGTTGTGTGATTTGTGTCACATGTTTCGACTTTAAAATAAATCAAAATTATTATGTGCTCCTGTTTGCACTTAGCAGAGCGAATGTTGGTATTGTACGACATTTATTTGATAAACAGGAATGCGTCAAATGTATCTAAATAGAATCGAAATTTATGTCTTATAATTAAATCGACGCGACGGTCCCTTGCAGCATTCAAATTGTCATGGCCCCCAGCATGATCACCGAAACGCGATATAATATAGCGACTTATCACGCTTAACTGTCAAAAGACAATGAAATTTGACAGTTGAGCGTCGATAAAACCCTATATCACACGATATACAGGGTCACTGGAAATATGACGTATTCCTGCTAAGGGGTTATAGATGAGGTCAAAACAAATATTTTTTGTCATATAATTTTTCCTCAAAAAATTACTAGTTTTTGAGTTAATTGAAATTAAGTATTTTTTTACCAAAAGTACGTTTTCAGACACAAAAATTTAAAATAAAAAATAACTACTCATTCGATTCCGGATTTTTTATCATTTTGGGATAGAAAACAATCTGAGTGTTGATAATGAATAAAAAAAATTTCATAAAATACAGGTATTTATAAAAAATTCAATCCTTAAAAGCATATTTTATTTTTATTTTTTTCAGATTTTTTTGAAATAGCATCAAATATCTTTAAAAAAATCCTAGTAACTAAGCGTGCATAATATTTTAAAAACATCACCATCTATTCAGCTTTCAGTTAAGGTATAAAACTTAATAATAACTTAAATAAAAAATGAGAAATTAAGACATAACTAAATAGCAGTCCCATTTCATGTAGAAAAATTTCCTACTTCAAGCGCTTCGGAGGTGGCCGTATTATCCTACTTATTACATAAATTTGAAAGTTTGCTTGTTTGGATGATTGTTAATCAATCACGCAAAACGGCTGAACGGATTTGGATGAAATTTGGCACACGTATACTTTATAAGCCGGATTAAAACATAGGAGGATACTATTATCTTGGTTAAAGGTTCCCTAGGGATTTTCTCGAATGTAAATGCGGATAAAGTCGCGGGCGGAAGCTAGTTTGCCATAAATGGTCGTACTTACTAAAAATACTTTCGTCAAAGTGAGTTTAAGACATGATTATTTTCCGCCGATGAGTCAAAATTTTATACAAACTGTATCACAAATAACCATGCATATCAGACAGGCTTTCCTTTTGGCTTGTGGATGGATAAAGCGGACGGGCCATACCCACCACGTGGGCCCAATGTGGATTGGTCAGTGTTAACGACTGTAAATGCAGCCAGAACCAAGGGCTCAATGTAAGGTACATTGAGTTAACACCGACCGCCCGATCCGCATTGGGCCCACGTGGTGAGTTATGGCCCATCCGCTTTATCCCAAAAGGAAAGGAAGGCTTGTTCCCCAGCAGCGGGTCATTAAAAATGGCTGATATGCATGGTTATTTTTGATGCTGTCTGTATAAAATTTTGACTCATCGGCGGAAAATAATCCTGTTTCAAACTCACTCGGACAAAAGTATTTTTAGTAAGCATGATCATTTATGTCAAACTAGCTTCCGCCCGCAACTTCATCCTCATTTACATTCGAGAAAATCCCTAGGGAACCTTTAACCAAGATAATAGTATCCTCCTATGTTTTAATCCGGCTTATAAAGTATATGTGTGCCAAATTTCATCCAAATCCGTTCAGCCGTTTTGCGTGATTGATTAACAATCATCCAAACAAGCAAACTTTCAAATTTATGTAATAAGTAGGATAATACGGCCACCTCCGAAGCGCTTGAAGTAGGAAATTTTTCTACATGAAATGGGACTGCTATTTAGTTAAGTCTTAATTTCTCATTTTTTTATTTAAGTTATTATTAAGTTTTATACCTTAACTGAAAGCTGAATAGATGGTGATGTTTTTAAAATATTATGCACGCTTAGTTACTAGGATTTTTTTAAAGATATTTGATGCTATTTCAAAAAAATCTGAAAAAAATAAAAATAAAATATGCTTTTAAGGATTGAATTTTTTATAAATACCTGTATTTTATGAAATTTTTTTTATTCATTATCAACACTCAGATTGTTTTCTATCCCAAAATGATAAAAAGTCCGAAATCGAATGAGTAGTTATTTTTTATTTTAAATTTTTGCGTCTGAAAACGTACTTTTGGTAAAAAAATACTTAATTTCAATTAACTCAAAAACTAGTAATTTTTTGAGAAAAAATTATATGACAAAAAATATTTGTTTTGACCTCATCTATAACCCCTTAGCAGGAATACGTCATATTTCCAGTGACCCTGTATATCGTGTTTCGTCGGTCATGCTGGGAGGGGGCCATAATCCGATTGTAGAATTTCATCTTAAGATTGGTCATTTGTATTATTTGTGTCATATGTTTCGACTCAAAATTATTATGGGCGTGTGCTCCTATTTGCACTTTGCAGAGCGATGTGTTGTATTGTACGACATTGATTTGATACCAATTTACTCTTGACGAGCATCCACGGCCACCATTATTGAAGACGAGTAGTCTAAGAATAAATTGTAGCTAGGTATATCTATACAAAGTATAACTTTTTAAAATTACGTTGTTCTAAAGAGAACGATGTATTTCAGATATCTTAGCGCTAAGCCCTTTTATTAAATAAAACACTTTTTAACGGATACTAACGCGGTTTTATTGAAAGTTCTTTGATAATTAGTTGGTATTTGGTTAGATTTTTGATTTCCCGACGTTTCGGCATCTTTGCAGCTGCCGTGGTCACGGGGGACTGATGAAATCAAACGAAATACGTCTAATTACCAAAGTAGTTTCAATAAATCCGCGCTAGTATCCGTTAAAAAGTGTTTTATTTTATGTCTAACTCCTTTTATTTTAAATCGTAAAAATATTCTGGGCTTTTATAATCACTTTGTGAATGTTTCTTCTCCTTTCACTTTATTTTTTATTGACATCTTGTTTCTGGGTAAAGCTGAAAAAACTTTCACAAATTTACATCGGATTTCTCTTACTTGATACACATAAACAAACAAATATAAACAAGAAGCGGTGAAATCAAAGAGTTTTAATTAGTGAATTAATGAGTATTGGGAACAGAGGTTTTTAAAGTACCGTACCCAAAGGGTGAAAACGGGACCCTATTACTAAGACTCCACTGTCCGTCTGTCTGTCTGTCTGTTACCAGTCTGTATCTCATGAACCGCGATAGCTAGACAGTTGAAATTTTCATAGATGTTGTATTTCTATTGCCAGAATAAAATAAATATTTAAGTGGGGCTCCCATACAACAAACGTGATTTTTGCCTCTTTTGGTATCTTCGTCCGACTTGCGCTTGGCCGGTTTTTCAAGTGGCAATTTCGAGTAGACATTGATTTCATTATATTTTTTTGGCTATTGAACTATTATGTGTTGTCCAAACCTATTGCTCTTTTATAACAATTTACCCCACTTATGCCCGAGTCCTGCCACTCCTATATCGCTCCCGGATGTGATCGCTGGTCAATAATTGTCAATCCTGACCCGCGTTGTTTGAAGGGACGAGCATCCAATCAGAAACGACCAGTCGTGGGGAGAACAGAGGTTTCGATAGACGTGACGTCGTCTGCGGTTTTACCACAAATATATCTCTTCTATACGCAGCCTGCACAGCAGCACCATCCCATTTACAATACTTTTAAAAAGCTCATGGTAGACCCATCATCACTCATCATCACAAACAAAACAAAAACTCTAACGACATTTATGACAAGAGAGTTTTTTTTAATGCACAACGAGGTAGTGCTTCGCCTTCACCTCATCTGATGTTAAGTGACGATAAGGCCGAAGATGGAAGCGCACTACACCCGAATCCTCATCATCATCACTGAGGAACTGGCTATCTTACCTCTAACTGCCGGAACACCCCAATTTTTGAATTGCTGTTATGGCGTCAGACTTAGGTAGGATGGTAGTAGCTAGCGAGGCGGACTTGAAATAAGCCCTACCACCAACCAAACCGACTACAAATTGTACCCCCCCCTGGGAATCGAACCCGGGCCCCCTGCGTCTTACACAAGTGGGTGACCACTAAACCACAGAGGCGGTTAAACCCACAAAAATTCAGACTGAATCGACAAAAAGTTACCACTTATATCACATAAAAATATTAGGTACTCATTTCATGTCAGTATAGATAGACTATAGACTAGTATAGTATGATTTTATAGACTAGTATAGAATTCTCGGCGCATTCCATCTTTGCTGACTCGAATTTGTCCGATTCTTAAGGCTGGTTTACATTATCTTAGTCTTTAGTAGAGTGCTTTAGGAGAGTAGAAGTTCATTACGTGGTGTGTTTGACGTTCTTTTAAAATCGACGAACATGCCAAGCAATGTATTTCTACTCGCTACTCGACTCGGTCGTCTACTTGACTAATGTAAACCAGGCCTTAGAATCACATTTGCTTTGACATGTTTTTATAACATTTTTGCACTCTTAAATACTTTTTCGTATTTTAGAAGTATGTTCGCAGACTTAAACAAGATTTTACATGCCATGTTAATAACGCTGTTGTATCTGTTTTCGGTCCAAAAGGCAAATAAGGCTACTTCCGTAGATTCCGCCAGTCGCCCGTAGGATACGAATTCAAATAAAAACGCGCTTCCCCGAGATTGTAGGTCTACTCATCAAAGAGTAACCAATCGGTCAGAGGCAATGCCCATTATGTACTCTTTAAAGAACATTCACCAACATTGTAGCACTTTCTGTACAATTAGCACGAACATCTATCGAAAAAAAAAAAATCGGGTTGCACTCCGGGAGTGCCGGCAGAAGTGAAAACTTGAATATTAACGTTGTGCATTTTTGATATTTTGAAATTAGCGGCAAAGGATTAAAATTATTTCCTTCCTATCACTATACAGTCACACAATTCAATTAGTTTGTAATTAGAGAAAAATTCTAAAGATTTCGCGCCAGTGACCTTTTTAATTTCTACATGCACGCATTCTACGATTTAAACTTATAGTCACAGAGTATAAATAAGTCTATGATTTCACCGAAGAGATCGCTGCTATTAGTTCCATTTTCAAAATTAGCGCGTTGCTGGTGACACAAGTGTTTACGTCTTAAAATGACGCGCCGCCATTTTCAACGCGCCCCGTAGAAAGAGAGGGGGATACTTCCGCCGCCAACTGTCTACTCTCCATCCGTCACATCCGTCTTACGCATTTTCGATCAGTCACGCACGTGATTCTTACTGACGCGAGTTTAGCATTTTTTCCCCATACAAAAAAGCGTACAACGCCGCTAAAGAAGTTTTCACTTCAAAACCGCGCGTAAAAGTACTCGATAAAGTAATTATCTATGAAAAATTTCATTTCGTCGTTCCTGATAGATGACGCTGTACAAATTTGTCATACGAAATTACTCTATCGAATGTTTTTCCGCGCGTTATTTTTTTCGATAGCTGTTCATGATAATAATGATACTGATGTACTAATAATAATCGAAAAGACGAGTACATAATTAATTCATTGTATGACAGCAAGTTTGTATAGTTTGTCTGAAAAAGTTATAAAGGCTAAAAAATAAAATAAAGCTTCATTAACTTTTTTTAGACCGACTATACAGACTTGCCGCTATCAATGAATTAATGATTATAGTTGAGCGAGACCTTCAGAAAGTGCTACACTTAGAATTACCAGATAGTAGTATATCTAAAAATCCTGACAAAAAACCTATTTTTTATTAAAAAGTCCTGACATTTTGCAAAAGCACCCACACGGAGCGACGTAATTACGCTACCACATTTTTCTTTTAACAAATGTTTTATTGTTGTTTCTTGTTATAAAGACGTGTCAAATTAATATTTAAAGTATTTAAAGAAATTTTTAGTTTTTTTAGCTTTAGCTGTTCAGTTAATTATTTATAATTTTGAATGTTAAATATTTTAAAATTGATTATTTATTGCAAAATTAGTTGATTTTTTTACTGAAAATGTTAAATTTATAGATTATTGTATGGAACAACTGCTTCTTTTTTCG
Organism: Agriphila geniculea; assembly: GCA_943789525.1. NCBI lineage: Eukaryota > Metazoa > Arthropoda > Insecta > Lepidoptera > Crambidae > Agriphila > Agriphila geniculea. The sequence goes on along the minus strand of OX038897.1, from coordinate 1,843,836 downwards.
CGATATCAGAGTTCAGTTGGCCCCATAGTAGAAGTTGGTTGTAATCTTGAATGGAACCACCCACTGCGGCAACCAAATGATTAAAATTTCACGCAACATAGCTCAGATGTTTCCATAAAAAATCTAAAATTTTGAAATCGGTACGAGTAAAGTTAGTACAATATATGATGTTGACGTCCAATTAATATTAATTAGCTCTGTTCCCTTTTCCACTACTGCGATGTAACTGCGTAAATAAAGTATAGCCCCTAGGGTGGCCTGGAAAAAACGCCGCTGAATTATTGTAGTTCCCACTCCAGAACGGAACTCAAATGGGTGTGTTTTTCTTAGGATTTCGTACCTTGAAGTTTCTATGGAGCCCTGTGGCTCATGTGAGATGATGCATATTAATATGGAGACAGCGAACTAAAATCTATGGAAGTGTAATTGTAAACAAATATTGCTTAAAAATGGCACCACGGGGCCGAAAAAGTACAACCCGCTCAGCTTCAGTCGGGCCACCAGCCACGCACCCGGTGACTGACGTTAACGTTCTTTGCAGTTTGTATTATAGAGAAAAGAGAGAAAGAGAATAGTAGTTTATGAAACTGATGCATAATGAAGGGTATTAAAACATGAGTGTGTGTGTAAAAACCGAGCCGTAGGCGAGGTTTTTAATAGTATCACACGAGTGTTTTAATACCTAGTTATGTACAGTTTCATACACTACTTTATCTACTCTCATACAATTTTGTGATTGAACCGATTGAACCTACAAAATAAAATATCAATGAAAAAGAGTTCGGTAGGTCGGCAGTACTTACCAAGGTTAAGTAAGACGTTTTTTCCGTCGCCGCATCTAAAATATCGGGTGGAGTCAAATTTTCACTCACTACACTTACTACTATGATATTATTTTAAGCAAAAGTAAAAATTAAAATTTAAAAATGGCACGTATTCCATTAGAAAAAAATAATGAAATAAGTGCATTCCAGTAGACTAATCGTTACGCTAAGTCATCGATCACCATAGAGTACGTTTTAATCATGGAAAGTATATGGGAATATCATTTGTTTTTTTTTTTTAATATCGCAGCACTGCCTTCTTCTTGGATTTGCCCTGGGGGCCAATCGCGCTAATATTTAGATCAACTGGACCTCGACTGAACCGCGATCAATCATAACTTTTGACATATTCCGTATCGCGCTAACGTTTTGACAGCTAGTTGAGACAGATGTCATGCGGAACTGGACCGTAACTTGCCGTCCAAGATAAAGTTAAAAGGATGCTACTTTTTTTGGACTATTTCTCAACTATTTGGTGTTTACTCTCACAATTTTGTGATATTTATTCAGTCTAAATGCAAAAATATACAATGCTTTTATGGTTATTGTAAGAAGATCTTCTGTAAGAGTGCTAAATAATCTAAATTTAATGGATGAACTGTGAAAAAGTCGTGAAAAAGTGTATTCAAATGTCCAATCTGCAAATTTGTAAAAAGCTACAGACTATAAAATCATTTAGTTTGTTTACTTATGAGATATGAACACCATAATTATGCCAATTCGGATGCCTTCGGTGTGGAAACAAGATAAAGGTAAGATAACCATACCTAACCTAAAAATTTTCACTGTGAATAAATTTCATTCTTTCTTTGTTTTTGTATTAATTACTTACTAGTATAGGTACCTAGATTTTGTTGGTATTAGCCATAAAATGCCACTGGAATCTAAACTTCTCATTAAGTAAGTTAGGTAAAAGTACCTACCTATTTAGGTATTACAATTTTAATTTACTCACCCTTGTCCATACATACAACTAAAACATTTATGAGTACCTAGGTATACTGCCCGGCACGTAACTTGGCAACATAAAAACGAGACAAATGATGCGCAGTAGCCACAAACACTAAACTCGGCACATCTTTTGTCTCATCTTTCTCTTGCCAATTTATATGCCGGCATCTGTAATAGGCTAAGAACAATGTTATTTATTTTAACATTACTGTTGAATCATCTATAGTCCTTTAACTTTTAACATGTTTTGTTTTAGGTGCCTACGAAGATAACCAATGCATGCTGTGTGCTGCATTAGACAAAAGCACAAAGAGGCAATGCGTTATTCACTCTGTTGGTGGCAGAATCCATGGGTCTGAGCAGACTGAGGACTAGTGGAAGTGTAACATACTAGCTAGGTGTGGTGCTCGCTGATGCTCTTGACAAAATTAGAGTTGTTTACCTAATTCATCATCATCATCATCAGCCTATCATCGTCCACTGCTGAACATAGGCCTCTCCGAGTGCACTCCACTGAGCACGATCCGCGGCTACACTCATCCAGTTTATACCAGCCACCTTGTGAAGATCGTCGCTCCACCTTGTCTGAGGGAGTCCCACACTATGTTTGCCAAATGTGGTCTCGTTTACCTAATTGTTATGGGGTAATAGGACAGCTGAATAATAATAAAAAATTATTTTAGAAAACTTTATTAATGTTATTTCTTCTCTTCTCTTAATTACTAACTAAACTGCTATGTTCTCCTCCAATTGCATATCCTTGTTGGCAATACTAAAACAAAACATAAAAAAAATGTTAGTCAATTTTATAACATAATTATTTTAATAATATGATTCCAAATCAGCAGTTAAGTAATAAAAACATAACTAGATGTAGATCCAAAGGCTGTGGGTTCGAGTCCCATCTGACGAGCTGGTGACGAGTCATTTTGTTCTAGTATATGATTTAAAATAAATATTAATCATACTAGATGCAAAACCTCAACTCTAATGATAACTAGATGTTTTGTATCTTTTAAACATAGATTTAATAATATTGGGGCATATTATTTTAATTCATTAGCGGTCGCAGGCGACCGGACAACAATAGAAAATCGATTGTGTCTCGTTTTATGGGCGTTGACGAGTTAATATCTAGATAAGATTAAAATAATATTACCTTTTTTATACATAAGGTCTCTGACTTCCGCCTTCTGCAAACATTTTAAATCTCTGCAAACTGCAATGTTGCTTCATTTTATCTATTGTAGAACCAATTTTTATTTATCTTAATTTTTGTAATGCTTATTATATTCTATAACCTGAAATTAATAAAAAATATTAGGGAAATTACATAAATAAATACTAAAATACTTATTGGAGTCGGAACTGATGTTATTAAATATTGAATGAAAAAGGGCACACTAATAATCAAAGGGCACAAAATATTAGTAGGAAGTTAAACGGAAGAAATTCTAAATTCTATTTATTGTTTCACTAGTACTTATTACCTTTCTAAAACAGAGAAGTAATAGGTTTTGATCTTACCATTCATCATTATACATAAATTTCCTCTTCATTCGGTAATAAAGAAGCAAAATTCCTCTAATGCTGTTATATATGAAAGCTGCATCTTGATGGTTGTGTATTTTCTATCTCTTTGGTCAGCATTATGCTCAATTTTGATCTTGCTTTGCACTTCTGTAAAAAAATCACTTTCATTATTACTCCTACATTTTGGCATAGCTATAAAAAGTTCACTGCTAATACATAATTACATACCTTTGATTATTGAGGTACCTTGTTGACTGGGGCTCGGTCGTATTTTGTTTATCGTTACACTTCAAAGAGTGGTGGGATGTTCGTTTGTTTTATGACTTTATGTGATCACAAATAAATCACAAAATACTAACACTTCGTTTACAAAGATGTTTGTTCGTTTAGCAGCACTACAATATTTTCACAATATTAAATGATCTCAATAAAATTCACTCTCTGTTATGAAATTATTACTTTATAATTGCTTTATATTATAATACTTCATTAAATATTAATTCTATTGTAATAATAACATAACCTCTGTTTCACAACTCAAAACAAACACTTAAAAAAAAGAAGCGTCAAATTACACCTAGTGATGTGGTAAAATTGTTAAGTCGACCGTCGATTGCTAAAAATAGCGTATGACATCTCTAACGTTTCAACTCTGACAGCCGTTCAACAATGATGGTAGTTTGGTTGGCGGTGGAACTTTATGGCGATACGGTTTTTCACCATAGTTGGATCATTGACAGAACTGGAACAAGAGCAGCCTAATGTGAACCTTTCACGTTGTAAATTAGCGCGATCGGCCTCCTGTATCGTAATGAGAAAAAAAGTTATTTTATAACATTGCTTAGTATAGCGAAGGTATGTTATAAAATAACTTTTTAAATTTTTTTCGGTATTGCGTGTATAAAGTATGTCAATATAAATTCGTTTTGAAATTCATAATTCGAATTTTACGATATGAGAGTAGATAAAGTTTATTATAAATGACGTCCTGTGTAGTCAAATGGTGTAAAAGACGCAAAGAAGGCAGCAAAAATATGCAGAAAATACGTATAATATTTTTTCGTTTAAGTATAGAAAATATCTATGAGTATACAAATAATGGTCGCTAAATAAGCAACCAGTGTTCATACGCCAGCATTTTTAGCTCCATCCACTTAGTTGTACTTTTCGTGTGGTGCTATTTTGTGAGCCTAATGCTTGTTCCATAGATTTTTAGTTCGCTGTATGGAGGAAATCAAAAGAGAGTTGGTAGACTTTTCGGTTGCCTGTATCCAAAGACATTGTACTTTTATCTCATCATCATCCTCCTACCCTTATCCCAATTTATTTGGGGTCGGTGCATTGCGTCCTTTTCTTCCATTCCTTCCTGTCACTCGTCATCTTCTCATCCACTCCCTTCACATTCATATCATTCCGCACACAATTCATCCATCTTTTCTGCGGTCTTCCTCTTACTTTCCAGCCCTCAACATCCATATCCATTACTCGTCTAGTAACATGTCTTTCATCCCTTCTCATAACATTCCCAAACCAAGCCAGACGATTCCCTTTCAGCTTCTCTGTTACTGGTGCTACTTTCAGACTTCCTCTGACATACTCATTTCTTATTTTATCCATTCGCGTCACACCACACATCATCCACCTCAACATTTTCATCTCTGCTACATGTAATTTCCTTTCGTCCATCTTCTTCATAGCCCAACATTCTGACCCATACATGACTACTGGCCTTATTACGGACTTATAAAATTGTACTTTAATCTATACATGTAAAACTTTAAATTGATTCACTGATTGCAGCTCTAACAGCTGAAGGTAGGGACACTATTTTTGGACGTTAGATACTTGTAATGGTGTAGGCGAGCACTAAGAAAGGATTTTGAAAAATTCCCGTTAAGCGGGGTGCTACAGTGTTCCACTTTGAATATGATTTTTATGGGTTAATTTAAATGTGTGATGTTATGGACTTATGGGTAAGGCAAATATTCTTTAGGTGCGTAAGTAGGTATAACAAAAATCTACAACTGATTTACTGACGTCATATAATACAGGTATGCACCTACATACAGCCCTGCGGCCCCCTGTTGGCGAGCTCCACATACGAACCCCCTTTTCACCATTTGCATAAATCTAGTACTGTATAAAACATATTTTTCATACCATTTACCACATATAAAGTAGTTTTTCTACCACGAGTTTGACATCATTGGTCCGATTTTTGACAGGAAGACATGTTTATTTAAGTGGTCATTATAAAGCTTCTGACATCCATAAGGCTTGCGCATCCACGACCGGTATAATCTGACCTATTTTCTGTCGGGTAAAATGAAACGTACATATTAAAAATATAAGCGCCTCTATGGTCTAGTGGTTCGCCCACCCGTGTAAGACGCAGGGGTCCCGGGTTCGATTCCCAGGGGGTTACAATTTGTACTCGGTTTGGTTGGTGGTAAGGCTCATTTCAAGTCCGCCTGGCTAACTACCACCATCTTACCTAAGTGTGACGCCATAACAACAATTTAAAAATTGTTGTGTTCCGGCAGTTAGAGGTAAGATAGCCAGTTCCTCAGTGATGAGGATTCCGGGTGTAGTGCGCTTCCAGCTTCCGCCTTATCGTCACTTAACATCAGGTGATGTGAAGGCCAAACACTATCCCTGTTGTGCATAAAAAAATGTCGTAACGTAACACACACCGTTAAAATTCGGTGCTAGAAATGAGAAAATCGATCCTAGATTCGGCCGACAGAAGTAGTTTATAATATAACTACTTAATACTTATTATCTTGATATCAAAGTCAATAAATCAAACGTGGGGTTTCCAATTTTCTTTTATTTACCAACAACTACGCAGAAAGCGAATGGAAAAGAAAACAAACTAGTTTATTAGCCAGTAAATATGTATACTACGTTATTAAACTGCGTTTAATTCCGAGGGGTACCTCGTAACGTAAACACATTTTTATCGAGAAACTGATGACTCATGGCTGGTGGGGCCGGTGGGGCGGGAAAACAAGCGATTCATCCTACGTTTCCTCTATAGTCATCGAATAAAAAAAAAACCGGCCAAGTGCGAGTCGGACTCGCGCACGAAGGGTTCCGTACATTTGTTGTATGGGAGCCCCCCTTAATAATTTCAACTGTCTAACTGTTGTCGTTATTAATATCGAGCAAAAAACGGCAAAAAAAAAATAGGTTTGTTGTATGGGAGCCCCCCCCCCCCCCCTAAATATTCATTTTATTCTGTTTTTAGTATTTGTTGTTAAAGCGGCAACAGAAATACATCGTCTGTGAAAATTTCAACTTTCTAGCTATCACGGTTCACGAGATACAGCCTGGTGACAGACAGACAGACAAACGGACAGCGGAGTCTTAGTAATAGGGTCCCGTTTTTACCCTTTGGGTACGGAACCCTAAAAAACCGGCTAATTACGAGTCGGAGTCGCGCACGAAAGGTTTCGTACCATTATGAATACGATTGTATGGGAGTGCCCCTTAAATTATTTTATTTTAATTACATATTTATTTTTGAAGTGAATATACAACTAAATATTCTGTAAATATTTCAAGCGTATACTTGTTGCCGATATTATCGAGCAAAAAACGGCAAAAAAATCACGTTTGTTGTATGGAAGCCCCCCTTAAATACTTATTTTATTCTGTTTTTAGTATTTGTTGTTATAGCGGCAACAGAAATACATTATCTGTGAAAATTTCAACTGTCTAGCTATTACGGTTCATGAGATACAGCCTGGTGACGGACAGACAGATAAGACAGGACTTAGTAATAGGGTCCCGTTTTTATCCTTTGGGTACGGAACCGTAAAAACTGGTTCTATTTCTGTATACTTACAATTATAATCTACCTTGTTGTATGTCTTGCGAATGATACAGATAACAGGTTGTAACGGAAGCGGTGTTTTCAAGGAACTCATACCAATAATCAACTCATACTAAAAAACAAAAAAATTAAGTTTAAGGTTTTCCGGCCATTTCAGAACTGACAGACTTATGTTTACTCTCTCTACGATTGAAAACTAAATGATGACACGAGTTTCTCTGATGTCACATGACGTAAATATAATCTTAATATTTTGACCGGAAGTGGAAGATTTTCATAAGCTTCCGGCCAATTTCATTTGCTATAATCTTCTGATCCTCGCTCAGCACAACTTTTCCGACCGTGTGCCATGCATTTCATCGTGATGTCATATTATGACGTAGGCAGTACTGTCGCGGGCTCACGGACTACAACCAAAAATATTTTTTCGATTAAAAATTGTTTTACAATTTAGCTATAATCAAGAAAATCAAATTATGTACTTATTTCTTGATCTGTTCTTTGGGAAAAGTTGTTTTATATCATTTAAGGCTCGGTTACGCTGGAACATTTGTCTCTGTCTTTTTCTTTACATGTAAAGAGTTAGGAAAATAACCACATTTTAGTAAAAACACCACACACAATTATCTTTCTTGAATAAAAGTTCATAAGTTATTTATTCCATAAGACAATAATACATTGTGTCGGAAATTGAATTTTAAATAAGCACATACATAAAATTACGAATTATTGTTACTAACAAAACAATAAAAAATTAAATATTTCCATTATTAAACATTGAATTAAATTAAATTATTATTATTATTATACAGGGGCTATCGGGAAAATTTTATTTAGGTACAAAATTAAAAAACCGAATTCACATAATCTTCTATACTATAAAATTTTTTCTCCAGTAGATAGGACCTCAGTCTAGATTTAAAAATATTAATGTTTGAGATGTTCTTCAGTCCAATTGGCAATTTATTGAAAAGTCTAACTGCTTGATATTTTACACTATATTTGACTATTTGTAATTTTGGCTGTATTATGTTGGCTAAGTCTTTCCGCCGAGTGTCATGACGTTTTATTTTTTGCTCAGCAGTTTCGTATCTGTAGGGATGTTTAACAAGGTCTGTGAGAAGAATAAGAATATAAAGACATGGTGCAGTCAGAATTTTAAGATTTTTAAAGTGCTCTCTGCACGACTGTCTCTGATTTATGCGCAACATTGTTCTTATTGCCCTCTTTTGAATAATGAACGCCTTTCTAAGATTATAATCATAACTATTTCCCCAAAACTTTATACTATATCTTAAACGAGATTCTACCAGGGCATAGTAAGTATACCATTTTTAATTGCTTCATGGTTAACTCATCTCTTAAACTTTTCAAAGCATAGCATGAAGAGGAGATTTTGTTTTCAATGTAGTTCACTGTTGCTTCAAAAGTAATTAAAGCAACTTCACAGTACGTTAAAGTGTATTTTGATGTAGAATTCAATACGTTTCCGCTATTATTTACGCCAAAAAGATGAACCTACGCAATCGTTTTTGGTGATTTTTCTGATTTTTTTTCAAGCATCTGTGAGAAACTCTTTCATGAGTTTTTTTTGTGGTTACAATTTAACTATTTCTACAAAGATTTAAATTTGGTTTTCTATATAAAAATAGAGACTTCCCGCACCATATTTTCCTATTACGGATCTTTAAGTAGAATCGCTGTTAGTATGCATAGCTTATCCGTTACATGCACATGTATAAAATGTATTATGTGCTTTGTGATATAATCAATAGATAGATGATGAGGTAATATGCAATATTTCAGAGTTATCAAAACTCCCACGGGTATGGGAATCTCTACATACATGCAAAATATGTAGGCGCAATAAATAAACTGAGAACTGAAGAAAATGTGGGCAATAAATTGTGTAATACGCGTCTCAATGGGTAGTACACATTCGTGCAACAAAATTGACTCACATGCTGTTATACAAAAAGGGCCCAAAGTTCATTAGTTGATTAAGCATTTTTTAACTAAATACATATTTAACGATTTGCTCTGATTCCAAAGTAGCTAAAGCACTTGTGTTATGGAAACCAGAGACAACGGTGGAACTACAAACACCCAGTCCATAGCCAATGTTTGTTTTCTAAATTGACCCAGCCGGGGATTGAACCCAGGACCTCAGAGCTGGCGACACCCTGAAAACTAGTGTACAAACCACTGGACCACAGAGGTCGTAAATAGATACAACATTTAATTTTAACGCTATATAACATTGTATGGTATTTAAACCTAGAAAGATTACTGAAGAAAAACAAATAAGTAAGCGAGTATTCCTAAAGACTCGCGTATTTGAATTTCTTTTGGTAATAAAAATTACTGCAGAAATGCTCATACTTTTTTATTACTGAAACCACGTTCACGTGGGTGGTTCGATTTGGTTGCACGCAAGTGTAGTTAGTAGTTATATTATATTTCTCACGTGCAACCGGTTTGAGGAGAGTCCAGTGTTAGGTACCGGCTGTCTCAAGAGTACGCGGTTGTACAATAATGGTGGCGGTGGTACACACGTGCTGGATGATCTGAGGATCTGATCTGGAGATATTGTTATCTCGGGATTAGATTTTTATGTTTTCTGTCGAAATAATTTATTTAAAACATGTGACTATATTAAGAAAACTCTAGATTTCTTTCGCAAAATTCAGATAACTTAACATGTCTTATATTAAAAAGCCGGCCAGTGCGAGTCGGAATCGGTTAAATATTTATTTTATTTTAACTATTTATTTTTAAAGTGAACATACAACTAAGTATTCTATGAAAATTTTAATCGTCTACCTGGGGCCGTACCGGCTAACGAATCGATTATAGAAAAGTCTGCTGGGTTTCAACTTAAAACAGAAAAATCAAAGTAAGGAATTTCGTCTTGTACTTTCTGTTGACGTAATTTGGAAGATAACGATGTTCGTGTGACATTGACATCATAAATTGGGGTTCGCCATTTTCGCCCAATTGGGGCTCGATTTATCTGTTTTAATTTGAAACCCAGCAGACTATTCGATAATCGATTCGTTAGCCGGTACGGCCCCTGTTGTCTTTATTAATATCTAGCAAGAAACGGCAAAAAAACACGTTTGTTGTATGGAAGCCCCACTTAAATATTTATTTTATTCTTTTTCTATCCTTACAGAAAAAACTTTCTTTTTATTTTTTTATTTAAAAATAAGAAAATATAAAAAAGTTTTTTTTTAATAATTGAAGTTAACCTTCTCCATATTTATGTGATCGTGGTACTTTAATGTATCCAATCAGTTATTGTTGTTCTAAGAATGTACATTTTGTGATTTGTACATGACGGCATGGACGAAATCGTCCATGATGACGGGAAAGGTGCATTTTGGGAAATATACATTTTGGGAAAAGTACTTTTTGGGAAGTGAACATTTCGGTAAATGTACCTTTTGAAACCGTTGTATATTTGGGAAGTGTACATTTTGAGCCTGAAGGGAGTTTCCTTATCAGTGTTTTACAATTAACCCTGTATTAAATATAGCTGGATTTGTAAGTCTATTTTTACACAGCGCCATCTAGCCCCAAACTAAGCAAAGCTTGTAATATGGGTGCTAGACAACTGATAAACTAACTTATATACTTATTATACATAGAACACCCAGCCAGACCCGAATTTCAATTTCTGCCCACCCGGAATCGAATTCCCGGGTTCGCCCTCCCTCTTGCGTGGTAGACAGGCATATTGATCACTGCACCACTCAGGCCGTCGTTTAAAAGTGATTTATGTCTCATATTTAGGTACAGACCTACTTAATTATTTTATTGGAAAATGTATTTTTTTCCTAATCCTACAAGTGGATATCTTGTGAAGTAAATCTCGTGTGCGTTCGTCCGTCTGCCGATTACGTTACGTGATCGCGTCAGCTGTCGGCCTTCGTAGAGCGACCGCGGCGGCGGACGAGGGCGCGCGTCTCGCTTATCACTGCATATTACAAAGAAAATGTTGCGAGATACACATGCCATATCGACTTTTTTATTTATACACTCGCGAGCAAAAATTTGGAATCGTAGGCCTATTTTCATACAAATGAAGTAACTTTGAAGCTTTGGTTCTCCGCCAGGGATTGACCTAGCTGTGATGATGGCCATCCAAAGAGTGAAAAAAGGAGATCCAGATCACTATACACACCCAACTGATCTGATCAGCATTCTAAGAGCTATTTGGATATTTTAAAAAACTATGAAAATTGCATCAAAATGTATGAAAATCCTGAAACTGAGAACTCTGATCCTTGCAACTCTTAGAACGCTGATCAGATCAGTTGGGTGTGTATAGTGATCTGGATCTCCTCCATTCACTCCCTGGATGGCCATTATCAGATCACAGCTCGATCAATCCCTGGCGGAGAACCAAGGGTTCAAAGTTACCTCGTTTGTATGCAAATAGGCCTATTATTCCAAATTTTTGCTCGCGAGTTGATGCTAATGTAGATACTGATTTAAACAACAATGAGTCACAATAATTAATTGAAAACGTGTTGTTTCCTGAAAAATAAATCTTAACTAATGGGGAATGTCATTTAAAAATTTAGTAATAGAAAAAGGAAAAAGGTTTCAGAATTTTTGGTTGCGTAAAAAAATAAAAAAAAAAGGCTTCGACTTCATAAATATACGAAAGTAACAGCAGAATGGAGATTATACCTTTGCCACCACCTGCCACAACCACAACATGGTATTAAAAAAAAGTTTCAATACAAAATGTCAAAACTCTTTTTAGGGTTCCGTACCCAAAGGGTAAAAACGGGACCCTATTACTAAGACTCCGCTGTCCATCTGTCTGTCTGTCCGTCTGCATGTCTGTCTGTCTGTCACCAGGCTGTATCTCATGAACCGTGATAGCTAGAAAGTTGAAATTTTTACAGATGATGTATTTCTATTGCCGCTATAACAACAAATACTAAAAACAGAATTAAATTAATATATAAGGGGGAATCCCATACAACAAACCTGATTTTTTGTCCGTTTTTTATGTCACTTATATTATAAGCAACGTGTCACTTATAAACGTTTTAACAGTCCGTTTGTTTGTTGACAGCGTTATGGGAGGAGCAAGAGGCACCGGAGTACGACATCGACTCGGAAGACGACAGGTGGCTGAAACAACAGCGGCACCCGGAGCTAACCGGTGAGTTAGCCGATACTATGCCCCGAACAAAGGTAAACATTCATATTTTATTTGTACGAGTATGAGTAACCGCCGCAGGAGAACTAAAGTACCTAACCAACCTCGCTCGAAGGATCGCTCAGCTGAAGTGGCAGTGAGCTGGACACAGCGAGAAGAACCGGTGGCCGTTGGGGCGGGGCGGTTCTTGAATGGCGACTGTGCACCGAAACGCTCTGTGGGTAGCCCCCGACAAGGTGGGCCGACGTGAGGGTGAAAGTCGCCGGATTCGGGCCGAGCAGGACCGAGCCAAGTGGAGATCCTTGACGGAGGCCTATACCCAGCAGTGGGTGTCGTGCAGCTGATATGATGATGATGAGTAACTGCCTCTGTGGTCTAGTATTCGCCCACCCATGTAAAAAGCAGGGGTCCCGGATTCGATTCCCAAGGGGGGTACAATTCGTACTCCGATTGGTTGGTGGTAGGGCTTATTTCAAGTCCGCCTGCTTAACTAGCTATCACCTATCTTACCTAAGTCTGACGACATTATAACAATTTAAAAATTGTTGTGCTCCGGCAGTTACAGGTAAGATAGCCAGTTCTTAGTGGTGAGGATTCCGGGTGTATTGCGCTTACACTTTCGGCCTTATCGTCACTTAACATCAGGTGAGGTGAAGGCCAAGCATTATGCCGTAGTGGATAAAAAAAATCAGTAAAACAGAATGGTACGGCCTGACCGGCAATGCAACAGAGCGATAGGCGGTACGGCGTGCGAATTCTCTTGTATTGCGTAGTCGAAACACCCGCAGCATTGTGGTTAAGAGTGCGTAGTATGCACACTAGCGCCGCCGTTGAATAAAAAATCATAGTACATACTAAAAGTGGCCCACTTTTATAGAGCGTTTTCGGCGGGTGCTGCTACGTGCTAACTTCAAGTAACTATATCACGAGAAAAAAACGCAAGAGAAAAGTTTGGACGCGTTGTGGAGAATTTTCACCACAACGCGTCCCATTGGTATTACATTCCATTTTAATGCTAATTTTAAGCAATCCAATTACGTTGAACTACTGAAAATTTAACAAGAGTCAATAAAAGATAAAGGCAGCAGAAAATAACTACTTCAAAAATGATATAAGAAATTATAGATATGATAATGATAGATGATAGATATGAATAGATGATAGAATGATAATCAAAAATGATAGATATGATAATAAGTTGGGAAAAACTAACGGGGTAACCCCAAGTTTAAGTTCAATCTCCTCTTATTGAAGACTCGAGTCAGTTTTCCTATAAAAAACTCGATCTTCACCGAATAACCTCCATATGCTTTACGCATTAAGCCGTAAAGTTGTGCGTAACAGTCAGCTCATCCTTAGATTGCGCACCCATCTGGAATTAAACACGAGCAAGACGCGCCGAGAATACATCGCAGGGGTTCCCTACTTGCGACCGAAATACTATTCTGCGGATATTGTTACATCAATGACTATGTATCAAAGTTTTCTTAGGCTTGTGTTTAAATGATCACTACACTAATCTAACCTAACCCAGAATTAGTAAACGATCACCAAATCACTTGGGCAGCTTAGGATTTGGTGATCATTTACTAATTTTGGAGAACAAAATGTTTTTTCTGGTATGTTAAAATATTAATTTCCGTTTTCTTTTTGCGAAGGTGTATCGTAAAATCGTGACTATTACGTTGTCAGATCAATTTGCGTTGTTATTAAGAAAGATCAACATTGTTGAAAAAGATCGAATTCGTGTTGTTTAAATAAATTATTACGTTCGATCAAAAAATGTCACTCAACCCTGTTAAACATAAAATGTGTTTTAAAATATAATCGCAGAGATATTCGTTGAAATAAAAATGTATAGTGACTTAACATCGACAACAATAAAAAAGGTGCAAGTTGGCAGCCGACCGCACGCGACACGACGCCGCACATCAGTAGTGCCTAATTTGGAGCGACAAAACGTTGAATTTGCTCAAAAAAACGCCGTGTTCGAAATCGTAACTGCAGCGACATGTCGCGTCGCGGCATCGTGTCGCCGCTTCATGTCGCGTGCGGTCGGCTGCCAACTCGCACCTTAAACCTCGAAGTCTGCAAAAACAACTCTTCGCATTATCAAGATGTAGCAAAATTCGCAGAGTGGTTTTTCGGTCCTAAGCAAGGAACCCTATCGCAGTGCCACGGGTCGGAAGGAAATTTAATTAATTGCTTCCATTAAACTCGTCGTGGTACGGAGGCAGCTCTTAAGGGATTAAATATGTGATTAATTAATTTTGAAACGTTTGTGTGCTTGTTTTAAGGTCTTAATTATTCTGATGGCACTATTCACTGCTTAAAAAGATGATTCCCAAAGCGGGTCTAGAGAGACTCCCTGGGCCTTATGGTTATAATTTTTTAAGCGGAATGATTTTGTCGATATTTTAAAACTGTTCCTAAATTTATATAATTAAAAAGTTGCCTAGAATCGAAGAAAATGCAGGGTGTCATCGCAGAGGTGTAGCGGAAGATCGAACGACAATCGCTAGTGCGATGAACGTTTGTGCGAAAAAAGTTTTCGAATAAACAATTCCGTCGCATCAGCGTTTTTTCGTAGAAACGTGAATCGCACAAACGTTCATCGGACTATCGTCATTCAACCTTCTGTAGCACACTCGTTGCTTCAACGTCAACTATGGGAGCCCTAGACTTAAAGCAATGAACAAGATTTTTTTAGAACTTACAGCATTTTAGATTGATGAATGCAAAATCACGTTCAGTTCGTTGAATAATAAAGGGATCAGAATCTTAATTTTGAGTCGCCGTCTTTGGAAATGTCTTTAAAAGATATGATTGTTATGAAAAGTTTCATCCGACATTATTGTTATTAAAGAACGGTTTGTGTAAAGCGAGGGGGAGGGTCGTTTACTTACAGATCCTATTCATATTTTAAATGTAAAAGTTATGGATCTTCGGACTTCGGATGCTTAGATGTTTGGATGTTTGTTACTCAATCACGCAAAAACGGCTGAACGGATTTTTAAATCAGGTTATAGCCCCTGTATATATGAACCTAGTTATGATATAATTTGATGCTGTTAGGTTGTTATTACTTTTGCCCTTTTATTATTATTCTCGAAGCACACGCAATTGCATCAAATCAAAGCACTGTATCGACCGACCTACACTCAAGAACAGAAAAATGGAGCCACATGCCTATTTCCATACAAACGAAGTAACTTTGAAGCTCTGGTTCTCCGCCCAGGATTAAACAGGCTGTGATCTGATGATGGCAAATTAAAGAATGAAAGGTGGATGCCCATAATGCTAAAGAAACCCAACGGATTCGAAAAGTCGTTTAGCTCAGGGTTAAACTTAAAAAAAATACAAGTTTAAATTACATCAAAAGTATGTAAAATCGACTCTACAAATTCCATACAGGCTCTGGTGTAAACGACGTTTCTGATCCGTTGGGTTTCTTTATTTCTTTAGCGATCTGACCTCCATTTACTCTTTGGATGGCCATCGTCAGATTAGACCCCGTTCAATCCCTGACGAGAACAAAGGCTTCAAATTTACCTAGTCTGTATGAAAATAGGTCTGTGGTTCCATTTTTCTGCTCTCGAGTGTATTTAGAGTGAAAAGAAAATAGATTTATCAATCAATCTTTGATCTGACTGGCGCTTGTAAATGTCCTCAATAATTCATTTAAATACATCTTTATCATTCATCATAACCATTATTAGAATTACAACCCATCAAACTTTACCACGATGTACGTCTATTTCCAGAATGGAAGTTCGAGCAGATGATGGACAAGCTGGAAAAGTGCTCCGGTCAGACGGTGGTGACACTACACGAGGCGAAGTTACTGCTGGAGAGGCACGACGACCTCGTGACCGCCGTGTACGACTACTGGCTCAACAAGCGGCTCACCACCGTGAGTCACCCACTGCCCTTGTAGCGATAGCGTCCAGCACACAGACAGCAGGTGACTGTCACACGACCACCTTGTCACCGCCGTGTACAACTACTGGCTCCACCAGCGGCTCACCACCGTGAGTCACCCACTGCCCTTGTAGCGATAGCGCCCAGCACACAGACAGCAGGTGACTGTCACACGACCACCTTGTCACCGCCGTGTACGACTACTGGCTCAACAAGCGGCTCACCACCGTGAGTCACCCACTGCCCTTGTAGCGATAGCGCCCAGCACACAGACAGCAGGTGACTGTCACACGACCACCTCGTCACCGCCGTGTACGACTACTGGCTCAACAAGCGGCTCACCACCGTGAGTCACCCACTGCCCTTGTAGCGATAGCGTCCAGCACACAGACAGCAGGTGACTGTCACACGACCACCTTGTCACCGCCGTGTACAACTACTGGCTCCACCAGCGGCTCACCACCGTGAGTCACCCACTGCCCTTGTAGCGATAGCGCCCAGCACACAGACAGCAGGTGACTGTCACACGACCACCTCGTCACCGCCGTGTACGACTACTGGCTCAACAAGCGGCTCACCACCGTGAGTCACCCACTGCCCTTGTAGCGATAGCGCCCAGCACACAGACAGCAGGTGACTGTCACACGACCACCCCGTCACCGCCGTGTACGACTACTGGCTCCACCACCGTGAGTCATCCACTGTTCTCGTCTCGTTCACCGCACAGTGGTTGTTCACAATTTGCAACATCACACTCCATGTACAGTCCAAGGCAAATATCTTGAAATCGGGTATTCTGGGCATGCGGTAGCGGTGAGGTACGCGGGCGGCGGGAAAGGGGCGTTCGCTATTGGTCGCTCACAAGAGCACATGCGTGAACTTATCCCCACTCCGTCGAAAAACTTTCAAGATATATGCCTCGTACTTTATCAGGCATTTGATTTCCCTCTACTATTATTTCAGAGTTGACCTTCTAAGAAAACACGCTAAACAATTAGAGGAATGCTTAAAAAGCCCAGAATTCACTGGCCAAGTACATAGGCTGTTTGATCCCTGTATCGCGGTATATGAAACGTCCATTATCCCAAATATCAGCTTCTTAAGAATATACGTCCACGAAGCCAGATACTTTTTCCTATCGTATGAGAATTAGTGGCTTCTTATCGTATGAAGATTAGTGAACACCTCTGACGTCAGGCTGCGAACCCACCGACAGGTGCCTAGATATATCCAGGTTACTTGGTAACCGCACTGGTAGGTGAGTCGCCTTGGTCTCATAGTCTTAGGTTGTAAGCCTTGCGCCCACGATACATTCCAGGTAGCCGCCTGTATGTATCGAGACACCTAGCGCGCAGTGCGGCCGTTTGCGAACATTCGTGAACTTTCGTTTTACTTGGTTACAACATATCTAGGCTCTATGCACTAATCTAAGCACATGTCGGTGCGTAGGCGGCTTTAGAGCTTATCAAGCCGCCTGAAGGGCTCTCACTTGGCTCAACGACTGTTATTAGATGACAACATCCGGGACCGACAGTTAAACGTGCCTTCCGAAGCACGGAAGCGCTCAGTTGTAATGCCACTTAACGGTCACACCTGACCGGACCGAGTGTTGCTTAACAAGCAAAAGTCAAGTTCCGCCATGAGCGCTTCACAGCCATCTGGCTGTGAAGTGAAAAGTTTGGCGATGGCATGTATCTACTTTATGCCATGGGTCGCCAAACTTTTAAGCCTAAGGGCCAGACTAACTCCTTAACGTAGTCTCAAGGGCTAGGACCTACCTAGCTCATCGTACCGTAGCCGCTTTCGCGGGCCGGATTGTTGGTGCTCGCGGACCGTAGCTGGCTCGAGAGCCGTAGTTTGGAGACCCCTGCTTTATGCCATAGTAACATGACAACCCTTACTTTGTCCACAGCAACACGCGCTGATACTGTCGGTGAAGACTGAGAGTCGGCCGGGCCTGTCGACCAACAACCCCTACCTCGCGTTCAGGCGGCGCACGGAGAAGATGCAGACCAGAAAGAACAGGTAACAATCTCATCATCATATCAGCCGCACGACACCCACTGACGGGTATAGGCCTCCCTTAAGGTTCTCCACGACGATCGGTTCTGCTTGGCCCACATCCAACTGCTTCACCTTTTACCCTCACGTCAGTCCACCTTGTCGGGGCCTACCCACGGAGCGTCGTTGGTGCGCGGTCTCCATTCCAGAACCGCCCGCCCCAACGGCCATCGGTTCTTCTCGCTATATGTCTCGTCTACTGCCACTTCAGCTGAGCAATGAATGATGTTGGTTACACTATTACATCCAATTACATCATCATCATATCAGCCGCACGACACCCACTGCTGGGTATAGGCCTCCCCTAAGGATCTCCACGATGATTGGTCCTGTGCTGCCCGGATCCAGCGACTTCCTCCTTGTCGGGGCCTACCCATTGAGCGTCGTCCGGTGAGCGGTCGCCATTCCAGAACAATTCCTTTTCGCCCCAACATACATCGATTCTTCTCGCTATGTGTCCCGCCCACTGCCACTTCAGCCGAGCAATCCTTCTAGCGATGTCGGTTACTTTAGTTCTCCTACAGATCTCCTAATTTCATATCTTTCTCCACATTTAATCTAAAGTAAAGACAGTTATGATCGCCTAGGTCTTCCCAAGGTACGTCTAATTACTTGACATGCTGGATTTGGCAAAATTGTCTTTGTTTATGTGTTGAGTTTAAACTAACGTTGTAAACTCCGCTTTAAAAAATGGTGTTGATAATATTTCATCGTTTTATTTGCACCTGACATCTCAATGATGCAGATGACACTACTATCAATGCGGACTCGTTTGCACCATTAGTGGAGCAAACTCAGACCAAATAAAAAAGTAAAGACGGAGTCTTCCGACAAAGCGGTGAAGCCAGTAAAACTACGCCTTGGCTGTGTACATACACAGTTTACGCACACATATGTAACGAAACTACGCCTTGGATTTCGTTCGTCATTGGGCGAACCCTGCCGCCCGGCCCCCGCCCGTCCTCTAGTGCGCACACATGTACCATCAAAAACCGGCTTCACTTAGTTGTTCGCAACCACTGCGCAACGCTCCATCTTCCTTTTTTATTTGATCTGAGGGAGCAAACGAAACTAGTGTCATCTGCACCATTAATGGTGCAAGGCAATGGTACATACGGTACAACGGACAACTTAAATGTATTTTGTTCTATCTTGGAATGTTATATCTTAAGTTATTGCTTGCTAAATAGAATCTATCCTTGAGTATTTTGAAAACTCCTCAATTAACTTTAAACTTAACACCCCAACATGCATTAAAAATTAACAGTATATTTAGTATTTTGTTTTTCCATATAATCTTCGTAAAGATCCACTGCCTACAGTTTTTGTCGGCCCGCCTCCTAAGATGGCTCAAACTGTAGCTTAATTCAATCCCGAGATCCAATTATTTCGGTTTCTTGAATGGCGAGCTCAAAAAAAAGTTATTGGGAAATTCTCGATCCATGTCGGGGAATTTTATTTTAATTTTGTCAAATTTTGGTAAATTTCAAAAAGTTACTAACTGATTTTGGGAATACAAATTGCACTTTGAAGCCTTCCAGCCCCATCCACGGACCTCTCATAGGTACGAAACTACAGGCAACAGGCAAATGTCAAAATTTCATAAATCGGGGCGCTATACTCGACCATGAAAACATATACATTTTCAATGATGAAACTGAACAAATTATACTCTTATTTTCCACAGAAAAAACGACGAAAGCTCGTACGAAAAAATGCTGAAACTCCGGAGGGACCTAGCGCGGGCGTTGACTCTCCTAGAACTGGTAGCGAGGAGAGAGACGGCGAAGAGAGAGTTGGTGAAATTGACCGCGCAGTTGGCGGAGAGGAGGTACGCCGCGGGGGACTTCGCCAACCAGCTGCTGCCCGACCCTCCGCCCAGGTGGGTCATTGTAACAGCTTAATTTTATATTAGTACGACTCTTGCAACCAAATACGGTCTCATCCGGCAGAAAGCATGAAATTTGGTATGCATGTAGCTTTTACGAATACAATAAAATATAGAAGTAGCAGCAAGTTGTAAAGTGATCTTTTCCCCCTGGGGGGGCGTTTTGTGTCCCCAAATGCAGTTTTTAATTTTTAATAAAAAACCGGTCAAGAACGAGTTGGACTCGCGCACCGAGGGTTCCGTACCATCATAATTGCACCATCAAACCACGCTGCAGAGTAGAATAATAAAATTAGTATTGCAGTTTTAGGTCAGTGCCATCTCTTGACCGATAGTGGAACTAATGTTATGAGTGGTTTTTTCAAAAAATATCGGAAGAAACTCAAACCTAATTTGAAAACTATAAGTGCTATCATCTTCATTCAAAAAATGGTTAAAAGAGAATTTAATCACAAATATATTTTTCTAAAACAGTTTTGTTGTAGCTTTCACCGTTTTTTTATTAGGGTTCCGTAGCCTAAATGGCAAAAAACGGAACCCTTATAGATTCGTCATGTCTGTCTGTCTGTCTGTCTGTCCGTATGTCACAGCCACTTTATTCTGAAAGTATTATGACTACACAGTTGAAACTTGGTAGGTAGGTGTATTCTGTTAACCGCTTACCGAATTTAATACAAAAATAAGAAAAATAAAAGATTAAGGGGGGGCCCCCATACATGGAACTGAAACTGAAAAAAATTTTTTTCTTCAAACCAACACGTGTTGGGTGTTTATAGATAGGTCTTTAAAAATGACATTGAGGTTTCTAAAACAACTTTTTCTCAAAGTCAACCGTTTGAAAGATATACACCGCCAAAGTGGTAAAATGTGTGTCCCCCCCCCCTTTAACTTTTGAAATAAGAGAGTGAAAAATCTAAAAAAAATATATGCTGTAGATCTTAATAAACACTTTCAACCAAAATGGTTTGAACAAGATATAGTAATTAGTTTTTGAGATATAGCACATTTTCCAAAACCGCAAATATAACTTTGTCATTCATACCAACACTGTGAAAAACAAAGTTATTTTTGCATACGAAAAATGATAGGTGGTATTAAATATGGTATGGTATAAGGTAACTACGGAACCCTATGGCGCGTGGCCCGACACGCACTTGGCCGGTTTAAAAAAAATTATAACTGCAATTGGGGACACAAAACGGGGGGCGTTTTGTGTCCCCAATTGCAGTTTTTATTTCTTCAGTCGTGGGGGGAAAAATCACTTTACGACTTGCTGCTACTTCTATACTTTATTATATACGTAAAAGCTACATGCATGCCAAGTTTCATGCTTTCTGCCGGATGGGACCATACCTAGGTATAAAATAGGTTGAAATTAGTCGTACTATATGATCTCAAGATACTTTTCAACATTGAGAGCAGTTACCGCTTACCAGGTTACCTTGCTTAGCGCTTAGAAAGCCTAGCGAGTGAAAGAATGTTCTATAACGTTCGGTTCGCAATGTACCAAGTATGAATGTTATTCCCACGGGAGAGACTTACACGATGGCGTAGCTTTTTTGGGATTCACAAATGATTTTGAATTTTCAATTGCTGCCAGAACCCTTTAGACGCATAATACCACAAACGTAAAATACTAACTCGAGATTTTGTGGTGTTTTGCGGATTTGTAGAAAAAAATACGTAAAATACCAACTACGTATAATCCCATAAACGCAAAACACCACCTGGGACTTAGATTTATTTTGTTACTGAAGTGGAGTGGCCGAAGAAACTATTTCGCTAAGGGTTACTCAGCCCTTTAGACGTATAAAAATCAGCTATCGTAGCTAGGTTTGCTTAAAACTAAAAGTACCAGGCTATCAGGAATGTAAAGGAGCTAATCAAAGTATCTGTTCATCAGATCCGGTCAGCATTTTCCCCACAGCTCTCAACGCAGGGGTGCTAACTGCTGGAGAGTTGGTCTAACAGGCCAATCAGTCTATTGAAAAGTACCAGGCTAGCATGAATGTAAAGGAGGTCTTATCATACCTGTTCATCAGATTCGGTCAGCATATTCCCTATAACCGTCAACGGGAGTCCTTACTACTGGAGACTTCGACTTTACTGGTAGCAAATCAAAGTATAGAAAGTTATTTTTTTTTTCAATCAGTCAATTACGAAAAAGTTGGTGTTATGCGTAGTTGGTATTTTGCCTAGGTAAATCAAAGTTGGGATTTTGCGTAAATCAAAGTTGGTATTTTGCGTTTATGGCGTATTGCGTAAAGGTGGTATTTTGCGTCTAAAGGGCCAGAACAACTGCTTCCTCGACAATTTTCACTTAAAGTTAACGAGCTAGCCAGTCCATTTTCTTTAATCTAGTTTTTTTTATACACAACGGGAAAGTAAGCACTTTCCGGCCTTCATCTCACCTGATGTTAAATGACGATACGGCCGAAGGTGGAAGCGCACTACACCCGGAATACTGGCTATCTTACCTCTAACTGCCGGAACACAACAATTTTTAAATTGTTATTATGGCGTCAGACTTAGGTAAGATGGTGGGAGCTAGCCAGGCGGACTTGAAATAAGCCCTACCACCAACCGAACCGAGTACAAATTGTACTCCCCCTGGCAATCGAACCCGGGACCTCTGCGTCTTACACGGGTGGGCGAACCACTAGACCACAGAGGCAGTAAGTGTGTTAGTAAGTGTTGGTGATGTTAACTGGGGCCGTACCGGCTAACGAATCGAGCTTCGAAAAGTCTGCCGGGTTTCAAATTAAAACAGATAAATCGAGCCCCAATTGGGCCAAAATGGCGAACCCTAATTCATGAGGTCACACCAACATCAATATGTTCCAAATAACTTCAACAAATAGTACATTAAGTAATTCCTTACTTTGATTTATCTGTTTTAATTTGAAACTCGGCAAATTTTCCGAAGCTCGATTCGTTAGCCGGTAACGCCCCTGGTTATCTGATCCACGTACTGGTGCAGGCCTTCGTACGCCGCGGTCCCGCTGACGGCGCACAGTTTCCGCGCGTACTCGGCGGCGCACTACCCGCCGCGCGCGCCGCCCGCGCCCGTCGACGCGCCCCGACAGGTACTACTACACACTACACTACACTTAGGGACTGACTCTACGAGCGAGAAAATCGCCGACGATATTATCACAGAATAGATGGAAAAGAAACTCTCCGCCCCGCCCCACAATCGATCCCTCCGTTTCAGAAGGACAATTTAGTAAAACGCCCTTGTAGTATAAATGACGTTAAAGTAAAATGACCTACTAGTAAAACGTCTGAAATTTAAAATCGACATACTAGTAATACGTCTGAAATTTAAAATCGTCATACTAGTAATACGTCTGAAATTTAAAATCGTCATACTAGTAATACGTCTGAAATTTAAAATCGTCATGCTAGTAGAACGTCTAAAATGAAAAAACCGGCCAAGTGCGAGTTGGACTCGTGCACGAAGGGTTCCGTACCAAAAAACGGCAAAAAAATTACGTTTGTTGTATGGGAGCCCCCTTTAATATTAATTTTATTCTGTTTTTTAGTATTTGTTGTTATAGCGGCAACAGAAATACATCATCTGTGAAAATTTCAATTTTCTAGCTATCACGGTTCATGAGATACAGCCTGGTGACAGACAGACAGACAGACGGACAGCGGAGTCTTAGTAATAGGGTCCCTTTTTTACCATTTGGTTACGGAACCCTAAAAAAGTAACAAAACCTTTTTATGAGCGGTGCAAAGTAGTACTATACTAGTAGTAAAGTAGTACATTTTGTTTTTTTATTTTTAGAAGACTCAAAAGTTCATCAAATAAAACATTTCTGGCCAATATTCGAAATTTGAAAATAAATAAGTTTGTGACTTTGTGACAGAACCTATCATATATATCCATATCATTTGCACAGCATAGATACTTATTAGTTGAAAAAACTAATATCTATTCTATGTTATTTGTTTTTTAAAAAAACATACAATTTGAGCTACTTCTTTAATCTCAATGAAAATTACGCATTTTATTAGAAAACAAGTGCGTGTCGGGCCACGCGCAGTAGGGTTCCGTAGGTACATGATACCATACCATATTTTAATACCGCTATAATTTTTCGTCTGAAAAAATAACTTTGTTTTTCACAGTGTTTGTATGAATGACAAAGTTATATTTGCGGTTTTGGAAAATGTACTATATCTCGAAAACTAATTACTGTATCTCGTTCAAAATAATTTTCGTTGAAAGTGTTTATTAAGATCTATACTTTATATTTTTTTTTAGATTTTTCACCCTCTTACTTTAAAAGTTAAAGGGGGGGGGACACATATTTTACCACTTTGGCGGCATATATTTTTCAAACGGTTGACTTTAAAAAAAAATTGTCTGAGGAACCTCAACGTCATTTTTAAAGACCTATCTATAGACACCCCACAAGTATTGGTTTGATGAAAAAAAATATTTTCAGTTTCAGTTCCATGTAATTAATCTTTTTTTTTTTTTTATTTTTGTATAAAAATCGTAAAGCGGTTCACAGAATACACCTGCCTACTAAGTTTCAACTATGTAGTCTTAATACTTTTGGAATAAAGTGGCTGTGACATACGGACGGACAGACAGACAGACAGACATGACGAATCTATAAGGGTTCCGTTTTTTGCCATTTTGGCTACGGAACCCTAAAAACGGCATGTTGGGCAAAAGGAAAGTGAAAAAATTCGAAGAAAATGTAATATCTGCCTTTAATTTTTTAAAACCTGATTCGCCCTTAAAACACTTTATTTTCGGGGACGATTGTTAAACCCTCTAAAAAAAATGTTTTTTTTTTTGTTATGCATTACGATAATATTAACTTTTTACAGTTGAAGAATCACTATGTGGCAATAATAAACAGATTTGACTTAGTGAATTGTTGTTTATTTGTAGTTAAACTAAATATTAACAAGTGTTTAAGAAGTATTTGAATATGCGAAAAGATCACCAGTTGTCAAGATAGAAAAAATCTATCAACAAGTAATTTGCCATGGTTACTACCATAGATATACAATAGAGAACTAAAGAGCTATCTATAGTATATAGTCTCTTTACACCCTCCGAACTTTTAAGAATTTTTAAATTCTCTTTAAGCCAATCTTTCCACTTATGTGTTTGGTCCTCTTATGGTACTCATATTTAGGATTGTGAGAAACTTCAGCAACAGCTGCCAGTACGAAGTCATCATACCGTTGTGGCGGTTGTATTGCTAATCTGTCTCTAAGATTGTAATGATTCGGTTCAGGTTCTTGTTCGATTTCAGCTACATAGTCGTTGACAAGAGCTTCGTGTTCAGATATTTCATGATACTCTTCATTGTCACTGTCAGTTGCTTGACCATTAACGACTTCTTGTTGATTATCATCATGCTGAGTAGATTCTGCGTCTATGACATTTTCAAAGCGATTATTGTCTTCGTCATCGATGTCTACTTGCATGCTTTTTCTTTCTGAATCCGAATTACAAATCTTGTTTTCATTATATGTCAATTTGTTGATTTGAACGTTGATGTCAATCTGTTGAGTAGAGTTTGAGTAATAGTTTGCTTTTACAACTTTTACATCTTTGGAAATAAATGTTTTGCGTTTGGACGGAACGAAGACCCTGTAGGCTTTGCTGGTATCAGAGTATCCAACAAACAGTCCTGGTATAGCTTTGGAGCCAAATTTATGACCTCTGGGCCCTTTATTCAGTATGAACGTTTTGGATCCAAAAGGATGGAGATGAGAAACACAGGGCTTTCTTAACACCCATTTCTCGAATGGTGTTTTGTTTTCAATAGCACTGTTCACACTTCTATTGGACAGGTAGTTTGCTGTGCAGATTGCTTCTGCCCATAATTGCATTGGTGCATTTGCGTCAATAAGCATAGCTCTGGCTTTCTCCAATAATGTTCGATTCTTCCGTTCAGCGATACCATTTTGGTGTGGGGTATAAGGTGCGGTCAGTCTTCGCGCAATTCCGTGTTCCTTTAGATAGGCTTGGAATTTCCCGTTGATGTATTCCGTACCGTTGTCCGTTTGCAAATGTTTGATTTTGTTGCCTGTAAAGTTTTCCATTTCTTGTTTATACTCTTTGAACTTATCAAGGACTTCTGATTTGTTCTTCAAAAAATAGACCCGTCCGTACCTACTGTAATCGTCAATAAAAGTTACAAAGTATTTGTTTTTTCCCTGAGATGGTGTACTAATTGGACCACATACGTCACTGTGTACAATCTCTAGACGTTCAGTAGTTCTGGGTGTAGTTCGTTTAGGAGGGCTTGGCACTCGAGTTAGTTTTGATTGAATGCAGGTTTCGCAATCTGACAAAGTCTCATTTTTATTAAAGTTTAATCCAATTAACGTCTCATTGTTGAGAGCTGTGTGGAGGTCTTTGTCGTTCATATGTCCAAGCTTCCTGTGCCAGTCTTGTATTGTGTTTGTAGAACTTGTTGCAGACGTTGCTGTAAAGCTTCTTTCAATGTTTGGCGATCTAACGTAGTAGAGGCCATTTGATTTTTCTGCTGTCATCAGCAATTTTCCTGTTTTATTGCGTATGACTGCTTTGTCTTTATCAAACTTCACTGTGGCACCGTGATTGGTCATACTAGACACTGAGAGTAGGTTAACAGAGAGTGCGGGTACAAATAGTGAGTCTTCTAGATGTATTCTTTGTAGTTTGTTTTTCAAATTCAAAGTAACTCTGCCTTCTCCTTTGATATCAGCAGAATGATCTTCTGATGCAAAGTTGAGTTTTCTTGACACTGACTTCATGTCTTTGAAGTATTCACGTTGATGTGTCATATGAGATGTGCAACCGCTATCAAGTACCCAATCGTTTTGATTATTCCTGTTCAAGGTAAGAAGACACTCTTCAGCATAGTTAGTTGTTGGAGTGAGAGATTTGTTGGACTTCCTCTCTTTGTTTTTCTTCCAGCAGTTTGAGCATATTTTGTGTGTCTTTTTCTGAAATATATTTCTTCCAGTTTTCTTGCAGACCTTACAAAAAGTATAGAGTGCGTTTTCTTCTTGGGTTTGCTGACCAGGATCGTACTGTTCATCATTGTGATGTCGAGCTTCACTCTCTTCTATAATTTTAATTTTAAGTTCTTCTGGTTTCGGCAGGATGTCGCGTGACTCTATGGCAACACGAAAATTTTCGTATTCTGAGGATAGGCTATATAACATCATTATCGTCAACAGATCCTCGTTTATGTTTACATCCATATCCGCCAGTTTGTCAACTGTGTCCATCAACTTGTTTAAGTGTGCACGCACATCGTTTCCTTCTAGTTTTGTAAGAATTAGTTGCTTGAGAAGGGATGCTTTACGTGCGGGACCTTTGCTTGCATAAATTTCTTTAAGTTTATCCCAAAGAGCCTTTGCAGAAGTGCACTTTTTAATTTCCTTTAGCTGTGAGGGGGCGATTATAAGGATTAGCTCTGATTTCGCCTGTCTGTCACCCTCAACGGCTTCGGCACTCGCGTTTGGGGCTAGAGGAATAGTGACATACTTCCATAAATTGTTTTTCACTAATATTGCTTCTGCTTGGATTGCCCATGTGTCGTAGTTATC
Organism: Agriphila geniculea; assembly: GCA_943789525.1. NCBI lineage: Eukaryota > Metazoa > Arthropoda > Insecta > Lepidoptera > Crambidae > Agriphila > Agriphila geniculea. The sequence continues at coordinate 1,816,063 of OX038897.1, read as the reverse complement.
TTTTTCAAGTGGATCTATGTGGTATGTCCTCGGCATGTTTGTAATAGCACAAAGAACGTTTCACTTGATTCGCTTGATTTTTGTTTGTATACGCTCTGCTACCATATTAACTTTTTACAGTTGAAGAATCACTATGTGGCAATAATAAACAGATTTGACTTAGTGAATTGTTGTTTATTTGTAGTTAAACTAAATATTAACAAGTGTTTAAGAAGTATTTGAATATGCGAAAAGATCACCAGTTGTCAAGATAGAAAAAATCTATCAACAAGTAATTTGCCATGGTTACTACCATAGATATACAATAGAGAACTAAAGAGCTATCTATAGTATATAGTCTCTTTACAGATAAAATAACGCATTTTAGTTGTCACATACTTATGAGAATTTACTTATAATCTTTGATTTCTTTTCTGCGTCAGTGTAGCAGTCCTTTTGCCCAACATGCCGTTTTTTCATTTCAGACGTTCTACTAGCATGACGATTTTAAATTTCAGACGTTTTACTAGTATCACTAGTATGACGATTTTAAATTTCAGACGTTTTACTAGTAGATCGTTTTAATTTAACGTCATTTATACTACAAGGGCGTTTTACTAAATTGTCCTTCTGATACGGAGGTCAATAAATTACCTCACCCCACCGCGCGAGTTCGTGTGCCGATTCGTGTGCTCATTCAATAGCCCTAGCCTTCACGCACACAGTTGCGCGTGTGCAAAACGTCACTGTGTAGCGTCAGTGTAATAGGTAGTTGAAACGCGATGCTTGTATGAAGTGACCGGGGTGTGATATTATCGTCGTGCCACGTATTTCTATACACTCTCTGCGTGTCTGTCTACCACTGACATGAAAAAAAATTTTTTTTATATTTCTGGACTGGCTGTCTGTATGATTTGACAGCTAAGTTTTTGTGCCTATTTGAAACGCCACTAGCGTGCGTCTAAACAACTAATTTTGACGTACAATATGAAAATAGTTGCCGTGATGGTCTCTCCAGACTTCAAACTTTAGTACTACGTACGCACGCTATGCTCACGCTACGTCCTACAGCGCCAAAATGGCGGAAATGAAATAGGCACAAAAACAGTTTGACATAAGCCTGTCCAGTGTAAATATATGCAGGTCAGTGCTGTCTACACACGGCGATATTATCGCGGCTATAGTTGTACGGAAATACGTAACATCGTCGCGATTCTATCGCTCGTGGAGCAGCCTTACACTGAGTCATAGAAAATATTGTTTTTCGTTCGTCTGTTATACGAAAAATGTTAAGACGATGATGCTTTGTTTTACAGTCGATTCGTCCGTTCAGTGCCAAAATGTACACTTTTAGAACAGATAGGAATATCTAATCTTGAAGTACCAGGATCACATAATTATGGAAAAAGTTAAGTTCTATTATTAAAAAAAAAAAAATTATGAAACCAGTGTGTACCTTTTGGCACTGAACCGATTCGTCGACAGAAAATTACGTAATAAATGTATGGCCAATACCATGATTCATTGATAATCGATTGATCTTTTTATCGTATCGCAGAAACACTATTCTAGTCTCATGAAAAAAATCTTTTTAGACATTGCTCCACATTATGTGTGCGATAGAGTTGTTATTAATATAGTGTAAAGATTTACTATAGTGGGAGGTGGGAGGTGCTACTACCTCGCAGGGAACAAGTATGTACCTAACTTATCACTACTAAAAGTGAGGTACTCTAGTACTACAGGGTGAAATCGAAAACAGCCCACTTGTGGTGTGGGTTAGACCGTCAAACTGAACAACTTTGTCTATGGGACCAACTTAAGGCTCCGTTATGCGAAATCATTTGTCTCTGTCTTTTTCTTTACGTGTAAAGAGTATGGAAAACAACCTCACTACTGCACTTTTTCGATGTTTTTCGTTGTTTTTTCATCATTATCTTAAGCACAATTATTTTTCTTGAAAAAAAGTATTGGAGCAACTGCACAGTACGTTAAAGTATATTTTGATGTAGAATTCAATACGTTTACGCTTTTATTTACGCCAAAAATATGGCCCGCGACAAGCGCTTTTGATGATATTCTGATATTTTTTTACAATCATCTGTGAGGTTTATACGCAATTTAATGTTTGTAGCAACTAGATAAACTCTTTAGCTTGTCGTATGATTTTTTTGGTGGCTACAAGTTTACGTTTTCTATATAAAAATATGGCCCGCGCAAACCATGTTTTCCTATTACCGCCCCTTAATCAGAGCAAAAATATAATCAGCTATTCCATACATTTTGGTCGAGTAGGTATTGATGTTTTCTATGGAACAGCTGATTATTTTTTTGCTCTTGTCAAGTTGGTCCCATAGACAAAGTTGTTCAATTTGATGGTCTAAGCCTCACCGCAAAGTCGACTATTAAAAAAATCACTATGTAGTTTTCATATATCTGCATTAATCGCCGTATTAGCGTGAAGTGGTGTGGTATACGGGTGGTATACCGGGTGTTACAAGACCTTCAACGAAGCCGAGGTCTACGTATTCTGCCCATCATCAGGACCATTTCTGTTCAAAATTATTGCTGGGAAACGATTTTAATTTTTGGTGTTAAAAAAGTATTGCATACATTACCACGCAATGTAAAGCGTACAACAGACCGCACCTGCGAGTGTATGCTACACAGCTGCGTGCGGCCGAGTTGAAAGGCAGCGTTTATGTGCGTGCTTATGAGATACATCGAGTGACGACGTTTTGAAGCCATTGTTTGTTACGGAATACTTAAAATTTTGATAATGTTTCTTTGAACAAAAATTAGGAAATAACGAATAAAATAAGATTTCATAAAAAAATTGAAATTGTCTTTGACCTGCAATAACTTCGTAGCTATTGGTTTCCCAGGTATAGTCTGTTTATATATATATTTGTTTCATACAAAACTTGTAGAATACTTGTTGCAAACAAGCAAACAAGTATTTGTTTTATACATGTATTGCAACAGTCTCAAACCTTCTTTTCGTTCACACTGTGTAACCAACAAGTATTTACCATGTTACATGGCATGCACGTTTACCGAGTTACAAGTTTTGACCATGTAGGCGACAAGTTTTGTATACAACATGTTTTATATATGTATATGAATGAGAACAAAAATCAAAACAATTGCATAAAACATGTATTATACTTGTATTATACCTTGGTGAAAACGAGGGGTTATGATGGGCGGAATGCGTGGACTTCGGCTTCGTTGAAGGTCTTTTTACACCCGTTATATTGTTGTTGCATTGCAGCGCGAGAAGCGACCGTACAAGAGACGGAAATTCCGGCACCCCGCCGTCGCGCCGCCCGCCCGAGGAGGTGAGTGCACACACTTACCGACGCGCACGGGACATAGTGGGACATATCCGAAAGGAGATCACCCAGGGGGCGATACTCGGCCGCGTGACATATAGTTACAGAGCTACTGACAAAATACTGCAAGAGGTATCTCAAGGCCCATCATTTAATTTGATATAGTATTTAGGATGTACATACAACACAACACGTACAAAATACGTGTCGGACTTAAGAGATTGCCAATAAAGAACTTTAAAAATCGCCTGGTGACATTACTTGTTGACAAAGCCTATTACTCCGTACAGGAATTTTTAGAAGACAAAACATTGAAATAATTTGACATGTCTAATTTTTTTTTATCTTTTGTATTAATGACATTTTATAACATTTTAATCTGACACTTGCTTATTTTAATATTTGTCATTTCTATAGAACTCTAATGAAATTTGCGATTACGAAAATATCTGAGAATTGTTATAATTTAATATTTGACACAAATGTAAATGATTTTGTTTGGCATTGGTTGCCTGTTTCGCGTTGTTCTATCTTTATTATTTGTATACCTTACAATATAAGGTGGGAATGTAGTGATAACAAAATAATGACAACTTTCATCATTGTAATACTGACACCTGCATTTCACAAATAAATTCTATTCTATTCATGAGTCAGCACCTACTCGTAAGGCCAGGAAGTGGAACACCCGTCAGCACGCTTTCAAGCGCTTTGAGCGACTGCTGACTGCCTATGTTCCATGAATCTGTGGTCTGACTATTTTTTCATAAATTATGCATAATTATTAAGCATTATACGAATTTTCAGCCTTGAGAAAGCTCTTGTACCGACCTTGAAATTGTGACAACTTACGTGACATGACACTACAGTCTGACTACCTTCTAATTTTTTTGGTACTATTCTCTAGTATACTGCCAAATTTGAACCTTGATATAACTCTTCTTTTAAGAATGTCGAAATTTTACATACTTGAAAGCGTGCTGACGCCGCCAGGTGTTCCATTTCCTGGGCCCTATTTAATCACGTGACATTTTGTAAATTGTCACGACAATTTGGTTTACATTGCGGTGTAGCTATGAGTAGTTTATTCTATTTTCAAATCGATTGACGCAATGGATATAAAAATATCATGACAGTTGACAAATTGTCACGTTTATTATATAGGGCCCTGGCCTTGCGAGTAGGTGCTGATTCATGTACACCCTAAACACTATATCATATTGAATGATGGCCTTGAGATACCTCTTGCAGTATTTTGTCACTAGCTCTGTAACTAATAATGGCTCAATTGAATAAAACTGAAACATTGCCTTTTGCTTCTATTATTTGAGAGTAAATCACTGACATGAAAAAATTTTTTTTATTTAACTGGACTGGCTGTCTGTATGATTTGACAGCTAAGTATTTGTGCCTATTTGAAACGCCACTAGCGTGCGTCTAAAGAACTAATTTTGACGTACAATATGAAAATGGTTGCCGTGATGGTCTCTCCAGACTTCAAACTTTAGTACTATGTACGCACGCTATGCTCACGCTACGTCCTACAGCGCCAAAATGGCGGAAATCAAATAGGCACAAAAACAGTTTGACATTAGCCTGTCCAGTGTAAATATATGCAGGTCAGTGGAGTAAATGCTTCGATTTTATGACAAATTACTTCATTATCGAACCCGAAGCATAATTACTTCAAATAATAGAAGCAAAAGGCAATACTTTAGTTTTATTCAAGCGGCTCAGTTGTCAATGAGGGCTTTTCAAAATGACAAAAAACTGTATGCTCGATAGATGGCGTTAATATACAAGCAAGTGTCAACTGCAGAAAACATAGGAAAAAAAACACAATTCACATGAAAACACCGCTAACAACCAACGAACGCTAAGAAATGAAAATGTATTTTTTTAAAGCCTTTTATATTTCAAAGCTAATTTCGACACTTCACTTGACCATTAACGCCATCTAGTGAGGCAAATAGTTACTATTTTTTAATGTCTCTTTGAATGAGGGCTTCTCAAAATGACAAAAAACTGTAGGCTCGATAGATGGCGTTGATAAAAATGTAGGTATGTAGTTTTTTTTACTAAGTTTCGAAGAGTATTCAGGTAGGCAGGCAGATGTAACCCTAAAATATTTCTCTTTGGACAGGTGTCAGACAGCGAGCGTTTGCCTCTTTGGTACAGGCTGTTTATTTTTAAAAGCCAATTTTGACACTTCTCTTTCCATCAACGCCATCTAGTGATGCAAATAGTTACTATTTTTATTTTTTAAATGTCACTTTGAAAAGCCCTCATTGAAACAGCCCTTGATTTTGAGGTATCACGAAAAAGCACAGAAATGAAATCATAGAAATTGCAAAGTGATTCGACTTTGAATTTGTAAAATCGCTTGATTAAGTTTTTTGTCTGCAATAGAGATGCTAGATATATTTTTAATAGAGATTTGTTATTAGTGATAATCTCGAATAGGTATATCGCAGTGCGCGTGAATCGAACCCAGGACCCATAGATACACCGATATACCCCCAAGCACGGCGCAAAGGAAAACTTGTTTCAACTTTTTGTACGTTTCATTATGCTGTGTATATCATCATTGTAAGGTTGACTCATGCATGCTTTACTTTTTAGAGACATCTCGCGAGCCAACGTAATCAACTTTCAGGCTCAGACCAAATAAAAAAGTAAAGACGGAGTCTTCCGACAAAGCGGTGAAGCTAGAAAAACTACGCCTTGGCTGTGTACACACACAGTTTACGCACACATATGTAACGAAACTACGCCTTGGCTTTCGTTCGTCATTGGGCGAACCCTGCCGCCCGGCCCCCGCCCGCCCTCTAGTACGCACACATGTACCATCAGAAACCGGCTTCACTTAGTTGTTCGCAACCACTGCGCAACGCTCCATCTTCCTTTTTTATTTGATCTGAGCTTTCAGGTTCAAAATGCACACTTCCCATAATGTACACCGGTCTAGGATCACGTAAATATCATGGTACTTTCAAATGTATCCAACCAGTTATTCCTATCTGTTCTAAGAGTGTACATTTTGGGAAATTTACATTACAGGAAAGGTGCATTTTGGGAAATGTACATTACGGGAAAGATACTTTTTGGGAAATGTACATTTTAGGAAAGATGCTTTTTGGGAAGTGGACATTTCGGGAAATGTACATTTTGAGACCGGTGTACATCATTTGTGTACTTTATTTACATTACGGGAAAGGTGCATTTTGGGAAATGTACATTACGGGGAAGGTGCATTTTGAGAAGTGGACATTTCGGGAAAGGCGCTTTTTGGGAAGTGGACATTTCAGGAAATGTACCTTTTGAGACCGGTGCACATTTTGAACCTGAAGGATCTTTACCTCGCTCAATGCCCTAAGCATTTGCTTAATGTCGCCTCGCGATGTTGATACACGGCATTTTATGTGTCACCGCAAAATTATAAAGGTTATGCAATCTTATAATTATAATTAATCTCGATGGATTAGAAATCTGTTAGAATATTGGAAAGTTAAATCACAATTTATCCCAGATCAATTCTTTAGATATAAATTCTATACATTACGAAGAGGTCCGGACTCGGGATTATAAAATAATGGATTCTTATAATTAAAAGAAATTGCCACAAATAAACAAAAGTTTTATTTAGATGTTTTGAAAAAAAACCACTAGGAGTGAAATGCCCGTCAGAAAAAAGTTATGTTACCGTACATGGGTGAGACATTTGGGTGTTCTCCTTTGGCTAAATTTAGTTTTAAAATTGGTACCTACTTGAAAATTATACAGTCATGCAAATTTTACCCCCTCATAACGCTATATTTAAAAGCATGAATTACATTATTGCTTTTGAGCTGATCAATTAGTGATCTCTTTGATATGTTTAATGTAGAATTAAAATAAGTGCTTCAAATTGAAGACGCTAGTGGGCGTAAGCCCGCCCATTGTCATAATATAAGACCGCCTCTCATAAAACTACTAAGCCTAGCATGACCACAGAAACGCGATATGATATAGCGATTTATCACGTTTAACTGTCAAAGGACAATGGAATTTGACAGTTGAATGTCATAAGTCGCTGGTTCATATCCGGCTCGAAGGACCATGTTTTGATGCGAAATGTAAAGTCTGTCCATCCTTACTGGTCTTATTTAGTAAACAGTTTTTGACAGTTGTCATACGTCTTTTAGACTTAAATCGTTATTTAAAAATATGTTAGTGACTTTATGAAATTGTTGTTAATTTATTACCAATTTATTTCGTAATCTATGTGTGGAAAACCATTTGTTGTATTTTATAAATGATTATTTCAATTAAGAGTTGGGTGAAGATTGTTTACCATATAAGACAAGTAAGGATGGACAGTCTTTAGGTATATGATGGATGTATACAAGGTCATTTTGTATTCACCATCCAAATTTTGAGGATGTGTTCAGTCCATGAAACTGAACAATTTTCTCTAAGGAACACATGGTCAAATATGTAAAGTAAAAATCGACTTTCCATACAAATCAAAGAGATCACGTGATCAATTTAGTATAGGATGACCAACATTTTTTGGCGAAATTTGACACATATTTCTTAGAGAAAGTTGTTTAGATTCATGGACTGGACACATCCTTAAAATTTGGATGGTAAGTTCAAAATGACCCGATATACGTGCTCGTATTGCTTTCGTACGACGCGCGTATTACGATATGCTTTATTATTATTCTTTGATTGTTAGGAGCTATGTAGCTCAGATAAAGCTGTAGTCACTGCGACCTAAAAGATCTATTGTAACTCGCCATCTAATTACTCTTTAATCCCAGCGGCTTCCAAGAAGTCTAGTATCTTCCTGGTTTTAAGAGTTTTTATTTCCTCCGGTACGCTTACGCTACGACGCCGTGTGCGGAGGGGCGTTTGCTAAATATTTGTTGGCTAAATATTTCTGTTAAATGACCCGCAGAGACGCCGCTGGGGTTGGGCGCGTCTTCGTCGGACTCGGAGGTGGCGGACGACGGCCCATTCGCGTTTCGCCGCAAACCCGGCTGCTACTACGAGATGGTGAGTTAACCTTCTCTATATTTATTTGATCCTGGTACTTTGAAATGTATTTTGAGGAGTTTTTGGCGCCTTTTAGTCGAGTTCGGTTCGGTGACTATTTTAATTATTTGCAAATTGATTCATAGTCGATATTGTGTCTTAAAATTGGTGCAGTTTTGTGGTACAAGTGTCTACGCAACTGAACAATATGTGGGATAATTGAAATAGGCGCGATCTTGGTTGTGTGAAGCTGAGACTTTTATTGTAGAGGTGGCTACCTCGGCAGAACTTACCGAGTAAACTGTCTTGCTCCAAACAGCATTGGAATGCGATGCACCCGCATTTTATTTTTTTAATGTAAACTGAAACAATCTACCACTGAACTATTCAACACTTGATACTGGCAAAAATAACTCCCTAAATGAGGAGAGTAGATTGCCAAACTAAAAATAAGAAGAAGAACTTCTCAATGGGGTTGGCAATTTGTAGATGTCGCTGCGTACGCTTGTTCCTAAGACAGTAGACGTTCATAACAAAATGTATGGGAAAATTGTATTTATTTTGTGGTATTTTTTACCGAAAAAGACCCATTGACCCAAAATTGATATAAAAGACTATTCTACAATGCAAATGCCGGAATTTGAAGCCAAATTAAGACGTTTTTATTCTTACAGAATTTATAATTTTTTTCTATATCCAGATTTTTCGGAAATTTGTAAGTGCCAACATTTTTGAAGCCACACAGAATTTAATAATTTTAAAGCTAAAACACGATTTTTTAAAGTAAAAGTCCTTTGTTTTCATAGCTCTCGTGGAACCATTTAAGCAGCGCCATTTTGACAGTTGCCTTCCCCATTGCATGTTATGTGGCATACTATTATGTAAGTTTGAAGATGTGTAATGTTGTCCGTAGCCCACGAGCACGTTGTGCGGAGACCCCGCGGAAGATAAAGCAACCAGCGAGCTGTATGACCACGAATTGGATGCGAGGCATAGGTCAGTACTACACTATATTATTAAACAGTACATTAAACAGTACAATATAATGGGTGTAACAAAACCTTCAACGAAGCCGAAGTCCACGTATTTCGCCCATCATCAGGATCATTTTTGTCTTTTAGACTATACCTGGGAAACCAATAGCTACGAAGTTATTGAAGGTCGAAGTCCATTTTTTTTCCAAATTTTTTATGAAATCTTATTTTATTCGTTATTTCATACTTTTTGTCCAATGAAACATTATCAAAATTTTAAATATTTCGTAACAAACAATGGCTTCAAAACGTCGTCACTCGATGTATCTCATGAGCACGCACATAAACGCTGCCTTTCAACTCGGCCGCACGCAGCTGTGTAGCATACACTCGCAGGCGCGGTCTGTTGTACGCGTTACATTGCGTGGTAAGTAAAGTATGCAATGATTTTTTAACACCAAAAATTAGAATCGTTTTCCAGCAATAATTTTGAACAGAAATGGTCCTGATGATGGGCAGAATACGTAGACCGCGGCTTCGTTAAAGGTCTTGTTACACTCGGTACATTACATTACACAGACTTAAGTATACACACGTATGGTCACGGGTACGTATCAGAATGTCTAAAGTTAGAATGTCTAAACTTAAAATGGCAAAGTTCAAAATGTCAAAAGTTAAAATTCAAATGGGTTAAAATGTCAAAAATCATTATGTATAAGTTCAAAATAGCAAAATTCAAAGTATCAAACGTATAAAATACTTGACGAGTTAAAATATCAATGGTCATTAAGTCTAAGTTCACAATGATTTATTTGAATTGGGTTGGATTTTAAAACAAATCGCCTTTTTGAGGTTAATTGAGTCTGTGAAGGTGTCTTTGGGTTTCGCCTGAAATGCTTTATAGCAAATTTAGCTGCCGGAAATGAGTCTAAACTACTTAGAAACCGTAGACCGTAGGTCACGAGATAGGTGCGCGAGGAGCGTAGCGACGAGCATGTTAGGTTGACATGAACCCAGCGTGCGAGCCGAGCGAGCGAAGCGAGCGTGCCACGGCAGCGGCCGGCGAAGCGCCAGAAAAAATTTATTTCAAACTCAATTGGTGGATTTTGTTCGCCGGCTACTGAATCAGTGACTGGCACCAGCTACCGAATCAGAGAGTGGTGCGGCTATGGTGATTTGCGGCGGAGGCACAGAGGTTAATACGCAATTATTTAACCTAATTAATAAGGTACCTAAATGAAAGAAAAGCATAAGTAAATTCTATACGTCATTATTTATATGTATATGGACTATTAGACATTTTAAGTTTTGATCATTTGAACTTAGACATTTTTAGTTAGGACTATATGACCGTTTGACATTTTCGTTTTTGACATTTTGAACTATCGACATTTTAATCGTTAGACATTCAAATTTTTGACATTTTGAACTTTGCCATTTTAAGTTTAGACATTCTAACTTTAGACATTCTGATACGTACCCATGGTCACAGTATGGTTAAAATTCCACTATGTACAACAAACGCAGATAAAGAATGGGATTAGAAATGGCGTCTTAATATTTGCTTCTCGCTTGCACACTAAACGCCACACCTCTCTGTCACACTCGTTGTGGTAAGTGCGGTGAGCCGCTATTTTCAATCCCATTCGTTATCTACGAGGGTTGTATAATAGGCCAGTAAAATCTTACAAATGTTTTTCCTTAAAACGCAAAATGCGATGTATAGCTGCATTTTTAGTATGTTATTTGGACCCCTTAGGAGAGAGTAGAACTATGTTTTGCAAGCAAAAAATACGTTATTAATGAGAAACTGCAAAAAAACAACAGTTTTTATAGTTTTATTCAAAAACTATGGGCTTTTAAAATTAGTTGTTCATTTTTTTTTTAAAGTGTATTAAATTTCAAACAATTAAAGCCAACCCACAGCTCCGTATGTCTAATAGTTTTTGAGATATGATGCTTGAAACATTGACACTCACTGGCACATATAACCTCCCACACCGTTATTTTCATATAAACATGCTCACTTCACAGTCTCATAAATAAAAAAGGTTGTGCATCTCTGCAATGATTTGTATGTTGATAGATTAGTCAGGTGCTCAATTTTCTGAATAAGAATGTCAAATGAGTGCACAGTGTTTGATTTGACTCAAAAAATTTCCCTATGCCGTTTATTGCATAAATCGATCAAGAAATGCATTTTAAACGGCCGACTAGAACACCCACGTGTCTATTTCAAATACTTTTTTTTATAAAAAATAATTTATATTTCGTGACTTTAACCTAGAAAAAAGATTAAATAAATTCTGTAAGCGTATCTAATCAACATATAGTTTTTTGGTTAATACAGTTTGATAAAACATCTTTGGGCACATATTTGCCAGTTTTTATTTTTGAAGTATCACCTCTGGTTATCGTGTTATTAATTTTTATTCAGATTTTGGTTTTTATTTTTTTTTCTCCCAAAAAACTCAAAAGTGCGGCTTGTGACTAGTATTGCAAGATTGCTCTTAATTAGTACTATCATTGATAAAATAATCACGTTACTTTAATGCGGCGTTTACGAGTTCTCGAATTTCAAAATAAACTTGACCTTGACGTTTACGAGTCAATATAAACTTTACCTTTTATTTTAGTTATAATTATTATTATTTTTCCTCTAAGTTACAACACTGTATATTATTAACATATAAAATATATCTCATACATAGTTTTTTCTCATAATATACCATAATATTACCTCTAGGTGTATACTTAAAAAAATAAATAGGTAGTGATATTTTTTGGAGCTGTGAATCTGAAGTCGATGAATTTTAGATTAGTTCTGACTAAAAATAAAGGTCAATTTATTTTGAAATTCGTTAATTCATAAACATCAAGGTCAAGTGATTATTTTATCAATAATAGACCTAATAATTAAAAGCAATCTTGCAGTACTAGTCACAAGCCGCATTTTTTGGAGAAAAAAAATAAAAACGCTACGCATACCCAAAATACGCGTTTCGAGCAATCCCCACCCGATTTCAAGTTATATGCCTCGTACTGTATTGTATATAATTGATTGTTTCCCGCAGGTTCACACTAACATCGATCTCGCACCCGTACCCGCGCTGCGTGGGGTTCGCGCGCCGGCGCGCGTGTCGCGGCGGACGAGTAGCGCTGGACCGTGTGCGGACGCCCTTAGACGATCTGTGGGGAAACCTAACCTTCGAGCGAGAGGCGGATCGGAGACGAGTGAAGGAGGAAGAGGTAGGTGGAAAAAATAGACTTAATTATATTTATAACCGAGTCGCGGCGGAAGGATAGCGCTGGACCGTGTGCGGACGCCCTTAGACCACCTGTGGGGGAACCTCGCCTTCGAGCGAGAGGCAGATCGGAGGCGAGTGAAGGAGGAAGAGGTCAGTGGAAAAATAGACTTAATTCTATTTATAACCGAGTCGCGGCGGAAGGATAGCGCTGGACCGTGTGCGGACGCCCTTAGACACCCACACCTGTGGGGGAACCTCGCCTTCGAGCGAGAAGCGGATCGGAGACGGGCGAAGGAGGAAGAAGTCAATGGAAAAAATTGACTTAATACTATTTATATCGGGTCATTTTGAACTTACTATCCAAATTTTAAGGATGTGTCCAGTCAACTTTCTCTAAGAAATATGCATCAAATTTCGCCAAAAAATGTTGGTCATCCCATATTAAATTGATCACGTGATCTCTTTGATTTGTATGGAAAGTCGATTTTTATTTTACATATTTGACCATGTGTTCCTTACAGAAAGTTGTTCAGTTTCATGGACTGAACACATCCTCAAAATTTGGATGGTGAATGCAAAATGACCTTGTATATAGATAGGTTCTTCTTGTTCTTCGATCTTTTGCTATAATATGCTACATGAGGGAGGTGGATTGGAGACGGGTGAGGGACGAAGAGGTGAGTTAGCTTAGACATTAAGGTTCACTCTAAGGAAGGGAAAAATAGGTGGGGTTTCTTATGGACTATTTACATTGGTGACTAAAGCCGCACAACTTTCGTCGCACGGCGAAAATCGACCGTGTAAATGACAATTCGACCACAGGTGACTGAACAAAATTATCTGATCCGGTGGCCAAAACTGGAACTACGTTACGTACATATTAATGTTACCTAGGTTTACGCTATCAACTACATGGACGACTTTGCTAGGTGACTAAAGTTGACCGTCACAGGTGACTAATAGCGACAATCACAGGTGACTAAAATCGACCCATGTAAACAGCCCATTAGGGATTAAGGCTTTTCTTACATGACGATACATAGTGCTAAATAAAATAATAGATCTTTTACTATGAAACTGCCAATTTGTATGGAGAATTTTTAATAAGTTTCATTTTTAGGGTAAAAACGGGACCCTATTACCAAGACTCCGCTGTCTGTCTGTCACCAGGATCTCATGAACCGTGATAGCTAGAAAGTTGAAATTGTCACAGATGATGTATTTCAGTTGCCGCTATAACAACAAATACTAAAAACAGAATAAAAGTAATATTTAAGAGGGGCTCCCATACAACAAACTTATTTTTTGCCGTTTTTTGGTACGGAACCCTTCGTGCGCGAGTCCGACTCGCGCTTGGCCGGTTTTTCATACTAGCATTTTCTTTGTTCATTTAACAACCGTGAACAAACAAACTTTTATGTACAATTGTTTGAACACTATGCTAACTTATTCCATTTACGATAAGCGAAAAAAGTTAGTTTCTGCTAAGTTACAACTATAATTAAAGGAAACAAACTATGCCTTTGTAAAATGTATCAAAATCTTCATTAATTCTAATCTTACATATTTTTTCTTTGCCCAGGTTGAACTCGAGACGAAGGCACATCGAACACCTAAAGCGATAACCAGAGACTACCATTCAGGCGGCAAATATCCTTGGAGACATGCCTTCCGACAACACTTAGCAAGAAATCCCCACCTCTGGACCGAACCGGACATCAAACCGATCAAAATGGACATCGACATCAAAACGGAACCTGAAGAACCAAAATACATCAATGAAGACATAAAAGTGAACGATTTAAAGTTCAATGAATACAATAGTGTAGACGATAAATATATTAGTGATGAAGTGAAGTTTGCGAACGATGAAGGGAATAGTGTTAGTGAGAGTGATCGTGCTCGGACTATAGAGTGTAGTGTGAGGGAAAGTCTGCGGAGGGCCGTGAGGAAACGATCGTGGAGTGGCAGCGACAGCAGTTACGAGTCTGACGAGAGTTTACAACCGGTGGAGCGGGAGTTTGAGAAGTTTATAGATGAAGTCAATAAGAAATGGTAAGTGTGGGGTTTTTAACATGTTCTTTTCAATCAGCCTCCTGAATCTAGAACATTTAAAGTATCAAAAAACTGCAGAATAGTATACACCAGGGGTGCCCATACTTTTTATTAAGGAGACCGACCTAGCAAAAATTTATTATTAAGAGATCAACATAACAAACTGCAGAATAGTAAGTATGTCAGGGGTGCCCATACTTTTTCTTAAGGAGACCAACCTAACCAAAATTTATTACTAAGAGATCAACATTTTGACCATTTAACCCACCAAATATCAAGACAAAAAATGCATAAGATGTTGGGTGCAAAGTGTCAACTGTTATCCTTGGCGATCGACCTTAAAACCTCGCGATCGACCGTATGGGTACCTTTGGTATATGTTATCAAATAACTTCATACCGAAGACATTATTTCACTTAAAAAATACTATTGTAGCTACTTTAGAACTTTTTAAGGAGCACTTACATATAACAGTACAGTACGAGGCAAACATCTTGACATTTTCGACGGAGTAGGGATAAATTCGCGCATGTGCACTTGCAAGCGACCGATAGCTCGCGCCCCTCTCCCGCCGCCCGCGCCCCTCACCGCTACGCATACACAAAATACGCACCCTGCGCGATCCTTACCCGATTTCAAGATAATTTTTTTTTAATTATATTTATGAATAAAAGCATTTTAACAACATTATTATCCCCGTCAATTGGTAATGCGCTGGAACCTTGTCACATTAACATCCATGTTGACGTGATCCGCAACTAAAATGTCATGAAACAAGAAAATTCTAATAGGTAATCTAATATATTAATCATTGAATTATTATTTTCAATAAGATAGGGTCTAGGTATTTGAAAAAATACAATTATTTTTCGTTTTTGAGGTTAAAATCATGGCCGCCAGGCGTATTAGCAATTGACGGGGATAGTATATTGCAGAAGGGTATGACATCCAGTAATTACAAAATACAAAATGTAGTTATAAGCAAATTTTAACAGGGGTTCCCGAACTAGGCAAAGCCTGTATCTCGGGATACCAATAAACATTAATAGTCATCATTAACAGTTTACAAGTACAACATGAGAACAATTAAATATTTTAGATTTTACAAATTTCGTTGCGTGCTTAGAAAATGCATAAATACTGATAAAATAATAATTATGATTATGAAACGTAACATTTTGACTTAAAAGTAAAGTAAAACTGTGACAAAGAATAGCTCAGAAACATCAGTTAACCAAACTTTCAGTAAATAAATAATCTTTGTTTAGTAACCACTTCACGAGGATGGATTTGACTTCACGTACCAACAAGTTTCTAAAGTTGCAAAATTTTGTTACTGCATTATAAACGTGTGCTATTAAATCGACCAGCAAAGTGAGAGTTTCTAGGTGGAACGGGTATTTGAAAACACGCTTTTTACATATACTGGTAGGTATCACATCTGACCAGATATTTGTGGGCATTGAGACAGGTTTTCAACACAAAAAGCTGGCGAACAGTCAGAACTTGGGCCTCTTTGTATAGATCAGTAGTTGGATGCCTGTAGAGCTTTTGAGCATAATTTTCAGGATAGATCTATTAGCATGTTCTGCCTTTAACATCGTGGTTTTTGCTGCACTGCCCCAGATCGAGATACAGTAACTGACTACTGATGCGCACAGTACTTTGTAGATTACTGTTAAAAGGTCCCTACTGACAGAGTCCCTCAGCTTTCTAAAGATTCCTGATATTCTTCTAATTCGCTTAGCTAAGCAGTGTTAGCCTTTTTAGCTAGATGTTTGCCTCATACTGAACATGTACAGAAGATGCACTCCACAACATCATTTAAATAATTAACGACTCTTGCTTCGATACAATAAAGTGCAATTCAGATTGCACAGCACTCCCTTCTCCACAAATTTATATTCACCTAGAAATTGCCTCTCTTTTTATCTCATATCTCTTCTGATGACATTAGGGTTGTCTTCTTTTAAATAATAATTAATCTGAAGATAATTATGTGCTGCTTATAATGAGTAAATGTAAACAAATATGAGTTTTCAAATAAATCTGTCTATCCTTACTGGTCCTATTTAAATAAACAATTTTTGACAGTTGTCTTACCTCTTTTATACTTAAATCGTTACTAAAAAAAATTAGTAACTTTATTAAATTAATTGTTATTAATTATTAACAATTTATTATGTAATCTATGTGTGTAAATCATTTGTTGTATTTTAAAAACGAATATTTTAATAAAGAGTATTGTGAAGATTGTTTACCAAATGGGACATGTAAAGATAAACAGAATATGATGATGTTTTAACATTCATTTATCTATGTTCAACTTCACACACAAACTAAAGGAGAGTTTAAGTAGCGATAATAGTATTCGAGAAGCGAAGCTCGAAGCATTTGTTTACACTAGGCGAGCATATAATTGCCTAGAACAGGGATGGCGAACCCTGGCGAAGGCTAGTAACAGTAAAATTTTCTATATCTGCTCACTACAAGATATACATCAACTATCTAAACATAACTAAAAAATAGAATTTTTTCCTATTTTTAATTTTATTTTTTTTCCCTCCTGGCTTGATTAAAATTTCATACAAATTAAGTAATAATAAATAATGGAAACTCAGATAACAGAATTATTTAATTGTACTTCTACTAACGATTTTTCTAACCTATTACCTCCTAAAAGTAATTTAGCACTAACTTGTTTTCACATTAATCTAAGATCAATGATAAAAAACTATCCTAAATTACTACAAACAATTCACAGCTGTAACTTCCCAATAGACGTAATTGTAATAACCGAGGCCAATATTTCTGACTTCACTTCCCAATTGTATAATCTTACGGGCTATAACATGTACTCACAATTGCGAAATGACAAACAGGGCGGTGGGATTATATTATACGTGAAAGACCATATTAAATTCACCTCACTTCAAAACCAAACAAAAACATTCCAAAATCTAACTGGTATTTTAAAACTAAATTCAACACAATGTGCGGTTGTGAGTGCAATTTATAGACCACCAAAGACTAATAAAAACTTTTTTGTAAGGGAACTAGGTAAACACATATCGAAGTTTGACTCGAAGCAAAACTTTTTCTTGATTGGTGACATGAACATAGACCTAAAAACCACTTCATCTCACAAAGATCTTTATCTAGAAACACTCAGCGAGCACGGATTAATATGTGGAATTACAGATTATACTCGAATCGAAACAAGATGCGGTGTTGTTACCAAATCGTGCATTGACCACATATTTGTACGCTTCCCCACTATGCATCCGTACTCGGCGGTGTTAGACGTCGTACTGGCCGATCACCGAGCAACTATTTTTACTTGCATCGACGATAAAGCATCCGGGCGTATACAGGGTGTCACCCAACAAATAATCGACTACAACATTCTTCACCGAGAATTAAAAAAAGCTAATTGGGGTCAGACTGATCAAATGACCTGCCCGATTGAAATATATAATTTTATTCGCAACACATTTCAAAATGCCAATAATATTGCTACAAATAAGAAATACACTACCAGATCAACACGAAATAATAGTTTTAAAGTACCTTGGATAGATAACAATATAACCCGTCTTTGTGAAAAACGTGACACATTATTTAAGTCCTGGAAAAGTACTAATTATGACCCAAAAATAAGATTACAATACAATAAAATTCGTAACAAAATACACAAAATTGTAGAAAATAAAAGAAATAAATTTTATGTCAAACAAATTAATAATAATTTTAAAAATGTTAAAAAAGTTTACCAAATCCTGAACCAAATGTTAGGACGAGTAACAGTGTCTATCGATACAATAATACTGAGGGCTTTTGATACACAAGGATTAAGCACAAGTACCATCGCTAATAACTTTGCAAATGGATTTGACAAAGCTGTCAGAGATATTATTCCAAACTGTAGCACCACGCTTCTTAATCCTAGTAGTTACAGCAAACAATTAGACTGTAGTATGCTTTACCAAAGAGCTTCCAGTGATAAAATATCCAAAATCATCAGTAATTTTAAATCTAATAAAGCTCCTGGTCCAGACGGTATAAAAGTGTCAGATGTAAAGGCTATAGGTAAAGAGGTATCCAAAGCAGTAGCTAATCTTATAGACTGTAGTATCAGGTCTGGTGTGTACCCTGATGAATTAAAAATTGGATGCGTAAGACCGGTGTTTAAAAAAGGATCGAGAGACAATTATTTAAATTATCGTCCAATTACCCTGCTCTCCACCATCAATAAAATCGTAGAAAAATGCATAAGCGAACAAATACACACATTTTATAAAAAACATGATGTGATCTACCAAAACCAGTTTGGATTCCAATCGGGTAAAGGCACACCAGAACTGCTAGCGAAGTTTACTGATGAAGTGAATAAGCATCTTAATAACAAACGGCAAGTGCTAGCTTTATTCATAGACTTCTCACGTGCGTTTAACACCCTCGACCACAAACAGCTAATCACTAAGCTTGACGATTGTGGAGTACGTGGCCCATTATTAGAATGGTGTAAAAATTACCTACAAAATAGAAAATTCACCGTAAGAGTTGATGATGCGTACAGCGAACACATACCGGCTGTTGCTGGAACAGCTCAAGGTTCCGTTATGGGTCCCCTTCACTTTCTGTCATACGTCAATGATATGAGTAACTGCCTCAAACACTGCTCCTGTTATCAGTTTGCGGACGACACATGCCTTGTTGTGTCCAATGAAGATCCACAAACAGCTTGGGACCTCATGCAATTAGATTTCAATAATCTAATAAAATGGTGCCATGATGCAGGTCTAGTAATCAACTCCGATAAAACTAAACTATTAGTTATAAAATCGCCTTACCTAAAGACCTCGCCTCCTAAAAATATTGTAGCCCATGACCATGATTGTTTACACTCGTCATGTAAAAAATCATGTAATTGCCCAACTATACAAGTACTTGACTCCCAAACATACCTTGGTTTAACAATAGACAGCAAATTTAATTGGAGTAAGCACATTGAGCATGTATGTAATAAACTTCGACAGTTCCTAGCAAATATAGTTATTCTTAAAAATCGTATCCCGTTTAAAGTCAAGTTAATGTTATACTACTCACTCGCTGAATCACATATTCAATATGGTCTAAGCAGTTATGGACGTAGCTATAATTCGTATATTAATGATATCTATAAACTTCAACGAAGAATTTTAAGGCACTTAGTATCTCCCAAAATTAAAAAACAATTTTATAATGATGACCAGGGACTTTTTAAGCATTGTAATGTTCTACCGGTGCAAACGCAATTTAAATACGCACTACTAAAAGAAAACTTTTTCAACAATAATTATCGAAAATTGGTCAGTCACCCTGTATACACTCGAGCTATGGCTCGAAAACAGGTCTGTGTGGACGCGACTCGCGTAAACAATAGCTACGGCGAGCGAACAACTGCTTACCTCGTTCCCCGGTTCATGAATGAACTACCTACCGATTTACGCGATAGTATTAATAATGATAATATAAAAACCAAATTAAAGTCATATTTCCTTGCGCTATAATTTAAAGTAAGCTAGTATTTATTCACCATTTTTGTTGATATCTTTTTTTATGTTGATACTTAGTTTTTATGTTGGTATTTAAATGTAGGATCTCGATGTCGATAGGTGCCTATCTAATAAGTAACATTAGATTTATAAACCTTTGTGGTTTTTTTAATGTTATTTAGCATAAAATTTTATTAAATTGTAAAATGTTAAATGAAATAAAAAAAAAAAAAAAAACCTTTTTGTACCAACGTGCCATTTTTGTAAAGAAATCTTTAATGAGGTCCTAGGCGTGTCATCAAAAAATAATTTTGACGTTGTGATTAGGTATTGCGAAAATAAGTAATAATAATAAATACTATCAACTCAAAAGTCTCTCTATTTACCTCAAAAAATAGGTACATTTTGCAATGTTTTAATTATACGCGTGATTTAACTTAGTTACCTAGTTCGTAATTTTTTTGTAGTGCATAATGAATTTTGTGATTGGTGACGTGCCCAAAATATTGTGCCATTATTGGCACGCGTCCCCTTGGTTCGCCATCCTTGGCCTAGAAGATATCGCCGCTCGTGTGCGAGAAACTCTTCTTGTATAACAGGCTCTTAAATCTTGCAGGTTACATTTTCGACCAAAAACCCCACCACCCTCCCCCCCACCGCCGGACTCGTGCCCCGACGACCAGATCACCGTCGCCCTTGACACCCCCCTAGCAGTGGAACTCACCGCAGAATTGCCCACTTCAGGCCTAGACACTTTTACAACGTCAGAGTTTACTCTATCAGACTTGTACGGAGATGTAAACCCGGAGGACCATAGTGGGAGCAGTTTGGATGTCAGCGGGGAAGATTTACTTAATGAAAATTTCACAGGTATGTTAGTTTTTACTCAACACTCCGTCCATAGTAGAGCTCTCTGCAGAAATGCCCACCTCAGGCCTAGACACATTTACCACGTCAGAGTTTACTCTGTCAGACTTGTATGGAGATGTCAATCCAAGGGACCATAGTGGGAGCAGTTTGGATGTCAGCGGGGAGGATTTACTCAATGAGAATTTCACAGGTATGTTAGTTTTTACTCAACACCCCGTCCATAGTCAAGCTCTCTGCAGAATTGCCCACCTCAAGCCTAGACACATTTACCAGGTCAGAGTTTACTCTATCAGACTTGTATGGAGATGTTAACCCAGAGGACCATAGTGGGAGCAGTTTGGATGTCAGCAGGGAGGATTTACTCAACGAGAATTTCACTGGTATGTTTTATTTATGCAAGTTTGTGAATAGTGATATTGGTTTTGCTGTACAATGCAATTAATTTAACAATGTACAACTGAAGTGACTAACTTTAGAGCGCTTGCGGCACAAATAAATAATAAATGATAATAAATAAATAAATGCTTGGACAATTTCACATAGCGCCATCTAACCCCAAACTAAGCAAAGCTTGTAATATGGGTGCTAGACAACTGATAATATACTACTTATATACTTTTTAAATATACACTTATTATACATAGTAACACCCAGAACCGTCACAGAAATTAAAATTCATCATTTTCAATTTCTGCCCGGCCGGGAATCGAACCCGGGACCTCTTGCGTGGTAAGCGACATGGTGACCACTGCACCACTCAGGTCGTCAAAATATACAATAGTGCTAAATGTAAAGAAGCCTATCCGCGCGAGGACAATCAAATAATAAGCTACTCTCGTTGCACGGCAGTAAAGTACAATTTCAAATTGCACAGTGTTGCGTGCCTATTATTATATACATTTTCTCTTTCTGTCGCGTAGCTCTGTCTCAACCGACACACGACACCCCTCGTGCGCTGGCTCGACTGAGTCAGCCGCGAGCAGTAGGCTAATACACTCGCGAGCAAAATAATGGAATCACAGGCCTATTTTCATACAAACGAGGTAACTTTGAAGTCTTGGTTCACCGCTAAGGATTGACCTAGCTGTGATCTGATGATGTCTATCCAGGGAGTGAATGGAGGAGATTCAGATCGCTATACGCAGCCAACTGATCTGATCAGCATTCTGTGAGATATTAGGATATGTTTAAAAGAACCGCGATATTAGCATAAAAATGTATGAAAATCCTGAAACCGAAAACTCTGATTTAAGAATCTCTTAGAATGCTGATCAGATCAGTTGGGTGAGTATAGCGATCTGAATCTACTCCATTCACTCCCTGGATGGCCATCATCAGATCACAACTAGGTCAATACTTAGCGGAGAACCAAGGCTTCAAAATTACCTCGTTTGTATGAAAATAGGACTATGATTCCATACTTTTGCTCGCGAGTGTATAAAAGTTTAAGCGCGAAATGAGACCCCCCTGCTTGCGGTAACAAAACGACGCATTTTAATCTGTGAAATTTTCTCCTTGCCATACATTATCTCTATTGTTAATTTAATCGCATTGTACATTATTTATGGCGAGATAAATTGTCTTGGAAGTACCCTTGTCAATTTAGCCTATTGAAAAGTGTTGTAAATGTAAATTCAGCCTATGAATCTGGTAGTTAGACCCTGGAAAGTTATTACTTATAAGCAACACAAAGAACTATTTGTTAATTTTGTTTTAATGAAAATTGCATACTAAAGCAGCGAACTAAATCTATGGAATAAGCATTTTGCTCAAAAAATGGCACCACATAAAAAGTACAACTAAGTGGATAGAGCTAAAAATGCTGGAATTTAATTATGCAGCACAAAGCGTCTGAACACTGGTTGCTTATTAGCGACCATAATATGTATACTAAAATCAAACCAAATACCAACTAATTACCAAAGTACTTTTAATAAAACCGCGCTAGTATCCGTTAAAAATTGTTTAATTTAATGTCTAGTGAGCGCGTAAGCTTGAGAAGTGAATTTGTATACTCATAGATATTTTCTATACTTAAACGAAAAAAAAAGATACGTTTTTCTGCATCTTTTTACTGCCTTCTTTGCATCTTTAACACCATTTGACTATAAAGGACGTCATTTCTAATAAACTCTCTCTTTCTATCTTTTCTCTACAATACAAACTGCAATTTATTGAAAAGAACACTAACGTTAGTCACCGGGTGCGTGGCTGGCCCGACTAAAGCTGAGCGGGTTGAACTTTTTCGGGCCCGTGGTGCCATTTTTTAAGCAATAATTGTTTGCAATTACACTTTCATAGATTTTAGTTCGCTGGTAGCAAGTGTAGCAAGATGGTGTATCGTTTTTGACCCAATAAAATAGTCCACCTGCATCTAGACTTCTCATTTTGATAAAAACAATGGTTCTACTATATTCGGGATTAAAAATGTCTTTATTCAGATAAACTTAATAATTAAGCACTTTTGAATGGGATTTGAGGCACTTTTGCATTATATGGGTATTGCCAAACACCGTAACAAAGTAATTTTCAGTATTAATTCTATTACAGGTTTAACAGAAGCGCAAGTGGAAAGTATACTGTCTGAGACGGACCTGAAAGCGCTAGCCGACGTCGACCTAACGAAGGAGGACGCCAAAGAAGACATACTTGATGTGGATTCTTTTTTATTGCAAGGCCAGGGTATGTATTTATTTTAGTTATAACTAGCGTTTGCCCGCGACTTCGTCTGCGTGGACATTCGAAAAATCGCTATGGAACCTTTGACCGAGATAAAACCTTGGTAACGACATATTGATGTTGGGCTTTTTTTACCCCATTTGCCCCCTAAAGAGTTGAGTTTCGGAAAACCACGAGACACGTGTTTGCTTATTCGTTCAAGTTAAAATGTCCATTTTTTATTTTTCTTCCATTCAAACTTTGTACCTCCATTTCAACCCCTTAGGGGTAGATTTTCCAAAAATCCCTTCTTAGTGGGTGTTTACACTGTATAACATATCTATGTACAAAATTTCAAATCTCTAGGTTCAGTGGTTTGGGCTGGGCAATAGTCTGTCAGTCACCCCTTCACTTTTATATAAGAGATAAAAGAAGGTTGCCCATTTCTGACCTGTTAAAATGTTGATTTTATCAATTTGAATTATCGTGCATAAGAGAAGTATAATATTGCTCATAAAATTACATTTTTATAGTTATTTATAAACTAGCGGCTGCCCGCGGTTTCACCCGCGTGGTTCCCGTTCCCGTGGGAATATCGGAATAAAAAGTATCCTGTGTTTTACTCTAGGCTATCTACTATCTGTGTGCCAAATTTCAACCAAATCAGTTAAGTAGTTTTTGCGTAATTAAGGCTCGAATATGCAAAATCATTTGTCTCTGTCTTTTTCTTTACGTGTAAAGAGTATGGAAAATAACCTCACTTCTGCACTTTTTCGATGTTTTTGGTTGTTTTTTCATCATTTACTTTGGCACAATTATCTTTCTTGAAAAAAAATTTGTTGGAGCAACTGCACAGTACGTTAAAGTATATTTTGATGTAGAATTTAATCCGTTTCCGCTATTATTTACGCCAAAAATATGGCCCGCGCAAACCATGTTATTCTATTATGGACCCTTAAGGAACAAACCAATCCAAACATCCAAACCCACAAACTTTCACATTTATAATATTAGTGGGATTGCTAACTATAATAAAAATCGGCAATACATAAATGGAGAAAATTCGTAATAACTATTAAGAATAAATTACAAATTAGAACATATTGATTTTACCATTACAGATTTTTCTGATTGGCAAATTAAAATTCAATAAATACTAGTGTTCTACAGTCATAGCAACTATCCTTACTAATTGCTTACTAATATTATAAATGCGAAAGTCCGTTTGTTTGTTTGTTTGTTACACCTTCACGTCTTAACTGCTGAACCGATCATCATGAAATTTTGCATACACATTGTCAGGGGTACAGAGAAGAACATAGGGTATACTTTTTATCCCGAAAAAAGTATAGTTCCCGAGGGATAGCAAAAAACCTTTCCACGCAGACGAAGTCGCGGGCGGCCACTAGTTCAAATATAATAGTACATTATGAGACAAGTTAGCTTAGGTTGCTCATTGCACACAAGGCTGTGGGTTGCAGCCCGAGCCGCAGGCGAGGGCGTAACTCAGCCGAGTGTGCAATAAGCAAGAGCTCACGAGTTTCATACGACGTTTTTCAACACATTTGCTAGGAAAATAAGCAACAAATACGACAAAAACAAAAAAAAGACAATTATGGGAAAAGTCGCGTAGTTTTTTCTTGTTTTTTTCACACGCCCAATGCAACCCCATTGCAGACAGATTTAATTAGCTAATTGATTTGACTTATATCAGTCAACGTCCTCCATATTGTCTATTGTTTAACATCAAAAGCACTACAGAAAATGTTTAGTAGAAATAATACCAGGAAAAGAAAAACTAATTACAATCTTTAGTGCTTACAACGCACATCTCGCTATCGGAGTTTTCTCAGCCGCCAAACTATATATACAACTTCCAACCATCATCGGTTGGACCGCGGTCCCCGGGCAAATACCACCCAGCCCGGAGGAAGATCTTCCACTTTGGCCTTCCTATCAGTGGCTACCCTTCTCTCCATACTACCCTACTACATTTCCTACAAAGGGCACAAAAACTACAACCACCAGAACACAAAAAATACAATCACTGGGGCACAAATTACAAGCACTAGGGCACAAAAATTACAACCACTAGAGCACAAAAAATACAATCACTGGGGCACAAAAAATTTAACCACTAGGGCACAAAAATTACAATCACTGAGGCACAACAGTAATTATAATCACTGGGGCACAAATTACAACTACTAGGGCACAAAAATTACAATCACTGAGGCACAACAGTTATAATCACTGGGGCACAAATTACAACTACTAGGGCACAAAAATTACAATCACTGAGGCACAACAGTTATAATCACTGGGGCACAAATTACAACTACTAGGGCACAAAAATTACAATAACTAGGGCACAAAAATTACAATTACCGGGACACAAAAATTATAACCACTAGAGCCCAGAAATATTAACAGCGATCTATTTTCTCTTTAGAAAATAGTCAATATCTTTAGGAATTGATTGTTTTTACGCCACTTTGCATTCGCGTAGTTCGCGTACAACTCGCTTGAATAGGACTATAAATAGCGTTATTGTCGTACAGGTATGGAGGGGCGCGCGTGCCCTGGCTGGCGGCGCTTGCGGGGGCGCGGGGGGGCGCGCGGGCACTCCATGGTAGCGGTGCGCGCGCCGGCTAGCCCCCCGCTCTACCTCCCGCCGCTGCAGGTGTGTATGTAGTGTATGTAGGTATGGGGGGGCGCGCGGGCACTCCATGGTAGCGGTGCGCGCGCCGGCTAGCCCCCCGCTCTACCTCCCGCCGCTGCAGGTGTGTATGTAGTGTATGTAGGTATGGGGGGGCGCGCGGGCACTCCATGGTAGCGGTGCGCGCGCCGGCTAGCCCCCCGCTCTACCTCCCGCCGCTGCAGGTGTGTATGTAGTGTATGTAGGTATGGGGGGGCGCGCGGGCACTCCATGGTAGCGGTGCGCGCGCCGGCTAGCCCCCCGCTCTACCTCCCGCCGCTGCAGGTGTGTATGTAGTGTATGTAGGTATGGGGGGGCGCGCGGGCACTCCATGGTAGCGGTGCGCGCGCCGGCTAGCCCCCCGCTCTACCTCCCGCCGCTGCAGGTGTGTATGTAGGTATGGGGGGGCGCGCGGGCACTCCATGGTAGCGGTGCGCGCGCCGGCTAGCCCCCCGCTCTACCTCCCGCCGCTGCAGGTGTGTATGTAGTGTATGTAGGTATGGGGGGGCGCGCGGGCACTCCATGGTAGCGGTGCGCGCGCCGGCTAGCCCCCCGCTCTACCTCCCGCCGCTGCAGGTGTGTATGTAGTGTATGTAGGTATGGGGGGGCGCGCGGGCACTCCATGGTAGCGGTGCGCGCGCCGGCTAGCCCCCCGCTCTACCTCCCGCCGCTGCAGGTGTGTATGTAGTGTATGTAGGTATGGGGGGGCGCGCGGGCACTCCATGGTAGCGGTGCGCGCGCCGGCTAGCCCCCCGCTCTACCTCCCGCCGCTGCAGGTGTGTATGTAGGTATGGGGGGGCGCGCGGGCACTCCATGGTAGCGGTGCGCGCGCCGGCTAGCCCCCCGCTCTACCTCCCGCCGCTGCAGGTGTGTATGTAGTGTATGTAGGTATGGGGGGTGTATGTAGGTATGGGGGAGCGCACGGGCACTCTAACCATAGGACATGTCCCATCGCGTCTGTGTCATTTGCCCCACCTTCTCAAAAAATGAAAGTCTATCGCGTCTTAATCAAAGTAGTATGTCAGAGTAGGTATTTTACTCTAGAATCAGATTAATAATTATTTTCTGCATTAAAAAATGGGAGATTTAAGTTAAAACGCTTTTAAATCACAATTTTTTTATCATGATAGTACTATTTACTTACATTTTTTTCACAAAATACTTCAGAAAACAACTTCATGTTCTTGTAATTGTTTTTCTAAATATAAAACAATTCTTGACTGATACTATACCTAAATAAAATGTAATTAGCATTTTTTAATTATGAAAGTAATTAAATAAAATGAAACTGGGGCAACGCTGGGACATCTCCTCAATGAGGATCAGTAACAGATTTGAATCCTAGTTTTATTGGTATAATACAAAAACATATTCCTAGCTATGAAACTTAGTGAAAGATTTTTTGAAATCCGTTGAGAAATGGTCGAGTAGGGTTTGAAGGAGCTCAATGCAATATGTGCTTTATTACGTACGACATAAGGTTCGTCTACGTCACGATGACGTCATAAGGACCCCCAAAGAAACAGTTTTAGCTCGTATATCTTCTCAGGTTTAAGAGATATCGTAAAAATTTCTTCACAGTTAATCATGCGGTGGCATAAGCTTTCTGACAAGCCACTAAACAAAAATTTTTACTGATCCTCATTGTATAGAAGTTAATTATTTTGTCTATGACGAGTGCTAGTTCTTTTTTGTAAATTTTGTATAAAAGTTCCTAAAAAAACTTATTCATAAAATGTAATGGGTCTTTGTTACTTGAAACAAATGCATTATTATTATTTCTCCACAAACAGGAACCGGAAACCCATCCGGTGCCCACGTCCAAAATCATCGTGGAGGAGGTCAACGAAGTGCAAGTTCCCCCACCACAGATCAAAGTGGAGAAGCCGCCGCCCCGCGAGAAGAGGAAAGAGGACAGCACTATAGAGGAGGTCGCGCTCCCGCATGGCGTCCAGTTGAAGACAGTTCACACGAAGCATTCGCCTCTTAAGAAGCACATTATCACGTCAGCGGCTCATAGGAGGGCCAGTGACGTCACTGTGACGTCACAGGATACGTCCGCACCGCAGATTGTTACTGTAGCTGTTTCTGAGAGTTTAAAGGTTAGTTCATGATAGTATGTTTAGTTTAGTAGTATTGTAGAACTTTTAGCGGTCTTGTAGATAGCACCAGAGTTCGACCGGAGGTCAACCGAAGCTCGACCGGAGTCGAGTCGGAGTATAATTGGAGCACGTCTCACCTTTTTCGTACGAATTTGTTACTATGGAAACGGCAGAGGCGGCTCGTCGTAAAAAGCGCTCGATCACAAAAAACTATTTATTTCCTACTATATACATATTTTTTAAATTACTATACTTACACACATTCTACCATGCGTATACACTTTTTATAGCATTTTACTAGAAACTATAGGCTTGTTTCCACTAAGAATAAATCGGCTAGCTTAAGGTTTCTAATGATTAATCATGTTAAATAGTAACCAAAAAAAAAAAAACACTTTTTTCATTAAAATAAATAAAGATTACCAATATTTACGGAAAATAAAATCGGCAAAATTGGCCATTTAATCACATGACATTGAACACCAATCAGAGACGCGTGACGTCACGCCTCGCGAAACATTTGTTGTTGCTGTCATTTTCGATAAGTGAACAGAGTGTGTGTGTGTGAACAATGACGGTCATAAACAAACACGAATGTTTCGCGAGGCGTGACGTCATTCAAGACGCCATGACAGTTTTGGCCTTTTTCGATGTCATTTTGAGTTCATTTCTTAAAACGCAAAATTCATAGGTAAAATGACTTATTTTTCTTAAAATAATATATTTTTGGGGTAAAATAGATACCAAACTTTATTTTTAAACTATTTTCCAAATTTTGTCAACTAGCCTATTACCTACGTACAAAGATCAAAATGATCTTTAGCATAAGATTTTGTCTCAAGTTGTATCGAGAGAAGCGCTAGCGATTACGCTCCTACGAAACTAAGTTCGGTTCAATGCATAGCACAAATTTCAATAAGTGAAGACAAAAGAGAGACATCGATGCATTCCGGAGCGTGAAACAAAATATTTGTATGAGAAATTAGCGCAATCTGGAGCGCCGCTCAGCTCATGCGCTACGTCGTCAGATCGCGTTGTTGGTTTGAAAATTTTTCAATTTGGTGCGGTGATTTTGCACTTTACCGATCTTACGTAATAATAAAAATAAATGGTAAACAAGCAAAGACTTTTTCTGTTGTTTTTATTTGTGAAAAATAAAAAATAAATGAATTTAAAAAAATATTAATTAAAAACACGACTGCCCTGCCAAAAACGAACTAAAAAGTTAAATAACAAGTGTCATTGCAGTCGGGGGATCGTTTTGTGGAAAATTTTTTGGTCAAAGAGGTCCCCCGACTGCAATGACACTTGTTATTTAACTTTTGAGTTCGTTTTTGGCATGGCAGTCGTGTTTTTAATATTATTTAAATTTATTTATTTTTATTTCACACACCTTAGTGACAAATTGAAATTTACTTATTAAGGCCTATATTAATGCCCATATAAAAAAAAACACATTTTAAAATGGCGTCGTGCAGTCGCCATAGTGACTTTAAAAAAATATCCAGTGTCACTTGGAATGATGTAAGGATTCTAACGATACCCCATACATCCAAATCCGTTGAGCCATTTAGAAGTTATGGTGGAATAAAGAAACTCACCTACCCACAAACATACATGAACCCTGAACACACATATACACTCCTTTTTGGGCAGTCGTGTAAAAATGTCACGAGCCGCCTCTGGGAAACGAGATTGTTACTATGGCAACGGGGCTTTCCTGTATAGTGCTTTGTCCCGGTTTTCCTCCGGCCGATCTCCGGTTGAACTTCGGTCGAGCTTTGATGCCATCTACACGTAACCTTAAGAAGAATATTATTATAACTTAAGAGGAAGGAGGACAACACTATAGAGGAGGTCTCGCTTCCGCACGGCGTCCAGTTGAAGACAGTTCACACGAAGCGTTCGCCTCTTAAGAAGCATATTATCACGTCGGCGGCTCATAGGAGGGCCAGTGACGTCATTGTGACGTCACACGATTCGCCCGCACCGCAGATCGTCACTGTAGCGGTTTCTGAAAGTTTAAAGGTAAGTACTGTAGGGACACAATATTGTTGATTTATGGCCGATTTCAATAACCTTTCCTCAGTAAGTGATAGGCTTACTAAAGATTTGTTGCCGAATAAAGGCCTGGGCACACCGGCTGCGTAGACACGCGCGTAGTTACGCACGTAACCCCCTGACACACCGGGTTACGCATACGTCTACGGGGCACGTAACGCAACCTGGCCCGCGCGTACCCAGCCACTGCGACAGCCATCTTTGCGACTAGTGGGCGATGTCAGGCGAAGATTGAGTTGATTTTTTTCGCAATAATTCAATTAGTTTCTCTCTAATATCGTTATTAATTATTTAAAAACAAAACACCACTTACTACCGGTAGAACCGGTACTATTTGTAAACAAATACAACTGAATGCGTAGTCACGAGCGTGGTTACGTGCGTAGTGACGCTCAGCAAAGATACGTGCGTATTCGAATTTGTTCTGTGTGACGTCCAATAGGGAATGCTATTGACTACAACGTCATCAATGCGTTTCGCTCTGCGTAGGTACGCAGCCTGTTTGTCTCATGGAAGCTGCAATGCGTAGGGTTACGCATCGGTCTCTACGTGCACGCGTACGTTACGCAAGCGGTGTGCCATGTCTCATAAAGTTTCAGGCATTACAACGTCATGATACGTCTACGTGCACGCTTACGCATACGCTTACGCATCCGGTGTGTATCGCTTCTAAATTCTGTTAAATGACAGGAAATAACAACAGTTGCCTAGTAACAGATCTATAGTATGTCTATGTCTTACCATACTCCGGACACTCCATACAATCGCGCTATTATAAACTGACGACGTCATAATGACGTTTTTGTATACGCGCATCTGCGTGTGTAAGTCTAGGGCTATCGTGCAGTTTGTACTGTATGAGCGGCGTTCAATTTATAATTCGAATTTTTTTGTAAAAAAAAGTCACGACGCATTGCTTTGAATATCAAAATAAGTTGACAGTTGACAAACACGACAAAAAGTTACGACGTATTGCTTTAAATATCAAAATAAGTTGACATTTTGGCAACCACGACTACGAGCACACGATTCGGCACACGAACTCGTGGGGTGGGGTGAGGTAATTGATTCTGGGGCGGGGCGGAGAGTGTCCTTGCTGTACGATAGTACTTATATCTATTCTGTGCTCTTACTGAAAATGATTATTGAAATCGGCTGCAAGCATTTTCTTAATGTAATATTCGATTTTGATTTTATTAGTAAAAAGGGTAAAAATGTGAAAAAAAAAATTCGCATGCGTCAAGATCCATGCATGTGACACAATCAGTTTTATTATAATTTTACATCTTTAGTCTGTTTATCCTTACTTGTTCTATTAATAATGGGAATTAATTAATTGCGTGACTGGAAATAATTAAAGGCGACTGTTAATGGGATACTTAAATACTAAACCTGGCAGCGGTTTATTTTTTGGGCGACAAAATAATTAAACGGGCTGTGGATTACTAAAAATACGTAAAAAATGTGGGAGATAATAATTTAAGTTAGCAAATTAGTGACAATACTGAGTGGGCAACTATTATACCAAGTAGGTAACTATATAACTGATTTAAGCTGCCCAACATGGTACATATTTTTGTCATCTTAATTAGGATAATAGTCACCTTTTTTAAATAAAATTTTAAATGTTTCGTGTGCCCTAAGTTAGTCGCCTAAATAGTAATTTGGTCACCCGTTCGGAATAACTAGTTGCCCAATTTGTATTTTAAAGTCACCCATTTTCAACATTTGTAGTCGCCCTCAGTCCGTCGCCCACTTAGTATTTCAGTACGATTCAGTATTTTTGATATCCAAAATGAGAATTTATTGTTACCCGATTAAATACTACCCATTTATAAACAACTTTTTACAGTTCTGTTGTCATACGTCTTTTAATTAAATCGTTATCCATTTTGTTGTCAATAAATCAAAATTAAACTTGCATTACAAATTTCCCAGAAAAAATGTAAACACAGAAACGTCACTGTCAAATAGACAAACTGACCCTGATAGTGACATTTTCTGATATTGAAAACCTTTGGTCACTTTTATAACTTTTTAATTTGTTTATTATATTTTGAGTCATAATAAAATATAATGTTATCCAGGGTAATTTTAAAAAAAGATAGTAATTAGAAATGTCATCTTTATAACCTATCATAATTTTTGATGTTAAAAATTCTTGATACAAACTGATAAGAAAACTTTACTTAGATATTGACTGTATGTAAACTATCTAATCTAGTTTTATTAGGTTTGTGATGAAAAAATATGTAAGGCCGGGTCCACAGCGCGTGTTTTGCCCTACACAATCAACAAAACATTGTTTCGCGAAACAAAATCCTCATACTTTTTTTTTGTTGAATGTAGAGATGTTTTTGTTGATTGTGTGTTTTTTTCTTGACTTGGCAATATACTATTTCTTTTTGTGTTGTTTGTTCAGGCAACACCTTTGTTTACATTTTTGCTGGGAAATTAGTAATGCGACTTTAGTCAATTTATTTTTTATTTTTTTATTTAATTATTAAATTAGTAATTTCTTTCGTTATCTATATGTGGAATACCATTTGTTGGGCGAAAATTGTTTAAAACAAGTAAGAATGAACAGACTATAGAAGCTATGAAAATGATTTTTTTTACTTAGATAAGTAATTACTTGTTATAAATACGGGGGCTACATTATTTGTCTATGAGGGAGATTACATGCAGACTGACTGACGGGAGTCTGATGCAAGGCTGCCAACTGCACTATTTTTTCAATTAAATTTCATACAAAAAATGGTGCAGTTGGCAGTATTGCATCTGTCTCCCGTCAGTCTGCATGATCGTTTAATCTCCCTCTATGAAGTGTAAATAAATGTATTGTTTTGTCCTACACAGGTGCGCCTTCAAAACCACCTGCTATCGACACAGTCGGGGGTTCTAGTACAGAACGGGCCTTTTCCGCCTGTTGCCGTCGCGTTGCCGCTGCACCATAGAGAAGCAGGTATGTATACTGGACAAGCGGCCGCCCGCGACTTCGTCGGCGTGGAAAGTTTTTTTGCTATCCCTCGGGAAATATACTTTTTTCAGGATAAATTTCCTACCCTATGCCCTTCTCTGTACCCCTGACAACGTGTATGTAAAATTTCGTGATGATCGGTTCAGTAGTTAACAAACAAACGGACTTTCGCTGAACCTGAGCGAACTAGTGGACTGGTGAAATTAATGAGCAGGGTTTATTCTTAAAATACACACCTCAACTTTGTCTAGGGATACAGGTGTTATTTTCATACAAACGAGGTAACTTTGAAGCCTTGGTTTCCTGCCGTGCTGTGATCTGATGATGGCTATCCATCCAGGGAGTGAATGGAGGAGATTCAGATCGCTATAAACACCCAACTGATCTGATCAGCATTCTAAAATATTAAAGGACATGTTTAAAAAAACCGCAAAAATAGCATTAAATAGTATATGGACATCCTCTCTGAACAGAACAGAACTCTGACCCTTCTATCTTTTAGAATGCTGATCAGATCAGATGGGTGTGTATAGCGATCTCAATCTCCTCCATTCACTCCCTTAATGGTCATCATCAGATCACAGCACGGTACATCCCTGGTAGGAAACCAAGGCTTTCAAAGTTACCTCGTTTGTATGAAATTAACAAAGTTGAAGAGTATATATGTATTTTTCACAAACGAACAAAATTGATGTTCAAGACAAGCCACAGAGCACAAAACTAAGAAAAAAAATACAGTATTAAAAAGAGCAATTCAAAAATTATAAATTAAAAGTAAAAAAACATAAACTAGTAAAAAAGAGGCCGACTCGGCAACGGCGATGTTATTATTGTAATTGTAAGATAAAGTGGAGTTTCTAATGCCATTCAAAATTGCTCAGTAATATTTTTACTTGCATTTTAAATATTTAAGAAAAACTCTATTGGTGTTATTACAAAAGATTTTTAAACACCTGTTTAACTTAAACACTGTTTAAATGTGATGCTGTCTCTTTTAAACAATATTGTTTTTCGAGTCTGTATACCAAGTACACAGTGGTCTACATTACAGCATTCTCTAAACAATTTTTTGGTTTCTTAGGTAATTACTTATATAATAAAACAAACAAAGAAATTAATATCTACCCACTTACAAAATACCAATGCAAAAAAATCACCACTACTTGGCTAAAATCACTCGACTACGATCAAACGGAAGATCTACTGCTTGTTCCCGCATAAGCAATACTTACCTACTCGTACCTATCCATTAAATAATTGAACACACACACACACACACACACACACACACACACACACACACAATACGAAATTCCTTACTTCAATTTATCTTTTTTAATTTGAAACTCGGCAAATTTTCCGAAGCTCGATTCGTTAGCCGGTACGGCCCCTGGTCCGGTTGTGGAGAGACTGGTTATCCGTCACACAGGTTCTCCTAGCACAGAGACCAGTCTCTCACATAGACTACCATCATATGTTTCCTGACTAAGCTTTGTTAAGTATAAGAATGTTAAGTATAATGTACGTATATGTGAGAGAAAATAAAGGTTTATTTATTATCATTATTTATTTATTGTCATAAAAGTGACAGCATCACATTTAAACAGTGTTTAAGTTAAACAGGCGTTTAAAAATCTTTTGTAATAACACCGTATATGTTCTGTAATATTTTCCATCAAAAACTGTCGCACTTACTTCAGTACTAAAGACTACTAGATACTGTAACTAAAATGCTTGATTACATCTGTTTCCTGAATCGCAGTAGTATGAAAAACATGTCTTTACAGCAGTCGCTTCAGTATCGTCGGGCGGCGGTGTAACCACAGCAGTGACTGCGGGCGGTCGCCGTGTGAACGCGCCTTTAGTGCAACTCTCTCACAAACCGCTGCAGTTACAACACGCGCCTTTAGTAGTGACGCCGCCGCATCTACATCATGTGCCCGCAAACAAGCTCAAAGGTAACATCATTATCATTATCATTATTATTATCATCATCATTATCATCATCATCATCATCATGTCGTGTGAACGCGCCTTTAGTGCAACTCTCTCACAAACCGCTGCAGTTACAACACGCGCCTTTAGTAGTGACGCCGCCGCATCTACATCATGTGCCCGCAAACAAGCTCAAAGGTAACATCATTATCATTATCATTATTATTATCATCATCATTATCATCATCATCATCATCATGTCGTGTGAACGCGCCTTTAGTGCAACTCTCTCACAAACCGCTGCAGTTACAACACGCGCCTTTAGTAGTGACGCCGCCGCATCTACATCATGTGCCCGCGAACAAGCTCAAAGGTAACATCATTATCATTATCATTATTATTATCATCATCATCATCATCATGTCGTGTGAACGCGTCTTTAGTGCAACTCTTACAAACCGATGCAGTTACAGTACGAGGCATATAACTTGAAATCTGGTGGGGATTGCACGAAACGCGTATTTTGTGTATGCGTAGCGGTGAGGGGCGCGGGCGGCGGGAGAGGGGCGCGCGCTATTGGTCGCTCACAAGAGCACATGCGCGAACTTATCCCCACTCCGTCCGTCGAAAAAATTTCAAGATACGTACTGTATAACACGCGCCTTTAAAATTAGACCTTTTTGTCTTGTCATCTTGAAATCGGGTGGCGGATTGCGCGGAAAGCGTATTTTGTGTATGTGTAGCGGTGAGGGGCGCGGGCGGCGGGGTATATGCCTCGTACCAGGGCTCTGTCACTTCGCGCGTGAGTATGAAGCGCTCGGCGTCCTCTGAGAGGACAAATTTCCCCTTATTCCATTCCGACCAACTAAACCGATCAACTAGTTGTGCTGTTGAGAACCTGTATGCGACTTTATTCTTATCGGATCAACTATTTGACTTTTCTATTAAATGATGATATTGACATTTCATTTGAAGTTCCTAACGGAACAACTAAGATCACATTGTGTCAATAGACGCATCGAATGGTCTCTAGTGAAAATTTTTGATCTAATTTATAGGAAATAACCGCCGCAGATGAAGAAAAAATACCAGGATCACATAAATCTAGAGAAAGTTACCTAACTTTTGTATAATTTTAATACCCTGAAGTAAAAAGTACTAATGGTAAAAAATATTTTTTAATTTTAAGTACCAAGGTCACATAAATCTAGAGAAGGTCAACTTCTATAAATATTTTCAATATAATAAGGGTATCCCAAAACTTTGCCACACGAAGGGAAAGAACCTTAAATATTGAAGGGATACTACTGAAAGGAGACTTCATTTTGATTTTAAAAATAATTGGCCCTGCATTCAAAGATTTTTGAAATATCGCTTGCCTTATCCAGGAATCGAACCCACCAAATATGGAAAAACTTTTATGATACCTTTTACGATACGTACCTAAGTAGTTGAGCTGTTGAGAACTTAAATAGTTTATTCGTTTCCTTCCCAACCGATCAACCAAATAGTTGTCCTGTTGGGAAGTAAAATAGTTGTTCAGTTTCCAGTTGGTCGGTTCAGTTGATCCGAATGGAAATAGGGCAAATTTCATACGTCAGAAAAGATAAGGCCTACGTGATAGAAAGAGAGGCAACTACTGAGTGAATGTTTTGGAACGAAGGGAGCGCTGGGCGACCTGAATTGCACTTTATTGTGTCGGAGCAAGAGTCGCAATTTATTTAAACGATTTTGTGGAGTGCAATTTCTGTACGCTAGTATCTATTCTGTGTTCGTACATTAAGGGCGCTATCACATTTTTTCGTTGAAATTTCGATTTTGACGGATTTTAGCGCTACAACCTAGAGAAACCTTTGGGTCTACTAAATATATTTATATGTGTTCGCGACAAAAAGTAATATGATGATACACTGGAAAGTTAAAGGGTTAGAAAGGAAAATTAAAGTTGGTTAAGGATTTCTTAGAGTCAACTTTGAATATACACTGAAAGAAAAACAAGTACAAACAATAAATAAAAGTATGAAATTTGATATAAATTTTACGTAATAATAATTATGTATCTAGGAGAAATTCACAGTTAATTCTGAGCGTTTTTAGTAG
Source organism: Agriphila geniculea (assembly GCA_943789525.1). Classification (NCBI taxonomy): domain Eukaryota; kingdom Metazoa; phylum Arthropoda; class Insecta; order Lepidoptera; family Crambidae; genus Agriphila; species Agriphila geniculea. Next base: position 1,778,512 of record OX038897.1, on the reverse strand, counting down.
TTTTATGGTTTTTGATTGGGATTTTTTTTCACATATTCCATACATAATTTCAAAATTCCGAGGCCGCTATGAACTATTTGACTATATAAGAGATTTTTTTTTTATTTCATTTGTTTAGCACAGTAGTTCAATCCATGACCCCAAAAAAAGTGCCTTCGCGCATTTTATGAAAATCTTTCTCTGCAATTTCGGGTTTAATTATAAAGTTAAGCAAATTTTCAAAAAAGCGGGGCCGCTATGAACTATTCTAATAGCTATTCTACACTATTCAATAAGTCAAAACTGTTAATGTATTTTTGTTTCTGAGATCGAGAACCCCAATATTGGCCATTTTACGCAAAAATCACAGTCGAAACGTAATATGCCTGTTAACACTGTCCCGTTTACTGCAGTGCTGCACGCGCACCCGCTGACGCACGCGCAGCGCGCGCAGCTGCTGGCGCGCGCGCCGGCCGCGGGCGGCGTGCTGCTGGGCGTGGACAAGCCGCCGCTCAAGCAGCAACAGCTCACGCAGCTCATCGAGATCAAGGCCGCGCAGCTGGGGAAGGTCAGTGCGCGCATACACACACAAACTTTTATCACTCAAATTTACTCAATCAAAACTATTACATCAAATGCACAGGGCGATTCGGACCTACTTAATAATTGGTTTCTATCAAATTCACTTACAATTAACACATCTAAAACAAATTTCGTTATATTTGCCGCAAAAAATAAGAAAATAAATGATACTGTGCAACTTAAAATTAACAATGAAACAATTAACGAAAAAACACATGAGAAGTATCTCGGTCTAATTATTGATCGCCAGCTAAATTGGAAACATCACATAGATAAAATCAAAACTAAACTTACCTCATTAACGGGCACTATAAGTAGCATAGCCAAATGTCTTCCGCGTAAAATTAAATATCTTATTTACAATTCATTAATTAAACCACATATAGACTATCTTATTGAAATTTGGGGTACAGCAGCTAAAACCAATTTACAAGTAATCCAAATAGCACAAAACAAATTGATCAAATCTCTGTTTCATTATAAATTTCGCACGCCAACTGAAAAAATTTACGAGGATACTAAAATAATGACAATAAAACAAACATACATTTACTATACATGCATATTAATCTATAAAATTCTAAACAAACACATACATACATCATTATCATTCCATAAAAAAGAAAAAATACAAAAAATGAAATTAAGAAATGCAAACCACTTGATATCTCGCCCTCCAAGAACTAACTACGGTAAAAAAAATATTGAATTTGAAGGTGTGAGATTATACAATAAATTACCAGTAGAATTAAAAGATGCAAAATCATTAATCAGTTTCAAAAGACAGCTCAAAATGTATATTATTGATGAAATACACTAAGCACTCAAACAAATCAATAAATAAACAAAAAAAAATAATAAATATAGGTAAGTATACATACACTAAGTCAAATAGTAAAACTTTCTAATTATCTAATAGTCAATAAAACCTTTACGGGCATTTATTGACGCCTATCTTACCTTACTAATAGTAATAACTAGTTTACCAGTTGACCTGCCACATCCAGTATGCAAGTACGCTCAAGCGTCCTAAGTCCGTGGTTGCTTGTTGAGGGATACAATTCACGTCGGCAGTGACGACAGTTTCGTGATATACCCGACATAATTTTTTTTTTATCTTTTTTGATTAAGTTCTATGTGTACGCTTATTATGTTTTCTATAATATAATGTAAAAAATGTTTTCTCAGTAAGTGAATCACTGTAATTCTTTATGAGAAAATAAAGTTCTTAAACCATTACTTTTATCATAAGTTCTAAATGAAATATTGATCCTATATAACTTTTAATGACCTTTTCTAAACAATAGTAAATCGTCCGAAATACAAAGGTCAAATCTTACACCCATACAGGATGTCTGGTAATAGCCTTATAAAGCCAAATATTAGTAGATAGGGTCCATCAAACTGAACAACTTTTACTATGGGACCAACTCTGAAATCGCGAAAAAACAGCTGTTTCACATAAAAAATTATAACGAAAATATCAAATAGTATGTAACAGCTGATTTTTTTTCGCGATTTCAGAGTTGGTCCCGTAGTAAAACTTGTTCAGTTTGATGGTCCCTATCTACCATATTCGGCTTTATAAAGCTATTACCAAACACCCTGTATAACCCAGGGTGTAACCAAAAAGTTTGACGGCCTAAGCTACACCACAAAATTGGTCGACTGTTCAAAAAATCATCCTGTAATAATAGTTGCCAGATAATGGGACACCACCAGTTGATTTTCATACAATTAAGGTACCTTTGAAGCCTTGGTTCCCCGCCAAAGATTGACCTAGCTGTGATCTGATGAAGGCCATCCAGGGATTGAATGGAGGAGATTCAGATCGCTATACACACCCAATTGATCTGATCAATATTTCATACCTATTCTGTGCCAAAACCTTAGAAATTAACTGCCATTTACTGTGTGTTACCTTTGATCCGAGTGCAGATTTTGATCTTGTATACCTATTCACTGGTTTGACATTTCATACTGCATCTTTTTTAATCAATTTGTTTTTACCCAGGGCCCTCACCTAGTGAACGTAGTTCGTCAGCCGCAGCCGGGCGCAGGAGTCGCTCGCTTAGACCTCAATGACGCCAAGCGCCGGCCCATAGTGTCCCTAGAAGGGGCCATCCGTCCACACTTGCCCACTCGCCCCCAGCGAGTCAGCCTGAGTCTGGACGCCAGACATGTAGTGCGAGCGGCGATACCTACTAGGCCACAGGTCAGTCACTACAGTACCTACTCTATTGTACTCGTCCACACTTGCCCACTGTGATGTGAAAATAACTAAATCTATGATGAATCGAAATCTACCGTATAATTTTAATTTTAGTCTAAATGATAGGTATGATTTATGTATAATATTCATCACAAGTACCACAATACATTCTTAATCCCTAACCTTCCACAGATACAACTGAAGAACCGCACGCTGGTGACGGCCCCCGCGGCGCGCAGTGCGAGCGACCCCTCGTCGTCGATAGCGATCAGCACCTCCAAAGCGACCTCAATACCCAGCTCCGTGGTCGCCAACTTGTTGCACAAGAACGTGCAGCTGCCGAAAGGAGGTCAGTACAAACTAATACACTGGCCTGCAAAACTAAGTACTACAGAGGCCTATTTTCATACAAACGAGGTAACTTTGATGCTTTGGTTCTCCGTCCAGGATTAAACGGGGTGTGATTTGATAATGGCCAATTAAAGAGTAAATGGAGGAGGCCCAGATCGCTAAAAAAACCCAACGGATTAGAAGAGTCGTTTAGGTCAGGGTTGAACTTAAAAAAATAACAAGTTAAAATTACATCAAAAGTATGGAAAATGTAACACTAAAAAATCCGTACGGTCTCTGGTGTAAACGACTTTCAACAACATGCTCTAGTAGGCCCATTTCAAATTTGTCAGCCCCCTTTTCAGTCCCGGTTGTAAAAAAGATATTTTTTTTTTATTTATTTCTTATTTGCAAAATAGTTGGGCAAATGAGATCTTAAACTATTCCAAATTTCAAGTTGATACCATTAGTAGTTCTCGAGATATCCAGCTGTGACAGACAGACAGACTGAGTCACACCATAAGGGTTCCTTTTTTACCGACTTCAAAAGGAGGGAGGTACTCAATTCGACCCGTTTTTTTTTTTTTTTTTTTTTTTGTTTTTTTTTTTTTTTTTTTTTTTTTTTTTTTTTTTTTTTTTTTTTATGTACACCGATTACTCGAAGACGGCTGAACCGATTGAAATGATTCAAACGTTATTACATTAGATAAACTTTCAAATTGGTCCCATTTTTTGAAATTTTGAAATCGGTTCGGTACTTTTCAAGTAATCTTGAAAAAAGTACGAAAATAGTATGATTTTGTGTGAACTACCTCGATGATCAGTCGTATAACTTCTTTGTTTATGAACTGAATAAGATAATTATTTTTTTGTTGGAAACGGGATATCTTAAGTGTAGTTCTTTAACCGACTTAAAAAAAGGAGGTTCTCAGTTTGACCCGCATGTATGTATGTTTCTCCGCGATTAACTCACGTTTGGCTGAGCCGAATTTTCTACCTAAATAATATACCTACACTACCTAATACAAAAGGTACCTACACTAAAAATAAAAAAATAAAAAATTGTTTAAAAAACAAAAAACCGACTTCAAAAACCTACCTCGAAAAAGCAAGAAATAATATTCGTAATAATAAAAACACGTCTATTGAAGTCGGGTGGGGCTTTTAGAATAAAAAAAGGAATCTGTAGGTATTCCAGCCCCACCCGACTTCAATAGACGTGTTTTTATTATTACGAATATTATTTCTTGCTTTTTCGAGGTAGGTTTTTGAAGTCGGTTTTTTGTTTTTTTAAACAATTTTTTACCATTTTGGTACGGAACCCTAAAAACGGTCATATACAGACCTTTTAATTCATCTAATATTTAAGTGTTTTTTTAAAGATTTTTCATAGTTTTTGTTAGTGATAAACTTCTATAGTTTAAGCTTAAAAAGATTTCTTTTGTACAGTTATTAAAAATTCATGATACTGTTCTTTACTGTATTGGTTGGTCTATGAACCAAGAGCGATACTGTTATGCTATTTCTGTAAAGACAGGTATAGTACGAGGCACGTATCTTGAAATCGGGTGGGGATTGCGCGAAACGCGAATTTTGTGTATGCGTAGCGGTGAGGGGCGCGGGGGGCGGGAGAGGGGCGCGCGCTATTGGTCGCTCACAAGAGCACATGCGCGAACTTATCCCCACTCCGACGAAAAAATTTCAAGATACGTGCCTCGTACTATACCTCAACTTCATTTTCATGCAAAGGGGTATCAAAATCTAACTGGGCAGTTCCAAGGAAATAGTACATTATGATATAAGTGCGGTAATTATCAAAGCGCACGTATGTCATACGACGTTTTATAACATATTTGCGAGGAAATAAATAAAACTCGGACTTTGCACCTTTGCTTGTCTTCCATATTATGATGAAATTTTGATACGCTTGTAAGTATATCTATCGGACAATTTTTCGGGCAAGAGGCTTAGAGTAGCCTTTTTCGCTGCCTCTGAGACTTCTGGCGGTGTCGAATTAATAAATTCATCACTATGACGACATTTTCAAATAAAAACAATAAAGCAAAAAAAGCGCGTGGAATAATTTTTACTTGTTTAAATTAGCTATGCGCGCGCGCATTAGCGCTTTTTTTTTAAGGCAAAGGCATTAAAACAGCCAGTATTACTAATAAAGTAAATTAATATTTTTGTGTTTTTGTTACAGTAAATAATTGTAATTTATTGTTAAAATTAATTAAATTAAATAATAAAATGTTTATTTATTATATTTTATCTCCCAAAGTTAATTTTATTCATAAAATGTTGACCTCTTTTCTGACATAAAAACTCTTTGCTAAGATTTAAAAAAGTACCGTTCGTTTTAGACGTAGCATCTTAACAAACCGTGCGGTAATGTAAAGTAAAACGCACGGTTTATCAAGGAAACCGTGCGTTTTACTTTACATTACCGCACAAGTTCGTAATGAGATACAATACGATATTGAAATTGGTGTAATAAGAGACCCTTTACGAGCAAATATGTTATAAAAAATTTTTATAACATATTTGCTCGTAAAGGGTCTCTTATTACACCAATGGTGTAATAAGAGACCCTTTACGAGCAAATATGTTATAAAAAATATTTTATAACATATTTGCTCGTAAAGGGTCTCTTATTACACCAATTTCAATATCGTATGTATCTCATTACGAACTTGTGCGGTAATGTAAAGTAAAACGCACGGTTTCCTTGATAAGCCGTGCGTTTTACTTTACATTACCGCACGGTTTATCAAGATACTTCGTCTAAAACGAACGGTACTTTTTTAAATCTTAGCAAAGAGTTTTTATGTCAGAAAAGAGGTCAACATTTTATGGATAAAATTGACTTTGGGAGATAAAATGTAATAAAAACATTTAATTATTCAATTTAATTAATGTTGACAATAAATTACAACCATTTATCTGTAACAAAAACACAAAAATATTAATTTACTTTATTAGTAATACTGGCTGTTTTTATGCCTTTGCCTTAAAAAAAACGCTGATGCGCGCGCATTGCTAATTTAATTTTTTTTTGCTGTATTGTTTTTATTTGAAAATGTCGTCAAGTACTGATGAATTTATTAATTCAACACCGCCAGAAGTCTCAGAGGCAGCGAAAAAGGCTACTCTAAGCCTCTTGCCCGAAAAATTGACCGATAAGATACTTACAAGCGTATCAAAATTTAATCATATGGAAAACAAGCAAAGGTGCAAAGTCCGAGTTTTATTTATTTCCTCGCAAATATGTTATAAAACGTCGTATGACATACGTGCGCTTTGATAATTACAGCCTCTGCTTTCTTGTAGCCCTCGCCTACGGCTCGGGCTAGCAATATCGCCTCGGCTGTAATTTTCAACGTACCGCACTTATATCATAATGTACTATTAGAACACACATTTTTGGTACATTTTTAGTATGAAAGATGTTTTTGAATTGGTATATCTGACTGGTAAGATTACCTAATGGAACGCATAACTTTATTTGTCCTAAACATGAAACGCATACTGTTAAATGGCATAATCATCATTTAGCATAATATTTTATAGCACAATTTCAAAACGCATAATATCATAAGGCTTAATTTTGTTAAGCATAAATATTCAATGGCATATTTTCTAAAAGCATAAATATCAAAAGACATAATCTTATTACGCATTGTAATAAGAGACCTAATTTCTTTAGGCATATTTTTTAAAACTCATAATTATTTTATGAATAAGTAATCATTAAAAATATGAGCACTTCTGCTCCCTGCATCTCCCGGCTAGCACTCTGCAAGCAAAATCCTAGCCTGCAGCATCCGTGCGAGCAAGCACTCAACACGCAAGCAAGCATGCAGACAAGCAGGCAATATGCAGGCAATATGCAAGCAAGCATGCAGGCAAGCATGCAGGCAAGCATGCAGCATGCACGCAAGCATGCAGCATGCAGGCAAGCATGCAGCATGCAGGAAAGCATGCAAAATGCAGCATGCATGCAAGCACTATAGAGCTCCGCTCGCTTCGCTCGCTCCGCTGCAAGTGGTCAAAACACTAACCTAACCTAACCTACCTAGTACACAAAAAGTTTTTCTTTATAGCGGGGGGCCTCAGGCCCCCCGACCCCCCCGAGCAGGGGGGCCAGCCCCCCTGCACCCCCCGGCAAGCATTTTGCAAGCAAGCATGCATGCATGCAAGGAGGCACAGTTTGCAAGCAAGCATGCAGCGTGCAACATGCATACAAGCATTATTAAGCTCCACCTGCTTAGCTAAGAGTGGTCTAAACTCTAAACACTGACCTAACCTAACCCACCAATGGTGGTCACAATTAAAGTTATTTTTTATAAATTAGTATTCAAATTAGTTATGTTTCCTTTTATATTATGCTATAAAACATTAGTAGTTATGTATATTAGACATAACAAAATTATGCCTTTCAAAATATGCTTACTGACAATATGCCAATTGAAATTAGGAATTGTAACTATTATGCTTTGAAATATTATGCTTTTTAAAAGTTATGCAATTCGATGGTTATGCGTATCGAAATTTATGCTAAATAAATAGTATGCTTTGTGATTATTATGCCAATCGAGTTATGCCAAGTGACTTTAGGACAATCGAAATTATGCGATGCAAAGGGCACCCGACTGGTAAATAACTTATTTAATATGTTTTTCTGCTAGCCCAGGCTATATGCCTCCTCAACAGCTTTTTTAAATGCATTTTGCGATTTTTTATATTTTTAACCGACTTCAAAATACAAAAAAAGGAGGTTCTCAGTTTGACCTGTATGTATGTATGTTTGTCCGCGATTATCTCGCGTTTGGCTGAACCGATTTTGATGAGGTTTTCAGAAAAGTATTTGTTACACTTAGGAAAAGGTTTTATTATTTTAACCGACTTCTAAAAAGGAGGTTCTCTTCTCAGTTTGACCCGTATGCATGCTTGTCCGCGATTATCTCACGTTTGGCCTAGCCGATTTTTCTATCTACCTAGATAAATTATATCTAATACAGAAGGTACTTACACTAAAAAGAAAAAAATAAAAAAATGTTTTAAAAAACAAAAAACCGACTTCAAATTCCCACTCTACCTCTAAAAAGCAATAAATAATATTGAAATCACTAGAAACGCATTATCATTGTAATAAAACACGTCTATTGAAGTCGGGTGAGCAATTTTTTTATAACCACGTAGTAAAGCATACGAATACTACACAAACACTAGAAAAACCTTACCTACTATACAAATACTAGGAGATCTTGCGAATAAATTAAGTACCTAAATAAGTAACAATCGCTGTATTATTCATAATATGACCTTATTTTTGTTTTCATAAAATAAATAGTAAGTGTAACTAATTAGACTGTAATATTTGAGTCAATTTGACTGAATTTGACAGTAAATGACCGGACATATATTGTTTATAACAATTGTGACTGGTCAGATTTGGCCAGATTCAGTCATTTTACATTAGAAGACTGTACTAAACAGCTAATTAGGGTTCCGTAGCCTAAATGGCAAAAAACGGAACCCTTATAGTTTCGTCATGTCTGTCTGTCTGTCTGTCTGTCTGTCTGTCCGTATGTCACAGCCACTTTATTCCGAAAGTGTTAAGACTACACAGTTGAAACTTGGTAGGTAGATGTATTCTGTTAACCGCTTAACGAATTTAATACAAAAATAAGAAAAATAAAAGATTAAGGGGGGGCTCTCCATACATGGAACTGAAACTGAAAAATTTTTTTTTCTTCAAACCAACACGTGTTGGGTGTCTATAGATAGGTCTTTAAAAATGACATTGAGGTTTCTAAGACAACTTTTTCTCAAAGTCAACCGTTTGAAAGATATTCACCGCCAAAGTGGTAAAATGTGTGTCCCCCCCCCCCCTTTTACTTTTGAAATAAGAGAGTGAAAAATCTAAAAAAAATATATGCTGTAGATCTTAATAAACACTTTCAACCAAAATTGGTTTGAACGCGATATAGTAATTAGTTTTTGAGATATAGCACATTTTCCAAAACCGCAAATATAACTTTGTCATTCATACCAACACTGTGAAAAACAAAGTTATTTTTGCAAACGAAAAATGATAGGTGGTATTTAATATGGTATGGTATAAGGTAACTATAATAAAACAGTGTTCGCAAGAGCACAATACGAAGCACGTTCAGCATTTTTATACAATAAAATAAATAATGAGACACATATATATAATAAACCTATTTACGAGTGTAAATCGGTATTAACAAATTGGATACATAAATTAACCTACATCGAAACTGAAAGTCTATTGGAATGTATAAAATAAACACAGTAAATACATTATATTATTATTGTTATAACTTTATTTTATTTAAATAAGAATGTAATTTACATAGAAGCATTTAACATAGAAATATACATAAACATACAATAATTAACATTAGTAAGTACTTACCTATAATCTATTCTAAACCTAGTGTCATAAAAAAAAATCTTTTTTTTTGTATTCAAAATTAACTAAGTATTTAGATAAGGAAATTTCATTGACTGTCTTAGAATAATAAGTAATAAGGAGCGGAGTCTCCTGGCACAGGCATTTTTTTGCCTAAAAGGGGGCTTCAACAATTATTGTTATGTAAGTCATGAAAGTGAATAAACATTATTTTATTTTTATTTTTTATTTATTTTTTACTACGGAACCCTATGGCGCGTGGCCCGACACGCACTTGGCCGGTTTTTTTTTTTCATGATTTCAGAGTTGAGTCCATAGTGAAATTTTTTCATATACAGGGTAGGAATATCTTGTTAAAATTCAGCTAAAAAATTTATAATAACCTTCTATTTGTTCACCTTCTAGCTACGCCAAAGTTGTCGATCGCGGGTGGTTCTCCTTTAGCGGCCAACGTGCAAGCGATAGCTTTTACTACAGCCCAGTTAAAGGCGCGCCAGGCTCGCCTCGTGCCCCCGCGCCCGCCGCCCAACAAGTGAGTGCGTAGCTTTTGATACTATTGATACTAGTATAATATAGCGTTGACTACAGCCCAGTTAAAGGCGCGCCAGGCTCGCCTCGTGCCACCGCGCCCGCCGCCCAACAAGTGAGTGCGTAGCTTTTGATACTATTGATACTAGTATAATATAGCGTTGACTACAGCCCAGTTAAAGGCGCGCCAGGCTCGCCTCGTGCCACCGCGCCCGCCGCCCAACAAGTGAGTGCGTAGCTTTTGATACTATTGATACTAGTATAATATAGCGTTGACTACAGCCCAGTTAAAGGCGCGCCAGGCTCGCCTCGTGCCACCGCGCCCGCCGCCCAACAAGTGAGTGCGTAGCTTTTGATACTATTGATACTAGTATAATATAGCGTTGACTACAGCCCAGTTAAAGGCGCGCCAGGCTCGCCTCGTGCCACCGCGCCCGCAGCCCAACAAGTGAGTGCGTAGGTTTTGATACTATTGACTTTTTCTTTACGTGTAAAGAGTATGGAAAATAACCTCACTTATGTTTTTTTTCGATGTTTTTCATTGTTTTTTCATCATTATCTTTAGCACAATTATCTTTCTTGAAAAAAGTTATTAGAGCTACTTCACAGTACGTTAAAGAGTATTTTGATGTAGAATTCAATACGTTTCCGCAATAGCGAATAATCATATTTTTGGCGTAAATAATAATTTACGCCAAAAAATATGACCCGCGACAAACGCTTTTGATGATATTCTGATTTTTTAACAATCATCTGTGAGGTTTATACGCAATTTAATACTTGTAGCTACTAGAGAATCTCTTTAGCTCGTCGTATGTTTTTGTGGCTACAACTTTACGTTTTCTATATAAAGTCCATTTTTTCCTATCGTGGACCCTCAATAGTCACTCGCGTGGTACACCCACGGGTGCTGCCGATCGTACAAGCTTTTTGTAATACTATACTAATTAGCATTTTTGTCTCCAGCGATATAATAGATTCGTCGGCGGGCGCGTCGAGCGAACCCATGGACGATGACGACGTGCGCCGTCGCGACTCCCTCCCCATGGAGGTCACGTGACACGCACGCGCATCGCCCCGCCGCCGCGCCGCGCGCATCCACGCCGCGGGGCCACCACACTACAACAAGCAACCGATCGAGGGTCAAAAACTGCATAAAGAATGCCACAATAGGCCAAGCGACACGCATGAACTAACTAAGATGTCGGTGGAGGAGAAAAAACTGATAAATACACCTAAAGAACGCCACAGTGATAGACGCCAGACATCACCACTGTACATACACTCTGCGGGGTCACGCGACGACACTACCAAACCGATGAATGGTGAAAAACTGCCTAAAGAATGCCACAATAGGCCAAGCGACACGCATGAACTAACTATGATACCGGCAGAGGAGAAAAAACTACCAATAACGCCCAAACAACAGCAAAGAGTGACAGACAAACAAGATGAAAGATGCCATATGATACCACTTCTCCTACACTCTACGGGACCACGCAATACTACGAAGCCGGTAGAGGGTGAACGGCCGAATACACCTAAAGAACGCCACAGTGATGAAAAACGACAGACATTACCACTTTACATACACTGTGCGAGGCCCCGCGACAACACTACACCAGTGGAAAGTCACAATTGGCCGAATACGCCCAAAGTACGCCAAGTGACTGACAAATCTCAAGATGAGAAACGCCATATGATACCACTTCTCATACACTCTATGGGGCAAAACACATGTATACAACTACGGGTAGAAGTGAACAAAAGGCCGAATATGCCTACACAACGGCAAAAAAACGCAGAAAAACCCCAAGAAGACGGAAGAAAGCAATTTTCTCAATCACTGGCGGCCAACAAATGTACTGAAACGTCTAAACAGAAAGACGACCAAAAATCGTCTAGAGTCAACGACCGAACATGTGATCCGCAGACATCAGATGACGTGAACAAAAGACAATCGGACATATCGAAGGTCAATGACCCAACAGAAAAAAGACAAATGGAATTGCTAAAAAACAAAAGACAGTCTGATGATTGCAAATCAAAGGCCAACGACCCCGCTGAAAGTAAAAGACGATCGCTGAAAGTCGATGAACCTCAACAACGCCGCCCTATAAAGGTCAATGACCGCAGTTTGGGGAGTCACAGACATTACATTAGGGTCAGTGACCGCGGTGCAAACGAATGTCACAGAAAAATCACTAATATTGAATGTGATAATGAAGTCAGCTGTCAGTCTAAAGGGGTCAATGACCGAAGCATCGGTCGTGTTGAAAAGACAATCGGCAACTTCCGAGTCGTAAAAAGAAGCGACACTTTACTATCTAAAAGCGATACAGTTGATACTCTTCAACGACACGACATTTCTTCCAAAGATCGACAAAAAATCAACTGTCAAAACGTACGTCGTATTCCAGAAACGATTACTAGCCCAGTAACAACAACAGATCAATCTAAAAGGCTAAACATCAAAGTACAACAAATCATAAAAAACCCCGAAAATAATACTTTTAAAGATTGTCTAACGGATGAAAAACCTTCACCGACAAGTCAAAATGACGATGCAGTTAAATATCAGAATGAAATCACTTCAGTGGATAGTGTCCGGCCAATACTAGTGTTCTAGCAGTGAAATACGCGTTGTGACAGTGACACGACGAAAAACTAAATAGTGAAATTATTGACAATTGTGACAGTTGTGCTGATCGTGTGTTCGGGTCTTAAGTGTTCTTACAGTGCAAATTAATCCTATTCCTGAACAAAAATGTCTTTAAGTTTAGCTTAAAAACATTATGTCGACATCTGGGTCTATATTATAAATAACTTCCGTGTTATTACAAAAGATTTTTAAACACTGTTTAACTAAACACCTGTTTAAATGTGGTGATGTCTCTTTCAAACAATATTGTCAAAAAAGTGATAGCATCATATTTAAACAGGTGTTTAGAACAGTGTTTAAAAATCTTTTGTAATAACACGGCTTGTCTTTAATGTTTTACAAATTGATATTACTACAAAAAAAATATAAGACTCGTATTATAGAATGAAAATTCAAAACTCTGCTTGAGTACAGATAGAAAGGAATAGTACTAACTGTACTCAAGCAGAGATTTGAGTTTGATTCTATAATACGAGCCTAAGTATTAATTTTGTGTATTTGTCAATTTACGAGACACTTTAACATAATCTCAGATAGTTAAGTTTATGTATCAAGTTCTTCAATTAATTGATTTATATATTATAGAATGAATACATTAAAATTCTAGTCCTCTTTGCTTTGGAATTTATTAACCACAAATCTGATGCAACAAATGTATTCTTTTATGTCTTTTAATATATAAATCACTATTATGTAATACTGTAATGAACATGTTCTAAAAAACAATCGGTGTTCTTACAAAAGACTTAAACACCTTTTTAACTTAGACACTGTTTAAATGTGTCTCTTTGAACAATATTGTCAAAAAAGTGTCAGCATCACATTTAAACAGGTGTCTAAATTAAACAGTGTTTAAAAATCTTTTGTAATAACACTGTATGTATTTATTTGTATAAACTTGAACTAAATATTTTTCTTAGAATACTTAAATCCAAACACAGGATTGCACATATTCAGCTACATCTAATTGTACTGTATAAATATTGAAACTCATGAGTTTCATACAAAATGTGATATTAAACAAGATTATAAACACATTTGATTTTACTTTTAATTTTCTAACGCGTAATCCTTTCCGCCATTTCGTTTTTTGCAAAACAAAATGGCCGTTACGCGGGACCACCCGCCATTTTAGTTGTCGACAAACGCTGATGAAATATGGATTCTGTTACTTATCATTACAGCCTACATTGGTCTGGTCTTAATTTTAATTTAGTGGAAAATGAAATTACAAGGAATAAATGTAAGCTATGTTTATTTGTAGTTTATTAAGATTTGTATTCAATACAATTTACTGTTTAGGGCTGGTTCTTGCGAAAACTTAGTTTATCTTTTGGATACGAAATTTCACACTTATTCCCTTGGAATAACGATAATTTTCCTTTGAATATTTGCACGAAGGGTAACATTAAATATGTTTCTTTATATTTGAGTTCGTTACCTTCAAAACAATAGTTGCTTACAATTTTAATCATATAAGAGAGAGAGAAAAATGCTACAGGAAACTAATTCTGTGTCTAAAACTTGAGTTATTTTAATACATCGTCTATCCGTCTGACAAGTGAGGTTCAACGTCTGACACGGGGTTCAACGTCTGACGAGTGGGGTTCAGTTCACCCCTTAGACTTAGGGTTGAACCCCACTTGTCAGACGGAATAGCAATTTTTCATGCTCTATCCTTTTCTATAACTGAGAATAGCTATTTGCTTGAAAGCCAAGCGTATCGCCGATGCTGCTACGCGCTATATCACTCGCGCTTTCTTTCTCGCTCTAGCAAATGATGACCCTCAGTGATAGAAGAGGATAGAGCATGAAGAATTGCTATTCCGTGCTGACAAGTTGGGTTCAACCCTAAATATGTTGAATTTTATACTAATGGTTGGAGCAAAACCATGCCCTAACGTTATCCAATTAGAAACCTGCTTTTGAAGTGTTTATGTGGCTGTGACATAGTTATTACATTCTGGACATATGGAGATTGCCAGCCAATCATGTTTTGAAACTGCACACTATAAAAATATAAAATATTATAGCTTAGACTGCGTAATTGCGTATACTTGAAGATTGCCAACTATTTCCTGCAATATTTGTTTCGATACCTTTTTGATTGTACAACCCTATAGCTGTACAATAGTAAATAGCTGTCAAAATATCCATATATTTGGTAAAATTAAAAGTGATATTGTTAAAAGGATACTTTGTCTCGACATATTTCATTAATTTGTTTCCAAATATTTGGGCTACTGCCTTTCTTAAAATATCACCCGCAAATTATGTTTCGAATTATCTAGTTTAATAATGCAAACGCATTGATAATTATTTTAATAAAAAAACTATCGGTTTTAAAGTTGACAATGTACAACTGAAGTGATTAAACTTCAGAGGGCTTTCGGTACAAAACGACGTTTAATCTGTAAATTTTTCTCTTTTCCATACATTTTCAAGTGACTTGCAGCGGATCCACCATCTAATGTCAATGGGGAAGGCAACTGTCAAAATGGCGCTGCGTACGCTTGTTCCACGAGAGCTATGAAAACAAAGGACTTTTTTACTTAACAAACTTAACAAAATAGTTTTTTAGCTTTTAAATGATTACATTTTGTGTAATAGGCTTTAAAAATGTTGGCACTTAAATATTTCCGAAAAATCTGGGTATAGAAAAAATTAATAAATTCTGTAAGAATAAAAAAAATTAAATTCCGGCATTTGCTTTGTAGAATAGTCTTTTATATCCATTTTGGGTCAACGGGTCTTTCTCGGTAATAAAATACTATAAAATAAATACCTATTTTCCCATACATTTTGTTCTGAACGTCTACTGTCTTAGGAACAAGCGTACGCAGCGACATCTACAATAAGCTTTGCGTTGCCAACCCCATTTAAATGCATTGTAAGGTTTGTTCAAAATTCTGTTATTTTAATATTCATTTGAAATTAGACAAAATGTGTCAAGTATGAAATAAGATATTCTGAACATTATAATAAAATGAAAGAAGAATATTTTTCCCGTATAAAATGATTACGGCTGGCATGATCCTGGTTCACCTAGCAAACATTCTTTAGTTATATTATCACTTGGTTTATTTGAGCGTCGAGTGTATTATTTAAACATTGTAATTATTGTGGAAATGAGAATGTAAAATATAACCGCATTATGTGTATTATATAGGTTTATGTGTATATTATTAACTATTATTTACTTTGTACTTTAGATGCGACAGCAAAAGTTAGAATTATCTTAAACCAAAATGTATAAAAAGACGGATTTCTTTGCCTTTTGGTGTCGAATCTAAATGTGTACTGGCAGGCCCAGTGAACGAATATTAATTCAAAACTTATTTACGCAATGTTACGCAAGTGAGGTAAATTATACTCTGTGTCGTACGGATAGGGGTCAATTTTGCGTGGATTACTAACATGTACCTATTTTATTATGTGTAATGGCTTGCCTTTTCAATGAATCAAAACCCTGTAATACAAACGCCGTTGCTATGTAAAAAAGAAATCGGAAAGTTAAATTTTCCATTAATAATAAATATATTATTAATATTTAAATTTCACAAAAACAGAATATGTTTATGCAAGAGAAAACCTTGCCAAGGTAATAAATTAATATTTACGGATATTATTAACCAGTTATATAAAACACTCAATGGAATCAGTCTTATAAAAAAAAATATAAACTAGTATGCTTTGTTTTTTATGCCATTGTGTAGAAAATACTTCACTTAAACATATTGTTCATACTAAATAATATACTAGAAAAAAATCGACTTGCACTAGATCATATTTTCAGGCGGGAATCGAACCCGTGACCTTTGGAAGTCCGGTCTAATGCTCTTCGATCTGCGGTACCGAGTCACTGTTCATATAATTAATTATTGGAAGCATATGAATTTGCGCAGTTTTTATGTGATGGGATTAATTTATATTCATTATAAAAAAGTAAATATTTACTTAAACTTCGGTTAATATTGTACCAATAATTTGGTGCCAACTTATAACAAAGCTATTAAGATACTATTCAATAACAATTCAGTCATATTATACGCTTGTAATTACTTACACATGGCATACAAAATAAGTAACTGACTAAAACTAAACTGACAAAGAAACTACAACTAAAAACGGTAATAATATCGTTGCGATGACGTTACAGGCAACATATAAACTTAATAGATACTGCAATTAGCAAAAATGGGAGGGGGGGGGGGGGGATTTTATTTCATGTCCAAACGTAAGGAAGCTGTCAGTTTCATAGGGTTTCTGTCAAATCTCAAGGACGACAATAGAAAATCTATTTTGTCTCATTTTCCGGGCCTTGAAGTGTTAAGATGGCCTTAACTTTAAAAATCGTTTGAGTATTTGCCTGTAGTGATCTACATTAAAGCCGGTAGCAGACGAAGAACTAAGCTTAGTGAGCTTACTCGCATAGCTGGGACACAGAATATAATAGTACTAAACGAACAGAAGCCCATCCGCGCGAGGACAATCAATTAATAAGTTACTCTCGCTGCACGGTAATAGAGTACAATTTCAAATTGCACAGCGCTGCGTGCCTATTATTGTAAGTGCCTCTGAAGCGCTTCTCTTTCTGTCGCGTAGCTCTGTCTCAACCGACACAAGCCACCCCTCGTGTGCTGGCTCGACTGAGTCAGCCACGAGCAGTAGGCTAATAGGCTATTAGAAGTTTAAGCGCGATTGAGACCCCCCCTTTAATAAACAGTGTCTATTCTAAAGGACAATGTTGTCTGTGGACGATATAAAGTTAAAAATAAAAAGTATTTGTTGAAAATGACATTTAAGTGAGATACAAAAATGATACTGAATATTTTTAGAGACGTTTTATATTGCGTTCTACCAGTAGTTGTTGGTATTGTTTCACCCACATAGGATATACGTTTGGTAGAAAAATTAAGGTTGGAAATGTTATCATTGAAATGAAATAGAATTCTTTTGAGTCTTCTACATAAAAGTAAACAAAACTGTAAACAAAATAAACTAAATTGTCATTTCACTATAAACAGTAGGTGCATTCCAACAGATTTATAGCTAAGTCATCGATCACCACGGTATACAATTTAATCATGGAAAGTAATTCGTTTCTTGTTCAATTTTATTACTTTCCATGGTTAAAATTTACTCTATGGCGACCGATGACTCAGCGATTAGCCTGTAGGAATGCACCCAATATTAAAGTGTTGCCAGTTGTTCTAATAATTTTACTACTAAACCAAAAAATATTTTTATTCAATTTCAGACTTAATTTATCTAACAAAGTTTTCCAAATAATTTAGTGAATAAATATTGCATCGCAGAACCACGTTACTAATTAATATAAAAGTAATTGGTATTTACCTAACACGTAGACATTTAGGGTGTGTCCTGTCCATACATTAGAATACATGTAGACACAAATGTAGGTAGTTTAAGAAATTGTTTAAAATACTACTTTGTTTCCAAAAAAATAACGAAAATAAGGTAAAGGGAGGAATTGTATATTAAAAAATTGTATTATATTGTAAGCTATTTGTGTATATCTATGTTGATTGTTTGACTCGTGCTGTCAAATATATGGAGTGGTGTAAGGCTGCCTGTCCATTGACGCGGGGCGAGGCGGCGAAGCGGAGAAACGACATATAATCTCCGCTCCGCAATCCTATTGGTTAATATTTCCTCATTTCTCCGCTCCGCCGCGCCGCCTCGCTCCTCGTCAATGGACAGGCGGCCTAAATCTCTAGTTAATTTTGTGAATATTTTCCTTTGTTACCATTACTAGATTTTAATAAATTGATTCTCATTTCAATTTTAAATCATATAATTTTATTAGCAATGAAATAAATATATTTCCATGAACAATTCCTTACTTTACCGCAGGAATCGGGCTGTAGTTTCTTTTTCGGGTTTAAAATAAAACTTTTTTATCCGAACTCACTAATTAGATTTTTTGCAGAAAAAAAGCAAAAAAAATATTAAAAAATATCGTGAATATGTATTTTAATGTTATAACTAAATCATTCGGGTCACGATTTCCTGTTTTATCGTAGATTTAGCTCAAGATTACTTTTTGAGTAAAGCGATTTAATAGGAATCGAGAATCCAGCTATGCGAACTATATCAACTCGTCGTTTACGCAACTGTCCTGTTATTACAAGGTTTAAAAAAAATTCAGTGGGCTATTTTTCATATCGGTCCATTTCCCAAATGGTTCGCTAAGAAAAACAACTCGCAACAAAAAAATTAAACGGTTTTAACTATGTCTATACATATTATAATTAGTAAGTATCATATACTGTACAAAAAGGCTGCAAATTTGGGAAAAAATGTAAAAAAAAAAATTGGCCTCATTTTTTTTGGGGCCGTTAACATACGCTTAGTAAAGTGATTAGGAAGATGTGTACCTCGTAAGTTTCTGAATTCTAGTTTAGGCTGTTTTGGTATTTTGAACGCTCTCTCGGATAAAAGGCGCGTGGTATTTGTTTTGTAAGCTTACACTCGCTCTGCATACGCTTAAGCGGTAGTTAGTACCTTTATTTTTCTTGTAAATATTAATTTTTTAACGTTTAGGTTTTTTATGGCGTCGGTCAATGACCCCGTCAGATGGGTACGCCCGGGGGAGCGTTCAAAACACACGAAATTATTAAATAAATAAAAAAATCGCTGTAAATTGTTTGTAAAAATAGTCATGTTCAGGATTTCAAGTGTAGTTTTGTTGATTATTTTTTTTCAACCGGAAATTGCTGAATAAAGCGACAATTCTGTTTCACATGTTTGTTTCATTTATTTTTTAAAGACCACCTGCTCACACCACAACCTTACCGCATCCATCTATTATGGTAGTATCAATTAAGATGATAATGGTGTCGATTCGGTTGGCAAATTGATAGGATTAAACTTCAGGTTTCCCCATCATTGCCATTGATCCTTCTGTATTGAAGGGAAGACAAAAACAGAAACCAAGACGAGAGAACGGTAGCCTAGACGAGATAACGGTAGCTTAGATGACAGCATAATAGTAGCTTTGACGAGCGAACGGTAGCATAGACGACCCTTCATTCTCAGTAGATCCATCCACAATGCTGGCATTGTGGATGGATCTACTTTGTGACATCGTAGGTGCTTGTTTCACTACTTGCGCATTGCGCGTGTGTTACTGATCATCAAATCACTGTTTGTCACTCGCTAAAGTAGTGGAACAAGTACACCTACGACGTCACAATGGTAGCGCTCCTAGGTTTAGATTTTGTCAATTATCTCGGAAACTTTTAATCTGAATTAAGCAAGCTGGGTTATGATAGGTAATTAAAATTGTAACAAATCATGGAAAGAAATTAAAAAAATATTAGGACTTTAATTTTAATACCTAACATTAAACGATGTTCCGTACATAGCAGATCATTATCTTCTTTAAATTACGTTACCAAAGTACCAGGGTAGCATAGATTTAGAGGAGGTAAACTTTATCGCGAGAGATCTGTCTATTGGGCAAAGACAGATGACGAAGCTGAAAACTGACAACGGTCGCATCATTTCATCGAAGCCGTTTTCAATTGATCATTATCTTCTTTAAATTACGTTACCAAAGTACCAGGGTAGCATAGATTTAGAGGAGGTAAACTTTATCGCGAGAGATCTGTCTATTGGGCAAAGACAGATGACGAAGCTGAAAACTGACAACGGTCGCATCATTTCATCGAAGCCGTTTTCAATTGATCATTATCTTCTTTAAATTACGTTACCAAAGTACCAGGGTAGCATAGATTTAGAGGAGGTAAACTTTATCGCGCGCGAGAGATTTGTCTATTGGGCAAAGACAGATGACGAAGCTGAAAACGCATCATTTCATCGAAGCCATTTTCAATTGATCATTATCTTCTTTAAATTACGTTACCAAAGTACCAGGGTAGCATAGATTTAGAGGAGGTAAACTTTATCGCGAGAGATTTGTCTATTGGGCAAAGACAGATGACGAAGAAGCTGAAAACTGACAACGGTCGCATCATTACGTGCCGAACTACAGCTGCGCCACAAAAAAAAAAGTTGGAAATCTGACTTTTTGACTATGCCATGATGAAGTCGATAATTTGTCGGAATTTGACGCACAAAAACCAGAATTTGTCGGTCTTGCGTTTAGGAGATACGTGTGGCCCAGCTGTAGAGACGTCTCTACAGCTGCGCCACACAGATCTCGAAAACGGAAGGTCGTAGCGAAAATCTAATTACTCGTGTGTGCAGCCGTTAATTTGTCGGATTTTGTCACCAAGAACCAGATTTTGTCGGTCTTGCGTTTAGGAGATATGTGAGGATACGCTGTGGAGACTTTTCTACCTGGATCTTGAGAAAGGAAGGTCGTAGCGAAAATCTGATAACTCGTATGTGTAGCCGGTAGTTTGTCGGATTTTGTCACCAAGAACCAGATTTTGTCGATCTTGCGTTTAGGAGATATGTGAGGATACGCTTACGACCTTTCGTTCTCGAGATCCAGGTAAAAAGGTCTCCACAGCGCATCCTCACATATCTCCTAAACGCAAGATTGACAAACTCTGATTCTTGGTGACAAATTCCGACAAACGAACGGCTACACACTCGAGTTATCAGATTTTCGCTACGACCTTCCTTTCTCAAGATCCAGGTAGAAAAGTCTCCACAGCGTATCCTCACATATCTCCTAAACGCAAGACCGACAAAATCTGGTTCTTGGTGACAAAATCCGACAAATTAACGGCTGCACACACGAGTAATCAGATTTTCGCTACGACCTTCCGTTTTCGAGATTTGTGTGGCTCAGCTGTAGAGACGTCTCTACAGCTGCGCCACACGTATCTCCTAAACGCAAGCCCGACAAATTCTGGTTTTTGTGCGACAAATTCCGACAAATTAACGGCTGCACACACGAGTAATCAGATTTTCGCTACGACCTTCCGTTTTCGAGATCTGTGTGGCGCAGCTGTAGAGACGTCTCTACAGCTTGGCCACACGTATCTCCTAAACGCATGACCGACAAATTCTGGTTTTTGTGCGACAAATTCCGACAAACTATCTTCTTCATCATGGCATAGTCAAAAAGTCAGATTTCCAACTTTTTTTTTGTGGCGCAGCTGTAAAATTCAAAATAGTTTATTCAGTCTAGGCTGTTACAAGCACTTGTGAATGTCATAGAAGTTACGCCATCGGTTCGCAAACCCTAAGCGGGAGACCTTGTAACGAGAAGAACCGGCAAGAAACTCGTCAAGGGCTGCTTTTTTCTCCCTGTATATTTCATACAGAGTCGTCAACATTGAAAAATGAGCTCCACGTTTAAAGTGAGGTCATTTTCCATCACAATAATTAACAAAAGTTTGCACACAATGGGTAGGTAGGTTAAAATTAAATATATCTACTACATTCAGATAGGTAAATGTGAGAGTAAATAACTTTCAACTAGTTGAGAATTTGAGAAATCACTCTGTCTGCTACTCGAACCAAAAAAGACTTGATGCAAAACAAAAGTAAAAACGCAATTCTTACAATTCAATATGCGTTAAGATAGGTACTCAGAAGCAGACCCATTCCCACTGGCAGCACCCGTTCACGAGCATGACGCATGGACCAGCCATCGCTTCGCTCAACCATATTTGTAGTCCGGCACGTCGCATCATTTCATCGAAGCCTGAAATCTTGAGGGAGATTAAGTTTCTATGGACAGGTATATTCCACGCAGACACCTGTTGAAAGCAAGGCTAAAGACCCTAGAGTCAAGCTTACAGATGCCGGCATATAAATTGGCAAGAGAAATATGAGACAAAAGATGCGCAGTAGCCATAAACACTAAGTTTATGGCTACTGCGCATCTTTTGTCTCATCTTTTTCTTGCCAATATAAATGCCGGGCAGTATACCTAACACTATACGGTGTGACTACGGGTCGGACGTGAGAAAACACTTCACTAGTCATCACCTATCTACCTATCATGCATCTGACCAATGGATCAACTAAGAAAAAAAACTTTCACTAGATCCATTATGGGTCTATACAATGGATCTTCTGAGATTTAAGTTTTCATTAGATCCATTATAGGTCTTATGAGAAAAAAAACTCACTAGATCCATTTTGGTTCTGGCCAATGGATCTACTGAGAATGAAGGACTTTATAAAGTAATAAAACAAAACATTAAAAAAGGAACCCTTTATTTTTCATCTTAGCAGGTAATTTGATCACATACTTACATAGAATGTAAATCGTCAATAGTACAATATTGTCTATGATTTAATGCTTCTTTGGTGTAATTCTAGATTTAGGAATGATAGAACTAAGCAGGAATACAATTCGTACTAGGGAGTCTTAATTCCTATAATGTACTAGTTTCTTTTACTTTTACAAATTTACAACTGAACCTGTGACTTCCAAGTGTGCAACTTACAGACTTCAATATTTAGGTACCTAATAGCAACAGCCCCCTAGCCAAAGTAACATTTGCGAATATTCGCTATCGCTTCGCTCCGAAACATGTATGGATTTGACGTTTTAAAACTCGACTGTTAACGAAAGCTTATGTCAATCCCATACATGTTTCGAAAGCGAAGCGATAACGAAGATATGTGAATGTTACTTTGGCTAGGCCCTCAGGCTAACTAAATACTAATCAATGCTTAACTTTAGTTTAGACTCCATTTATTTTATGGATGATCTTGTGTTCTAATAGTACATTATGAGACAAGTTAGCTTAGGTTGCTCATTGCACACGAGGCTGCGGGTTGCAGCCCGCATTCCCATGAAAATTATGGGAATGGCGCGCAGGTTTTTTTTATTATTTTTTTCACACGCCCAATGCAAGAATATTTTGTGAACAATAAGGGTGAGTGAGCATACAGCCTACTCCAAAATTATAATTTTAAGTGATAAAATGCAAATATTTTAGTAATTTATAACAAAATATTGTGAATTATGAATAATTTCATAATAATAAATATTTGTTTGACTTAAATTAAGGACTTACACATTTATTTATACCAAAAATGAATATGAATTTTCAGCGGCATAAAACCTCTTTGTTGTTACTAAAAAAAATAACTGTATTACCCGGTTAAATTGGGAATGCTCTGTTTACTCGCATAGAACTTGCAGTAAGGTACTAATTTAACTTTGTAGGGATAATTCTATAACAAACTAGTGTTTTATATATTATTGCATGCGTTTGTTATAGCTCGGTTTATGGCCCTAAAAGCGATGTATTAGGGCTCACTTTACGAGCAAGTGTGTTGAAAATAAAAAAATAGCTTTAAGTCGATCGTTTTCCAAGAAACTATATCAAGCAAAGCATCATGTCAACACTTTAGAAGTTACTAAATATTTAATTGAATGTGAGTAAAGACAATTTTTTTGAGATCCGATGTTTACTACTGTGGACACTATTTAATGGAATCTAATAAAGGATATATTTTATGTTCATTTATAGACCTTATATATTTTTTGGTGCATACAAAAAGATAATGACCTAATAATAATTCAATACCTCTATTTTAGTTAAAACAAAGAAGATTCTTAAATATCTCCTTTAATTTTACAATATTTTTATATCTTGACATTTCACTGGTTTTATTTAAGAAAATAATAGTTATTACTGATAACTATTGTTTTCTTCAACGCTAACGCTTGTTTAAGCTATCTCTTAATATAAGCACTCTTTCTAATACGGCGTTTCAGTGGAACAAAATAAATAAAACCGAAAATGATAAATAAATTTATATTTCTTGATAGGATTTTAGTAAATCTACAAAAACTTGTCAAAAGGTAAATTGTATGTCTATTTAATTGAAATAATCAGAATTTAAATAACACTTGTAGTTATTTTTTTAAATATTTTTTCGTGATGGACCCAATTTTAATCAAACTTTGAATTTTTATTCCAGAATATCTATAAGGCATGATTTTTTGAGTATTTTTCTGATGTTTGTAATGGTAATAGGTAACTATTGTTTTCTTCAATAAAACCAAGGTGAGACAAAAGGAGGGTCTTTAAAAAACCTGTGCGTAGTCTTAATGCACTTTTAGTTGAATCACTGCTTTTAAGTTTTAAGTAGTCTTAGTTTAGTTAGACAATCCACTGCACTAAATGTCGATCCCGTACAGTAGATCGTCTAAGTCCATGTGTCATTCGTACGGCGCGTCCGGCGCCGGAGCGATCTCGTGCCGGTGCCGGTCCGGCGCCGGATCGGGGAACTCATCCTGCGACTCGTCCGACGTGGAGTGGGAACCGGAATCGCTTTCCGAATCGTCTTTCTGCAAGTTAATATGGGAAAGTTAAGATGGTTTATTATGAAATAAAACAATTTTTAACGGATACTAGCGCGGTTTTATTAAAGGTCCTCTTTTTAATTAGTTGGTATTTGGTTTGATTTTTGGTTTTCCCGACGTTTCGGCAACTTTGCAGCTGTCGTGGTCACGGGGGACTGAAGCTGCCCGTGAGTCTACCCTCAAGCTAAGAATTTTTTTTTAGACGTTCAGAAATAGAAATTTTAACAAAAATTTTTAATTGTTTTATGTTGATTTATAATTTAATTTTATGAATTAGTGCTAAAAAGGGAGAGAATCTACTGAAACTACTACCATTTCATAAAATTTGGTTTAATATATTATATATAATCTCCATACTTTTTAGGATAAGGGTCAGATTAATTCCTCTATGAAGTTCCAAAGGCCAGATCTAGCTAGCTCATCGTAGACTTCGATCAAGAATACCCTAGATGTCCGGTCAGTGTTTCAAAAATGGCACCTTAAATAGCGCCCCACTTACAAACTGGGCGCTTATACTGCACAAAATACTGACTGGCCCGACTAAGCGGGTTGTACTTTTTCGGCTCCGTGTGCTATTTTTTAAACAATATTTGTTTGCAATTACACTTCCATAGATTTTAGTTCGCTGGATATTAGTATAAAGTCGCATTACTCATTTCCCAGCAAAAATGTAAACAAAGAAAAGTCACTGTCAAATTGTCAAACTGACCCTGATAGCGACATTTTCAGATATTGAAAACCTTTGGTCACTTTTATAATTTTTTAATTTGTTTATTATATTTTGAGTTATAATAAATATAATACATCCAGGGTAATTTTAAAGTACGATGGTAATTAGAAATTTTATCTTTATAACCCTATCATAATTTTTGATATTAAAAGTTCTTGAAACGAACTGATAAGAAAACTTTAAGTACTTAGACAACTTAGATATTGACTGTATGTAAACTATCAAAAATACGGAGCATCTTCGCCTGTTCCCCCCCTAAATACCAAAAGACAACAATGTTACTACTACAGCTAATACTCGTAATATATTTTTTTATGAAATTTTATAAAATGACTAAAGGTTGTTTGTGTGTTGTATGTGTACGGTTTGCAGTTGATGTGTGAACAGCACCATAAAAATGTTTTCTACTATAAAACTGTTATTATGAAATATTAAATTATATTACTGTTTTTGCCGCAAAAGTCATGATTCAGAATAGAATTTTTATTAGGTTTGTGATGAAAACACATGTAAGTGTGTTTATTTCTTGACTTAGCAATATACTATATCTTTTTGTGTTGTTTTGATCTGGCAACACCTTTGTTTACATTTTCGCTGGGAAATTAGTAATGCGACTACATAGGCTGCGGTCCCCATGGCGATAATATCGATATTATCGCGATAACAGCCGGTCCGCATGCACGTTAGCGCGTTTACAATATCTAGCGTGACGTCACTCATGACGTCATTACCAGCGCCATCTTGGGCTTACAGCGACCATGCCTCGGAGCGTAATCACTGTGAACGTCCTGTCAAAAGTTATAAGTGACTGTCAAACGAAACAGGTGTCAGAATTTTATTTCGTCAAAAAATCAAAAAATTAGAGAGTTCGTTATAGAAGGATCTTTTCCTCACTTCACAACAAAAGGATAGAGCATTATATTGGTTAATATTTTGTTAATACTAATTTGGAGCTTATCCAAAAAGGTGGTTGATGTAAAAAGTTGAAAAAAAAAGATGTTGGGTGCACACGACTTAATAATCAAACGTTCTTCATCATTATCATCGCTTTAGAGAGCAAAAATAGTATCTAGCAATTATTCCATCTGTATTTGAGTTTAGAATAAAACGTTAGCGCGCTTACGAGCGGTTCGCATTCGCCAACTGTCATTTGTCGATTTTATCGATTTGAGCGCGATATCGAATGCGGACGTCGTGTGAGCGTTGTAAACGCCGTAATCGACGTAATCGCCATGGGGACCGCAGCCATATAGATAAGTGTTTGGGGTACGTACCTTGAGCGTAAACGTGGCGTAGTGCGGGGGCATGCAGTGGTAGCGGCACGCGAGCGTGGGCAGCGGCAGGCGCGCCGCGGGCTCGCCGCACGCGCCGCAGCCGCGCGCCGAGCCGCACGCCACGAACAACACCTGCCACAACAATATCTAGCATTCTAAAGGCGTTAAGAGCGTTAAGGCTGTAGAGTCGCATCACGTCCCATTTTTAAATTTTCAATACAAATGATCAAAACAACTCTGCGCGAGCCGTAATGAGGTCGAACTTTTAAAATTCCTATTAAATTATTAAATAGATATAAGTATATACAAAACACGCAATACATTAGACAAATACCTCATTAATCCTAAGAAAAATCAAAAATGACTTTAGATTCTGTAAATACCAGTAAAAAACATGTCAAAGTGTACCAATTTGAGCATTTTTTAATATCTTATTTCTCTGTGATTAAAAGCATTTTTTTTTTATTTTTTCTCTATAGGGAACTCCTAGACAATACAAACAATAAGTAAAAAAATAAATATGAGTCGTATTCTTACTTGTTACAGCTGAAACGTTTTTGAAAAATACCTCTCACAAGCAAATTTGAAATTCCACTTAAACAGATTGTCTTCGTTTTAAAATACCTGACAATTTGTTATATTTTTCTTTCTATACGACACTAATTTAAGAATTTTGCTTCCTAAAACTAAAGTTTACATTATTAATAATGCTTTCATTCTTTAGATAACTTCATTGGAAAAACAATAATTTCGTTGAAATGTAAATATACAGCCTTAAGGGCAAACAGTATTTCATACAAACTTTCAAATCCTTATTACCTATTCAAAATGAATGAACCGATTTCAATATGCGGCCTTCGAAAGTCCAGTCCGATGCTCTTCCCGCTGAATCACCGTATCACTATTGGCACCGTCGAAATTTTTCTAGTATACCCCACTCAAATCACATTGACAAAAAACACGACTGCCCTGCCAAAAACGAACTAAAAAGTTAAACAACAAGTGTCATTGCAGTCGGGGGACCTTATTATGGAACAATTTTTGATGAAAGAGGTCCCCCGACTGCAATGACACTTGTTGTTTAACTTTTTAGTTCGTTTTTGACAGGGCAGTCGTGTTTTTTTTTTTTTTTTTTATTTCACACATTTTAGTGACATATTATATAATTTTGGAATGTGCTCATCAAGGTCTTTCATTTGATGCCCATATTGTAATAATAAAAGAAAAAAAAAACACATTTGAAAATGGCGTCGTACAGTCGTCATATTGATTAAAAAAAAATATAGCCAGTGTCAATCGGGATGCTGTAAGGATTCTAACGATACCCCATTTACCCAAATCAGTTCAGGCATTTAGAAGTTATGGTGGAATAAAGAAACTCACATACCCACATACATGAACCCTGAACACACATATACACTCTTTTTTGCTTTGGGCAGTCGTGTAATAACGCTGACGTGCAGCGTAAGATTGCTAGAAAAATTTCGACAATACCACTATTAACTCAGTAACTAAGTTGGAAATTCTAAAAATTGCATGTTTTTCTATGTATAATAAATAAATAAATAAATAAAGAGCATTAGACCAGACTAATTGAATAATTTATAACAATGTAAACATTTCTTTAATAATAGAGTAGTTAAAGCTTGGAACAAGTTACTAGAAGAAGTGATATCTGCACAGAATACGAATCAGTTAAAGAATAGATTGGATAAATATTTAAAATGATTGAAAAGATAAACTCAACCCATGATAAAACTGGATACAAGCTCTTATCAGTTGTCTCAACTGCTTACCTGTCAATTAATAATAATAACAATGTTATTTGTCACAGTGATATTTGTCACCGTGATATTTGTCACCGTGATATTTTTCAGACGAACCTATTTTTTAATGATACATAATGTTACATACCTGTTGCCTGTCCAGTAGTATGTGCCTGTTACAGTGCTTGGCAGCAGGTAAAGCGGCGTTAGCACAGCGAACTCCCCCCTCACTGAATGTACAGCGGGACTGCGGGCCGCGCGGGGGACCTTCTAGCCCCACCTGGTGGTACATACAAAAATACACTATAAAAATGAGATGACATTCCTAGTAAGTATAAAAATATCTGTATCAGGAAGCTCATCGCTCTTCCATTTTCATTATCTGTCAGGTAAGTTTAATTAAAACAAAGCAATGGAAAAAATAGTAAATAAATAAGTATGTAAAAAATTTTTTTTTTCTAATTTTTGCTTGCGTGCGTGTGTGTGTGTGTGTGTCACAGATTTATTCATGCTAATCATTATTAATTATGCTACTGAAATTAATTCATAAATTTCTTTCATTTGTTAATAATTTTTCAGTATTTATGTAATCGAGTGATTTATGACGAGCTGTTACGGTTTTTTTAATATAAAACAGTTTAGGGAAAAAATATGAAGCTTCTTATTAATTTTGTTATAAAGATAGTTAACCTGTTTATCAAACTATCTAGCTGCAAAGGCTGTTTTAAGTGATTTTATCTACACCCATGCTTTAAATCATCTGTAAAGGGTTCTGAAACAGTTAGCTTACTGCCATCATTACAATATTCCGAGCCAGAGCTGGTCCTGCAGCGCCGCGCGCCCACGCGCGAGCAACGCATTATGAAATTCAGTACAACATTATAACACTCTTGCGGAAGACATAATGACGAGGAGGGGAAGGAAAGTCAAAGTCAAAACCTTTATAGAGGATACATATCATGGGTGTAGAAAAATATCATGGGTGTTTTTAATCCATATGTATTAAAATATTGTTTGTTTCCCTAATAAAAATAAAAAAATGGGTGTAGATAAAGTCTTGTATGCAACTGTACATAATTAGGTATTAAAACACTCATGTGATACTATTATCACACGAGGCGAAGCCGAGGGAAACCCACATTCGTGTTTTAATACATACTCATTATAGTACAGTTGCATAAATAACTATTATGTCTTTTCGTCTTCTTCTATTGTTTATGTTTGGATCAAAATTTATCGATTTATGTAGTCTAACATGCATAGTATTTGTTGTATGGTCTGTGATTGGAAATTATTAAGAGACCATAATAGCAAAACATGGTTTGTGGGGGTCTTTTTAATATAGAAAACGTAAACTTGTAGTCACAAAAGACATCATACGACAACCTAAGGAGATTATTTAGCTAGTTGCTACAAATATTGAATTGCGTATAAACCTCACATATGACTGTAAAAAAATATCAGAAAATCACCAAAAGCGCTTGCGTAAGGTCATATTTTTGGCGTAAATAATAGTGGAAACGTATTGAATTCTACATCAAAATACACTATAACTTACTGTTACTTGAATTAGTTTTATCCAAGAAAGATAGTTGCGATAATTATAATGATGATGAAAAAACAACGAAAAAGTTCAGAATTGCGGTTATTTTCCTTACTCTTTACATGTAAAGAAAAAGATAGAGACAAATATTCAGATAGCGTAACCGAACCTTAATAGAACATTATAATTAAAAACAAGTTTTTGTATGAAAAACCATTGAATGCCAGAAATAAAATTTTGGTTTACTTTGTTACAACTCTTTAATAAATTTTAAATTAGTTGATTTTTCTGACGTCGAGTGTATGTAATAAAATATGTGTTAATGAATGAACCAAAAATGGAAAAACCGTTTCTTCGGACCATGAACAACTTTTACTATGGGATCAACTCTGAAATCGCGAAAAAAATTGTATATTGTACATTTTAATATTTTAGTTTTTTTTTTGTATGAAACAGCTGATATTTTTCTCGTAATTTCAGAATTGATGCGATAGTAAGTTGTTCAATTTGATGGTCCCTATCTGCCATATTCGGCTTTAGGGATTTTTTGTAACACGTTGTATATTTAAGGCGAGGTGGTAGTGAAAGTGGCGCTGCCACTATATTTATTTTTATTACTCGTAAACCAAGTCAGTATTTAAAAAAAAGCTCAAGTAATAATGTCTCAAGTTGTCTCTAATATTTTTTGAATAACTCTTCAACAGTTTTAATTCTTTACGTAAAGCTCAAAGTGGCAACTTTTGGCAATTATGGATTTTAAAACTTACAGAATGAATGACAACTGTTGAAGAGTTATTCAAAAAATATTAGAGACAATTTAAGACATTATTACTTGAGCTTTTTTAAATACTGACTTGGTTTACGAGTAATAAAAATAAATGTAGTGGCGGCGCCACTTTCACTACCCCTTATGAGCGCGACGTTTAAAACGCAAAATGTCTTAGTAGGGAAATTCCTAAAGCACATAATGCCTGAAAAGTAGAATACCTAAAACGCAAAATGCCTAAGTAGCACAATTCCTGAAGCTCATAATGCCTGATTCGTATAATATCTAGAACGCAAAATGCCTAAAACACAAAATGCCTTAAATGCTAAAGGACTAGGATCCAAAATGAATAAAACTTGTTAATTCTAAAATCTTTTGATGATTAAATGTTTTTTTTTAAGAATAGCAGTGCATAGCATAGCATAGCATGCAATAGCATATTTATGTGATCCTGGTACTTGAAAATGTATCCAATCAAATCAGTTATTCCTATATGTTCTAAAGGTATAAGGCATAAGGCACGCACACTATAACGGCACCGCAACTGCACAGCAACAGCACGGCGTCACCTCGAATTTAGGCTACGGCTAGCCGCCAGCGCGCCGTCCGCGAGGTGTAAGCTTGCATACCGCGCGCCGGCCGCGAGTGTAAGCTTGCATACCGCGCGCCGTCCGCGAGGTGTAAGCTTGCATACCGCGCGCCGGCCGCGAGTGTAAGCTATTTTGCATATGATGTTGTTTCGCTGGCGACTCGGAGTCCCAGCGCGCTGTTAGCACGCGGTCGGCGCGCCGTAAGCACGCGGTCGGCGGCGGCGCGGTTAGGGAATATCAGTTTTAGGCATTTTGCTTTTAAGCCAAATTGCTTTTTAGACATTGATTTTAGGCATTTTGCTACTTTGATATTTTGCGTTTTAAACGTCGCGGTCATAAGGGTTCACTACCACCTCGCCTTAACCTAAATATGTAAATTAATCCTCACCCTAGCCCTCTTATGGTGCAACTTTCTCGCCAATAGCGCGTCGACGCCATGTTTCCTATGATACCCAGCGTAAGCTTTCAGTTTGCGCAGTTGTCGTCGCTCGCGGACTGTCAGCGGGCCGGATCGCGACTGGGTGTTTATGCTGCCTGGAAATAAAAAAAAATATTAATAAATATTGGACAACATCACACGCAAACTAAAATCTATGGAACAAGCATTCCGCTCAAAAAATAGCACCATGGAAAATGACAACCGAGTCGGCGGGGCTAAAAAATGATGGCATTTATGCAGCACAAAGCGACTGAACACTGGTTGCATAATAACGACCGTAGATATTTCTCACTGTGAAATGTGTCACAGTGATATTTATATAGTGATATTTATCACTAAAATCTTTGCTAACTATACTGCTTATTTTGTGTTTAAACACCGAATAGATAATAGTACTAGCGTACAGAAGTTGCATTCCAAAAAATCGTTTAAATAAATTGCGACTCTTGCTCCGACACAATAAAGTTCAATTCAGGTCGCACAGCGCTCCCTTCGCTCTAAAACATGCACTTAGTAGTTGCCTCTCTTTCTATCGCGTAGCTCTTCTTTTCTGACGTATGAAATTTGTCCTGTCAGAGGACGCCGAGCGCTTCATACTCGCGCGCAGAGTGACAGAGCCCCTGGTATAAGTCACACAAATATATTTGTCACAGTGATAATTCATCACAAATATTTGTCACAGTGATATTTATCACTGATATTTGTCACAGTAATATTTAATACTAATATTTGTCACAGTTATATTTTACTCACAGAACTGCTCCTTTTCGGCCCTCAGTGACTTCAAGTACTGCGCGCGCGCCACCTGCAGTAGATTCCGCAGTCGGCCCATCTGCCGAACGTACAACGACTGCAGCGACCGTAAAGAGTTTTTTGCCGACCATACCGCTTCTTCGGCTGTGTATACTCCGGCACGCCTGTTGACAAATATATCATTTTAGGATTTAACTTTTAAATTTGAGATTTTTGCATTCACAATGCTATTTTTATACAATACTAAATACCGAATATCCAAATCAAATCAAATCAAATTGTTTTATTTGCAGAATATAGGTAGTTACAATAATTGGTGTTGTATTACAAAATTTGAGCGCTGTATTCTTACCCAATGGGTGTGCAAAATTAATCATTACATAGAAAAAGTCAAAACAAATAACATCATGAATAAATATCGATTAAAAGAAATGTCACATAATAATAATAATACATTACAATCAATTTAAATGTCAGTGTCACATAGGTATTCGGTCAACATATAATAGGTTATATTTATCAAAAAATCTTTAAGTGCCAATTTATATTTCATTATATTATTAATTTGTGTTATTTCTTTCGGCAACTTATTGTATATTTTTGGAGCAATACCATAAATATTGTTTCTAAAGAGAGCAGTTTTACGCGGTATTTGACACAGCTTATCATTATGTCTCTTCGATGAAAATTTAAAAAGGCCAAAGGTCGCAGGTTCGATTCCCGATCGAGATTGACCTGATGCGAGTCATATTTTTTCTAGTATATTATTTATAGTCCAATCAATAAAGGAGTTGTAGAATGCATGAAAGGGGATCTAAGCGATTTCTCCTGAAACTTGTTCAGGGTACTTAGGAAGTAAACATACTAAAAGTCCTGACGCCTCGGCGGTGAGCCAGAGGGTGGAGGGGGGAGAAGGTACCACTTTTAGGTTTTTCGCCAATATCTCAAAAATGGTGCGATGTGGCGAAAAATATTCAATGGTGAAATGAAAGCTTATAAAGTTCTCCATAACTATAGTTCTATACACTTTGTTCGAATTTCTAACCGTTTTTGGGCTACTCGCTTAGGAAATGTGAAAATTTGGATGATGGGCAAGACTGCCAATGGAATTGTTCTACACACCCTCTACCAACAGATGATATATCAAAGGTCTTTTTTTTAGACCAAATTAATTGCAATCAAACTTTAAATCAATTGTTAATATTTTTGGAGTTAAAGGTCAAAAAACTTCCGCACGCGTCTTCGTCCACGTGGACCCTAGGGAACCTTTGATCAAAAGTACCCTATGTTTTAATTCAGAATATAAACTATATGTATGCTAAATTTAATCTAAATCCGTTCAGCCGTTCTTGAGTTATAAGTTGTGTAAATAACCTGCACGCGTAGCATAACCAACATCGAGATAAGATTCGACTCAGAGAACAATGGCTTGTCGACACCGAAATGTCACTTTTGTCGGGTTGAGATCGAGATACTCATGCTCGCATTTACAACTAGTAGACTCGTATTGTTCTTTGTCGTTGCCTAATGTCAAAAGTCGACAAACACGAGCTTTTCTCTTCAACTGACATTAATTTGACAGTTGAATCAGAGAAACTTGTCTACCACCCTTTGAGTAGTCGAGAAGGTCGAGAGAGAGTTCACAGACTAATAAGAAGATTCGAAATAGTTTTCTACGTATTTTATTTTATATGAATCTAAATTTCGCAATAAAAATAAATCTAAATTGTCCGTGCTTATATTTTATTCCTTAAAAACTTAAATTAAAATTATTTTCATACGTTGATTTCAATATTTCGTAATTTTCTCGTCATTTTACACAGACTACTAAATTAACAATTTCGTTAGTAGTCTGTGTTATCTTTTCAAAATACTCTCAATAAAAGAAAGGCAAACGAATTTATATCCATACAGCTATATTTAATTAGTTTTAAGAGTTTAGCGTTGTGAAATCTATAGAAAGGAACGGCGCTTTATGAGAAATAAAGTAATTATTTTCTACTGGCAATATTATTCTTCTCGAGCTCGAGAGAGCTTGTCTACGGAAGAGAACGCTTTCTTGAGTGCCTCTTTATTTAGAACTTATAAAAAAAATGAGAATCATGTTTAAACTAAATTATTTCAAATCATTTTAGATAATTTTGACGTTTATTGGTGTTGAAATAAAAAGATTACCTTTAAAATTCACTTTTTTTATTAAAAGACATTAAAAGGTTTCGAAATTCTGAGAACGAGTCCCACCTGTCTGTCAAACTGTGCTCAGCAATCGAGAAGGTCGAGACGACAAGTCTTCGTAGACAAGAGTACCGTTTGCTCATGCTACGCGTGCTGACTTTGTTCCCCCCCCCCCCCCTCCACCCTCCGGCTCACCTCCGAAACGTCAGGACTTTTAGTATGTTTACTTCCTAAGTACCCTGAACCCAAGGTTCAGGAAAAATCGCTTAGGTCCTCTCTCATGCAATCTACACCCCCTTTTCGGTCATTTATTGACTGAACTATTAGTATTATATCATTTTAGGGTTCCGTACCAAAATGGTAAAAAGGAACCCTTACGGTGAGACTTAGTCAGTCTGTCTGTCACACAGCTGGATATCTTAAGAATTACTAATGATATCAACTTTACATTTAGAATAGTTTTACAGGACTATTTTGAGAATACCTAATTAAGAAATAAAAATATATACAGTGGCGGTCACATAATTAAATACACCAATCGATTTTCATACAAACGAGGTAACTTTGAAGCCTTGGTTCTCCGCCAGGGATTGACCTAGCTGTGATCTGATGATGTGGCCATCAAGGATGGCTCCAGGGAATGAATGGAGGAGATACAGATCGCCATACACACACAACTGATCTGATCAGCATTCTAAGAGATATAAGGATATGTTTTAAAAACGCGAAATTAGCATCAAAATGTATGGATATCCTGAAACTGAAAACAGATCCTGCATGATTCTGAGTTTCATATTTAGGTGTCGAAATTTTGAGTTTCTTAGATGTAGAAATGTTGAGTGAGTGGGAAATGTTATTTAGGTGTAGAAATGTTGAGTTCCATATTTAGGTGTAGAAATGTTGAGTTCCATATTTAGGTGTAGAAATGTTGGGTTTCATATTTAGGTGTAGAAATGTTGAGTTCCATATTTAGGTGTAGAAATGTTGAGTTCCATATTTAGGTGTAGAAATGTTGAGTTCCATATTTAGGTGTAGAAATGTTGAGTTCCATATTTAGGTGTAGAAATGTTGAGTTCCATATTTAGGTGTAGAAATGTTGAGTTCCATATTTAGGTGTAGAAATGTTGAGTTTCATATTTAGGTGTAGAAATGTTGAGTTCCATATTTAGGTGTAGAAATGTTGAGTTCCATATTTAGGTGTAGAAATGTTGAGTTCCATATTTAGGTGTAGAAATGTTGAGTTCCATATTTAGGTGTAGAAATGTTGAGTTCCATATTTAGGTGTAGAAATGTTGAGTTCCATATTTAGGTGTAGAAATGTTGAGTTCCATATTTAGGTGTAGAAATGTTGGGTTTCATATTTAGGTGTAGAAATGTTGAGTTCCATATTTAGGTGTAGAAATGTTGAGTTCCATATTTAGGTGTAGAAATGTTGAGTTCCATATTTAGGTGTAGAAATGTTGAGTTCCATATTTAGGTGTAGAAATGTTGAGTTCCATATTTAGGTGTAGAAATGTTGAGTTCCATATTTAGGTGTAGAAATGTTGAGTTCCATATTTAGGTGTAGAAATGTTGAGTTCCATATTTAGGTGTGGAAATGTTGAGTTTCATATTTAGGTGTAGAAATGTTGAGTTTCATATTTAGGTGTAGAAATGTTGAGTTCCATATTTAGGTGTAGAAATGTTGAGTTCCATATTTAGGTGTGGAAATGTTGAGTTCCATATTTAGGTGTAGAAATGTTGAGTTCCATATTTAGGTGTAGAAATGTTGAGTTCCATATTTAGGTGTGGAAATGTTGAGTTTCATATTTAGGTGTAGAAATGTTGAGTTTCATATTTAGGTGTAGAAATGTTGAGTTCCATATTTAGGTGTAGAAATGTTGAGTTCCATATTTAGGTGTGGAAATGTTGAGTTCCATATTTAGGTGTAGAAATGTTGAGTTCCATATTTAGGTGTGGAAATGTTGAGTTTCATATTTAGGTGTAGAAATGTTGAGTTCCATATTTAGGTGTGGAAATGTTGAGTTTCATATTTAGGTGTAGAAATGTTGAGTTCCATATTTAGGTGTAGAAATGTTGAGTTCCATATTTAGGTGTGGAAATGTTGAGTTCCATATTTAGGTGTAGAAATGTTGAGTTCCATATTTAGGTGTGGAAATGTTGAGTTTCATATTTAGGTGTAGAAATGTTGAGTTACATATTTAAGTGTAGAAATGTTGCCTTGTAGAAATATTTGACTACAAACTGACCATAAAGGCGTTTCCTCACAAGGTGCGTCTTCACTATATTCAATATCCCCGACGTCCCTGCACGAGCCGGTGGGGCCGAGTGTGACACTATCGGCGTCACTGTCCGTCCCGCTCGCACACTCCATTATGGACGACGAATGTTGGGCGTTAACGGCTGTTGCGTCGATTTGTTCTGAAATTTATAATAATTATTAATTATAATATAGTAAAGTCCGCAAGTTGACTATAATGGCAGCTGATTCACAAATCGTCCACCAGCCGGCGCACTACAATTAACTTGGTGCTAATGTAGATGTAGACCTGTCATTTTTTTTGTTTGCTGTGTTTGCTATCATTTTTGGATGTTGGAAGCGATTTTTCGTAAATATCAATTTTTCTTCCAAACACATTTTGGTTTTCTTTAATCCCTAATTCTTTTAATGTTTGACTTCCATAATAATTCTTTATTAGTTCAACCATTTTTAGATATAACTAGCGGCCGCCCGCGACTTCGTCTGCGTGGAAAGTTTTTTTGCTATCCCTCGGGAACAATCCTTTTTTTCGGGATGAAAGGTACCCTATGTCCTTCTCTGTACCTCTAGCAACGTGTATGTAAAATTTCATGATGATCGGTTCAGTAGTTAAGACGTGAAGGCGTAACAAACAAACAAATAAACAAACAAACGGACTTTCGCATTTATAATATTAGTAAGGATTTGAAATAAATGGGAAAATCGGGGGTAAATGCTCGTACAAAGGTCTCCAGCAGCAGTGGCGCCCATGGGCGTACCCACAGTGGGGCAAGGTGGGGCGCTTGCCCCACCCTCAACCTTGACTTTAAGCTAGATATTTACATTTTTTTTCCTTAATTGTAATGATTTTATCCAAACCATCATCGCCATAGGGCCCGATGCACACCGCGACTAGGCTGTAGCCTGGTATGGTGTACCATACCATCATTGATTGTAATGATTTTCTCACGGCGCAGCTAGACTTTTGCAAAAGTAGATAGAAACATACGAGCCCAGTTGTGTGTGTAGAATTTTGCAAAAACTAATCGGTGAAGAGTTAAAATAAATTTTATACAAAATAAATTTAAAAAAAAACGGATTTTTTATCCAAGTTTTTAGAATCCTTGCAAGTTATTATTGATTTAAGGTCAGTCTTAAGAGGTCAGTTATTAAAAAGCATCTATTTATCGAGTTTCCTAACTTTTGCCCCACCCCTAAGCAGATGCTGGGTACGCCCATGGTGGCGCCACAAAGTGGAATAAATTTTGTGACATCCCGCCATCAATCAAAATATGTATGAAATAGCTGTGTTTTTTCGCGATTTCAGAGTTTGTCCTATAGTAAAAGTTGTTCAGTTTGATGGTCCGAAAAAACTGTTTTCTCACTTTGCGTTCATTCATGATCACGTTGTATAAATAGAGGATATATATTATATAGAGGAGCTCGGTGGCGCAGTGGTTAAGCGCCTGGCCCAGCGATTGCGGAGGTTGAGCAATTTTAGCAATGGTCGGTCATGGGATGGGTGACCAAAAATTTATTATCTCGAGCTCCTCCGTGCTTCGGAAGGCACGTTAAGCCGTGGGTCCCGGCTGCATATGCAGTCGTTAACATCCACCAATCCGCATTGGGCCCGCGTGGTGGGTTATGGCCCGTCCTCCTTATCCACCCATAAGGAAGGCCTGTGCCCCAGCAGTGGGGACATTGAAATAGCTGATAGACATTATTAGTCCCTTGAAACTGTGAAAAAATGAAACTGTGTTCGAAACAAAGTAAAATAAAACCGGTCAAGAGCGAGTCGAACTCGCACACCGAGGGTTCCGTACCATCATAATTGCACCATTAAACCACACTGCAGAGTAGAATAATATAATTAGCATTGCAGTTTTAGGTCAGCGCCAGCTCTTGACCGATAGTGGAACTAATGTTAACTTTTTTAGAAATTTGATAATTTCTAAAGAAGTGTGCTATATTGAGACATCGTTTTATTTTTCCTGTAATTTTTAAATAAATTGCTATCACATAGAATTATTTCAGATTTTTCTCTTTGCAAACTTCGGAGATAAGGGGGGGGGGGGGGGGGGGGGGAACGGTTTTATTTTTTACATTTTTCATCTTAAGTCGAAAACTATGCAGTCTAGAAAAAAAAAGAAAAAATGATTGATAACGTGCAAACGGCGCTCTTTCATATGATACCCCACATGCCCTAGTAGCCCCACTTCAAATTTTTAAGACCCCTTTTTAGTCCCTGTTGTAAAAAAGATATTTATTTTCTTATTTATTTCTTATTTGCAAAATAGTTGGGCAAATGTCATCTTAAACTATTCCAAATTTCAAGTTGATACCATTAGTAGTTTTAGAGATATACAGCTGTGACAGACAGACAGACTGAGTCACACCATAAGGGTTCCCTTTTTTACCATTTTGGTACGGAACCCTAAAAAGATACGGTCACTTATGGCGCAAAAACGCACATTTTTTTGTAACACGTTGAATAATGTTAATATACATACTGAAGGGGTCGCCGGGCTGTGGCAGCCCAAAGTCAGCGTCATGCTCGCTGACCACCGACACGGACGACGCGCATGAAGTCGTGCGCACGCGCTCCGTTCTGTGGCATACACACAAAAACATTCTAGGTGTAGTTTTAAAACTAAAAGTTAACTATTTTATATGTGTGATATACTTAAGTGTAGTTTACCTGACATAGTTTTGTAGTAGTTGTAGTTTTGTAAGG
The DNA here is from genome assembly GCA_943789525.1 of Agriphila geniculea. Lineage (NCBI taxonomy): Eukaryota > Metazoa > Arthropoda > Insecta > Lepidoptera > Crambidae > Agriphila > Agriphila geniculea. Next base: position 1,738,494 of record OX038897.1, on the reverse strand, counting down.
TTTGAGTGAGGTTTGAATGTGGTGTGTATTTTGTGTATGTGTTTTGTAAGCGTCATAAGAGTGTTGTTTACCTGACATAGATATTGTAGTTGGTTGAGGAGCTATGTTGTCTGTCGTATAAGTGTATCAGTATAAGTATCTATTCTGTGGTATAAGTGTAGTTTACCTGACATAATTTTGTAATAGTTGTAGTTTTACAAGGTTTGAGTGAGTTATGAATGTGATGTGTATTGTGTATGTGTCGTGTAAGTGTCGTATAAGTGTAGTTTACCTGACATCCTTACTAATATTATAAATGCGAAAGTCCGTTTGTTTGTTTGTTACGCCTTCACGTCTTAACTACTTAACCGATCATCATGAAATTTTGCATGCACGTTCTTAGGGGCACATAGAAGGACATGTCATCTTTCATCCCGAAAAACAGGATTTTTCCCGAGGGATAGCAAAAAAGTTTCCACGCGGACGAAGTCGCGGGCGACCACTAGTAGTGTTATAATTAGTTGAGGGGTCATGTTGTCTGTGTTTGAGTGAGGTATGAATGTATTGTGTATGTGTCGTGTAAGTGTCGTATAAGTGTAGTTTACCTGACATAGTGTTGTAATTGGTTGAGGGGCTATATTGTCTATGTTTGAGTGAGGTACGAATGTGGTGTGTAGTTTACCTGCCATAGATAGTGTTGTAGTTGGTTGAGGGGCTATAGTATTGTGTATGTGTCGTGTAAGTGTAGTTTACCTGCCATAATGCATGAAAGTCAGGGGAATAACCAATTAATGGGACACTTATTTCAGCCATATATAGCCGCAGTTTGTCTAACTTCATGTAATTAGTTTTAAGGCTTTTGGAAAATAAATTATTATTATTATTATATAGATAGTGTTGTAGTTGGTTGATTGTGTGTGTCGTGTAAGTGTAGTTTACCTGACATAGTGTTGTAATTGCCTCAACCAATTACAACACTATGCTGTTGCTGCTGCTGTGGCTATGTTGTCTGTGTTTGAGTGAGGTATGAATGTGGTGTGTATTGTATATGTGTCGTATACGTGTAGTTTACCTGACATAGTGTTGTAGTTGATTGAGCAGAGTCTCGGTGGTCGTTACGGGCGGCGGCGGCGCGGCGCTGCGTTGTCGCGCGTGTAGGGCTATGCGGGCGTGTTCGAAACATAGCCTGCAAACGAATATGTTATTAGCAATTTTATTAAACAATGGATGCATTCTAGCAGGCTAATCGCTGAGTCATCAATCGCCATTAAGTATATTTTTTTACCATACATATTTACAACTTGAAAACAAATTATTTTCCATGGTCAAAATGTAAACTGTGGTGATCGACGACTTCGCGATTAGCCTGCTCGAATGTACCTAATGTCTTAAAGCTGTTGACAATTGGCATTAACAAAATTTAGCACTTTTAAGCTAAATATTTCGCAAATGGATCGGTCTTCACAAACCTACAATATTTTCAAAAGACCTGTCCTTCTGTCGCCCCACACTATTGACGAGAAAAAAATTATCATTCTCAATTAACATTGCAGCGAAGTCAGCGCCAATATGATCTGAGCATTAAAATCTACCAAAACCACCAATCATTTGACAAATATCAACCTTATTTCAAGGCATTAAGGATCGGTTATGCGAAAACATTTGTCTGTCTTTTTCTTTACGTGTAAAGGGTATGGGAAATAACCTCACTTCTGCATTTTTTTTATGTTTTTCGTTGTTTTTTTATCAGTATCTTTAGCACGCTTATCTTTCTTGAAAAAAAAATATCTTTCTTGAAAAAAAGTTATTGGAGCAACTTCACAGTACGTTAAAGTGTATTTTGATGTAAAATTCAATACGTTTTCGCTATTATTTACGGCAAAAATATGACCCTACGCAAGCGCTTTTGATGATATTGTTTTTTTTACAATAATCTGTGAGGTTTATACGCAATTTTATAGTTGTAGCTACTAGGTAATCTCTTTAGCTTGTCGTATGTTTTTTTTGTGGCTACAACTTTACGTTTTCTATATACAAATATGACCCGCGCACACCATGATTTCCTATCATGGACCCTTAAGGTGAACTTTAATTTGTTGTCTAAAAACAAACGAAAGTGCACCTTAATGTCTTGAGATGAGGTTGATTTTTGTCAAATGATTAGGTATTTTGATAAGTTTGCATGCTTGAATGCTTAGATCATATTGGCGGTGACTGTACTATGTAGGAGTGTTTAAGGCGATCCTCACACTCATGGGCGTAGCCACGGTGGGGCAGGGTGGGTGGGGCCTGTGAGGTACCTACCTACCTAATCGTACCTAAGTAAAAAAATATAAAAATCACGCGAAATTAATGTGATAGGCCCGTAGCAATACAAAATAAAATAAAAAAAAAATACCAGGGTAAGACCGCGGGTATAGTTTGCTAGTTACATATTATTTTAGACTGTTGCCCCACCCTGAGCCCATGGCTGGCTACGCTCATGCTCACACTGCCGGCGCGCGCCGTCGCGGGGCGCAGTTTGGCGTTTCACGCGCGCGGCGACGGCGCAGCGCGCCGCCTATTCGGGCGGTTTTCGACGCGCCTCCGCCGGTCGGCGTCATACGACGGCCCCGCGCTTACGTACAAAAACTGGCACGATACTATGGAGCTCAGTGTGTTGTACGTTGTACCCCGCGATTTCCGCGCCTCGGCGCGGCCTCGGTGTGTTGGACCAAGCGGTTTTCTATACAAATTGATGTACTTGCATACGCGCGCGGGAGCCCCGTGACCGCGCGCGGTGCCAGTGTGAGAACCGTCTAAGCGACGCTATTGCACATGGAATATTAGAAGGTTTTTTTCTACCACTTTTTTTGGTTTCCTAAGTAGTACTAAAGGCCTGTGAGCTGAGCCGCGGACAGACAAAAAGGAACTATAAGGGTTCCTTATTGACTTGACCCCTAAAAGACTGAAATTTCTTAATTTAACTTACCCTTGATCCCTATGGTCTTTCTGGTCTACAGGCGCTGGTTGAGGGCACCTCTCGCCATTATTAAAGGTGTGTGTACACTGCTTGTATGGCGCAGTAGGGTCCTTTAGTATGTGGCTCGCGCAGTACTGCCGCCCAGACAGTACGGGCAAAGTACACTCGTACGACTTGTAAGCGCAAGAGCGGGAGCGAGATACTATTTCTTTTTCGAGCTGAAAAAAAAGGGAATTTTTTTAAAGGCATCGTTAGCATGTGTAGTAAAATATTTCCGATCGATCGACATTAAAATTATTCGTGCCTTTGATTTGCGACATTAGTAGGTCTCACTCCACGCTTAATTTTTAACCGACTTGAAAAGGAGGAGGTTATCTATTCATCGCATATATTTTTTTTATTGATATGTATGTACACCGATTACTCGAAGACGGCTGAACCGATTGGAATGATTCAAACGTAATTACATTAGGTAAACTCCCAAGTTGGTCCCATTTTTTAAAATTTTGAAATCGGTTCAGTACTTTTCAAGTAATCTTGAAAAAAAGCACGAAAATAGTATGATTTTGTGTGAACTACCTCGATGATCAATCGTATAACTTCTTCGTTTATGAACTGAATAAGATAATTATTTTTTTGTTGGAAAAGGGATATCTTCCCCCTTACTAATAAAGATTGTATAGCAGCTGCATGGTTACACAGTGTTTTGTCACTTTCTTTTTAATGTCTAATTCAAATAGTTTGACAGAGAGTAACCATTGTGTAACTATACATCTGCTATTCAATCTTTATTAGTAAGGGGGTGTGTGTAGTTCTTTAACCGACTTAAAAAAGGAGGTTCTCAGTTTGACCCGCATGTATATATGTTTCTCCGCGATTAACTCACGTTTGGTTGAGCCGATTTTTCTACCTAAATAATATACCTACACTACCTAATACAAAAGGTACCTACACTAAAAATTAAAAATAAATTTGTTTAAAAAAAACAAAAAAACGACTTCAAAAACCTACCTCTAAAAAGCTAGAAATAATATTCGTAATAATAAAAACACGTCTATTGAAGTCGGGTGTGGCTTTAGAATAAAAAAAAGGAATTTGTACTCCAGCCTCACCCGACTTCAATAGACATGTTTTTATTATTACGAATATGATTTCTTGCTTTTTAGAGTTAGGTTTTTGAAGTCGGTTTTTGTTTTTTTAAACATTTTTTTTATACTAGCCTACTGCTCGCGGCTGTCGAGCCCGCGCACGAGGGATGTCGTGTGTCGGTTGAGACAGAGCTACGCGACAGAAAGAGAAGCGCTTCGGAGGCGCTTATAATAATAGGCACGCAACGCTGTGCAATTTGATATTGTACTTTATTGCCGTGTAACGAGAGTAGCTTATTATTAGATTGTCCTCGCGCGGAACATTAACATTGTACAACCTGCGCAAATAAAGAATGGGATTGAAAATGGCGGCTCACCGCGCTTATCACAACGAGTGTGACTAAGAGAGCATAGGTGTGTCGTTTAGCGTGCAAGCGAGAAGTGAATGAACTACGCCATTTCTAAACTCATTCTTTAAACTTGGCAAGACAAAGATGAGATAAAAGATGCGCTGAGTTTAGTGTTTGAGGCCGCTGCGCAGCGCTCGATGGACATTAAAATTGTACAACCCGCGCAAATAAAGAATGGGATTGAAAATGGCGGCTCACCGCGCTTACCACAACGAGTGTGACTGAGAGAGCGATAGGTGTTGCGTTTACTGTGCAAGCGAGATGTGAATATGAACAAGCCATTTCTAATCCCACTCTTTATGTGCGCGGGTTGTAATTTTTCGTGCTTTTGATTTGCGACAACAGCGGCATTATGGGCTAATATTATGCGGTCATTTAATGGACTAATTTTACGATTGGTAGAGTACCCTTCCCCTACACACGCTGAGATTTGGCCGGAACGCCGCGCCTCTCCGTACGACCCTGCAGGGCCGGGCCTGTGCGTGTAGAGGGCCCATTAGTATGCTAGGCTGACTGGCTGGATACTAGCTAGATTAGATGCAACCCGCACAGAAAGTATAGGATTAAAAATGTCGTACATATTCACTTCTCGCTCGCACACTCTCTCACGCACACTCATTATGGTGAGCCGCTATTTTCTGTCCCATTGTTTATCTGCGCGGATTGTACAGGTAGGTACGGTCAGCAACGAAATTTGCTTAACACTTTAGTACTTAACACAATGACAAACATGTCATAGCAAAGTTTTTTGTGCGATGTTCTATAGTTGGTAATATCAGCCAAAAGAGTTGCTAAGACAAAGTGTTAAGCTACTTTTGTTACTGACTGTAACTACGCTTGTCTAACTTATGGTTACGACGGATCCACAGATTCGCCAATGATCGCCACAAATCGGCGAACATTGTCGGATTTGTTAAGCTTTGTCCAGACTAGTAAAATTTGAGTGTATCAGATCACCGTCGCGTATCATCGACGTGTATCATTTGGCTAGTTTGGACGCAAAACGATACGCGATCATGCTACGCACCGTATCTGATACACCCCGATCCGTATCAAACAAGGCTTTCCGCCTTGTTTTCACTTGCGTATCGGAGTCGTGTATCATGATCGGCAGTATTACGTAGTGTAGACGCATTTTGATACTGTACCATGATACGACTATGTGATTTGATACGATGATACACCGCGATTAGGGTTACCAGGGCCAAAATTCGGAAATCCGGTCGCAAGAGGTTGAAAATCCTGATTTTTGGACAAAAGTCCGGTCTTTAATTCAAATTTTACAATGCACAACTTATATTATTATCTGCTGGCAACAGCTTTACCTTATTATTATGTAAAATTTTACACAAGTGGGTTGTTTCCTATAAGAAATGGGCATCTTTCAGAAAACCACCCATTCATAGAGCCTAGTCGCGGCGTACGTAGCGCGCCGCGCGCTCCCAGCTGTGCGGCGATGATGGTTTAGACAAAATCATAACAATCAATTATGGTGTTATGATTTTGACCAAGCATGATTGAAAATCCGGTCTCGAATGAAATCCGGGCGGAGTCCGGTCTGAGCTCTTAAAATCCGGTCAAGACCGGATTTATCCGGTCAGATGGTAACCCTAACCGCGATCCATCTCGAGGCGGTTTTTGCCCGATCATCAAAGGGGATACGCAATGCCGCTACACGATTTTGACAAGTTTGTTTGTACGTGTTAATATACATTTTCGCACTCTCCTCCGCTGGTTGATAACATACATTTTTGTTGCTCTCGTTTTTTTGTTGACTAGGGAAAGATACGAGGAAAATGTACACTTAGGATACGAATACTTGATACGATACCGGCTGATTTTGATCGTCAAGATGATACAAGTCTGGACAAAGCTTTAGGTACATTTGGTACAAAACCAGCAACTATTTGTGGCGATCATTGGCGAATATGTAGATCCGCCGTTATAATCTCCCACCTCAGCCCTCAACTTCTCTTCTTCCTGCTTCTTTATAGTCTCTGGATCCGGTGGTTTGATACTCTTCACATTAGTAATGCGCAGTCCGCCGCGCGCCGTGCCCGGGCGCAGCATACGCACTTTGGGCAAGTGGATCACTTTGCGAGGGTGCGACATAGCGGTTGTGGGGTTAACTGCAAATTAATACGAGACAAAGTGATTCTGAATCATGAGTTTTGCGGCAAAAACAGTAATATAATAAGAAAATATAATTTGATATTCCATAATAACAGTTTTTTAGTAGAAAACATTTTATGATGCTGTGCACACATCAACTGCAAACCGTACACATCAACCTTTGTTTCATTTTATAAAATTTCATAAAAAAATAGTATTACGAGTAGTAGCTGTAGTAGTAACATTTGTCTTTTGGTATTGGGGGGGAACAGGCGAAGATGCTACGTATTCTTGATAGTTTACAAAGAGTCAATATCTAAGTAAAGTTTTCTTAACATTCCGTTTCAAGAACTCTTAACATCAAAAATTATGATAGGCTATAAAGATAAAATTTCATCCTACTTTAAAATTACCCTGGATTGGATCACATTATATTTAATATGACTCAAAATATATAAACAAATTAAAAAGTTATAATAGTGACCAAAGGTTTTCAATATCTGAAAATGTCAATATCAGGGTCAGTTTGTCAATTTGACAGTGACGTTTCTTTGTTTACAATTTTACTGGGAAATTAAAGTAATGCGACTTTAGGTACAGTTGGCCTCACGTCAATTTTGTATTTGCTTGGAAAATGTACTAAAATATAAAACTTAAGTTTCTTTGTCACAGTATAATACGTAATCATATTAATGTTAACTTACACTCGGTAATTCTAATATTATGCGCATGCAAATATGGAAAATTTTCACTGCGAAATCGAAACATATTTTTTTCAAAAAACTTCACAAAACTACGGTGAACTGCAGTAAATGCTAGTCAAAATGAATTACAAGTTTTCTTCAGAAAGAATTATCTGCAAAATATTGTAGTTATTGCACAACAAGTGGTAATATTTTATTATTTTTGCTCTCACGAAAAATACTAAACATACGTGTCGCGCGCAATTTCTTCTACCTACCGGGACTTGATCAAATGTGTTTCCTTTAAATTTTAATGAAATATTATAGTGCCTTATGTTTTTTTGATTATATCAAACACTTTCTAAAATTAATTCAATAATTACTGCATCATTAGTGCACCCTTAAGTGATAAATTAGATAATTTCGTCAATCTAAATAGTGAAGTGTATTGTAAACAGTGGTGGGTCGGCCATTTGCACGGTGTTACAGAGTTATAAGGTCCGTAATTTTAATCTCAAGTTTTTGCGATAAAAAGCTAATGAATCATTACAAAAATATGCACAAAAGAAAGCGCTCAGTTCAAAGTACAACAATACACATAGTGGTAAAGTGAAACGTACCTGTGATTGTTGCAGATCACCATTCTGTCACCGGAGAACTCACTACGTCCACCATCAAATTTTACAATGGCGTCCGTCTGAAAATAGCGACCGAAGTTTCCATGTAGTGACGAAATAGTTTTCATTAGCTTCTTTTATTATTTCACGCTTCAAAAACATTATATTTTTTTAGTTGTTAATCAGTGTATTAATTAATGATTTTATCTTCAAAATGTTAAGGTTTTAGTTTGTAAATTACTCAAATGTTAACGTGGTCTTTATCCGGCTGCCGCTGTCATAGCGTTGTCCCTTTCCCACTTACGCACGTAGACGGAGCTCTGCTTTCCGTCGTGCTTTTCTCCGCGCGGTCATTGCAACATCCGTTCAATGGCTGGTGGACAAGAAAAATGGTATTTTACAAAAGAGCAACTACAGAATTCACCAAGCAGAAAATGCGGTTTAGATGCAGATAAGGAGCTAGCATATCGGCAGCAGGCCGCAAATCTTATACAGGATATGGGCCAGAGGCTTCAAGTGTATCCTTTTCAAAATGTGAATTTTAGTGCAATGTTTTTGTCGAGTCATGTGTTCGAAACGCGTATTTGGCGTGATGAAAGTTTGTTTTCATTTATTAAATATGCATCATTGTGCGTCGATATGTGTATGAAAAGTGATAAACTGTGCTGTGAGTGCGTTCGACGCTGTAAAAATGTGACGAAACATGATGTGCTAACGGCGTCACCAGGGCCACTTTCGCTTGGATTACTGGGATTTTCCGCTCGCCCCGTAAGTGATACCCTCGATTTCTACTCATAAACATTCTCTTTTAGTTCAAGCTTTTGCTTAAACACTTATTGATTACATGTGTATAGGTTAGGGTCGAAAATTCTGGCGTGGTTTGTGAATTGTAGGTCAGTGCTCCCTGACAGCTGTGTAGACGCTTGCGCGCGACGTAGGGCATGCCTGGTGATCGACCTGTCTGCCCGCGCTAAATTTACCTCGTTCAACCGCCTTTTCGCGTGTTATTCGCGCCACAATGTTGAAACATTGGCAAAACTTCCTCCTCATTCATGTTTTCCTGGTATTTCTCGCGCCAAACACTCATTTTTTGATTGAAATAGTAACACTAAATTATCCTTGTAGCAAAAGGCCTTTATAGCCCATTTCACAGTAAACATAACATTGATAGTCTCAGGAAAATGTTTAATAATTAAAACTCAAATCTTTAGTTATAATTAGTTTAACCAATATTATTTGTTGTTAATTTTCTTCTCACAATATGACACAGCCTGAAAATTAATACAAAATTCAGTCTTTGTAATGTCAAACATAACCTTGTAAAAGTGACTATTTTGGTAAACACCCAAAACATAACCTCTGTGTATATACATGTTTCCATCTAATCTAATAGTAAACTATGAGACTGTTGTTATTGAAATTCATTGGATACCATTGAATGACAACCTAAAACTAAATTATTGTTTTATGTTGATAATGGATCAATTCATCAAAGGATCATGCCGCATTCTGGGCCATGATGCGCATTAACCATTGTACATATCTGTGACAGACTCATGTCATGTCAAAAAGGGGTAGATAACAAAATGTCATATAATAGGAAAATGTAATCCCAAACGGCTCCTTGAGATTGAGATTTCTCTTTTTTCCCCGCATTATATTTTAATGATATTCTTCCCACACAATCACTATAAAATTACTTAGTATTTTGGTAATTTCATCAAAGCGCATCATGGCCTAGCTTGTATAGTAAAATTGGCATAATCCTTTGAGTAGGTACTGGTAGCCAGACAACAATGAAATACTATGCAAGCCAAATAAGAATAGTACTGTCAAACGGCAATCTTTATGTTTGTTCCTTTTCTTGCACATCCTACACCCTGAAGTAGAAGCGAAACGTAAAAAAATATGGCGGTTTTGACAGTACTACTCTTATTAGCATAGTAACTATTTTGTCTCGTTTTCCTGGGGTTAAAGAGTTAAAAATCCCTATTCTATATTACAAGGGTATTTAAATGTAAGATGTGCTTTTTACTCATGTGGTAGTACTAACTTCTTATCACTCAATCAATAGTTTTCCTAGGTACTGATCTTGACACATTTCAAGAATATATTTTCATGTTACACGAAGACCTAGGGTGCGTTCCGTGGACTCAAGCGCACTCCGGTGCTCGATCTAACCATTCCGTGGTTCGGTAAAATTTTACTCTGACAGCTGTCAGAGCGTAATTTCATCCGTTCCGTGGCTTGGAGCGTTGCAACCAAACAACCATCAAAATAGATGGTTGAAAAACGCTCTGACGTTTACCTTACCAAAATATGTCAGTGTCATTTTGACATTATTTTGTATTTAGATGTTTTTATGACTAAGTTTAAAAAAAAAATCATGGTTTCTACTCAAAAAACAGATTTTTATTTGATTTAGTTTAAAGGAAAGTTTAAAATATCCGTATTCCAAGTGGAAAACGAAAACTTTGTACCTAAAGAGGTTATTATAAAAACAACTCGATTGTTCCGTCGCTTGGTTTCAACCCAAACGGGTTAAATTTTAACCAAACAACTACACCCAAAGCGACGGAACGCAGCCCAAGTATCAATGTTTTGAAAACAAGATAACCCTTGTCTGTCTATATCAGGTATTCCCAAAGTGGTTGTAGTGTTTGGCATTCCCAAACCAATATCGACCCCTAGGAGTTGAAATTGGTTTCCCAGGGGTCGATATAAACAAATAATTGTAATAATAATTATTAATCACACTTTTTCTAGATAAGTTAGGAGGCACATGTAGGTCGTTAAGGGTGATAGGTAATCTAAAGGTCAGCATATGAGCATAGAAATTGCCACTTCTCCGGTCACCCGTTGCCTCAAACAGGCGAGCAGTTGTCTTTTAAAAATAACTTTGCATTAGGTCCCCAAGGGCCCATCATATACTTTTTTTGAATTTTTAAGTAATTTGGCTATATGGGGGTCAGTTCATTTTGGAAAAGGGGATTCTTGCCCAAAATAGTTAGGGAATCCCCTGGTCTACATGATTAAGATTGTTATATAAAAAAGATACGAAATATTATTGCTTATTATCAATAAATATATCTCCAGTAAAAAAACATAAGTAGGTATGATTACAAAAGGATCACTGCCTTAGAATAATAACACCTAGAAGCTGTGTCCTCGTATGCAAAGTGAGGCAACTGATTCCAAGCCAAAATAGCTTAGTTTTCAAATTTTTATCCTTCATATGTTAACTAATTGTAACTGAAACCCAATGATATAGCTTAACTAGTCTTATAAATGTGGGACAATTGAAACTGTTTTGTACTTAATTGGTATGATTAGGTAATAAATGTAGAATAACAATCTGAAAACGGAGCCATTTTGGCTGTTTTAGTTGCCTCACTTTTGATCGTTCTAGGTGTTATTATTCTAAGAAACTAAGATACTGCCTGGATGTTTCTGTCAACTGAAAATTAAAAGGCCATTAAATAGTAAAAGCTGACATACTACTAAAACTGTACAGTATTATTATAAAAAACCGGCCAAGTGCGAGTCTGACACTGCACAAAGGGTTCCTTACCAAAAAAGGCAAATAAATCACTTGTTGTATGGAAGCCCCACTTAAATATTTTTGTATTCTGTTTTTAGTATTTGTTGCTATAGCGGCAACAGAAATACATTATCTGTGAAAATTTCAACTGTCTAGCTATCACGATTCATGAGATACTGCCGGGTGACAGACAGACAGACAGTGGAGTCTAGTAATAGGGTCCCGTTTTCACCCTTTGGGTCATCATCACCATCATATCAGCCGCACGACACCCACTGCTGGGTATAGGCCTCCCCCAAGGATCTCCACGACGATCGGTCCTTTTTGGCCCGCATCCAGCGGCTTCCCGCGACCTTTACCCTCACGTCGGTCCACCTTGTCGGGGGCCTACCCACGGAGCGCGGTAGCCATTCCAACCTTTCCGCCCCAACAGCCATCGGGTCTTCTCGCTATGTGTCCCGCCCATTGCCAGTTTCCCTTTGGGTATGGAACCCTAAAAAGCAAGCCTAAAGTTTTACATAAGAAGTATAAACCAGGAAACACAAAATGAACTAAATAGATTTCAAGGCAACTGGCATTGATCCAACTACTTATCACCTGCTCTCATTTTATAAATTGTGCTGAATTTTACGAAACCACAGACACAAATTGATTTTGTTAAATGGTTAGACTATTTGTGTATAATGCAATTAAATTGACAATAGACAGTGGTCTGCAGCAACTTCACTTGATAGTGTGTGGCAAAGAGTAAAACAGATTAAATAGGGAACATGCATAAGTCACCGATTTTGATAAATTTGAACTTGGTCGCTGCAGACACGTATAAAAACATGATAGAACAGAAAAATAATTATTTTAGTTTTATCACACAGGGGAAAATAACGATTTTATTTTTATTTTCGGATATAATGCACTTAACAGTCGGATAGAATATCGAATAAGAAATAATATTTTGTATGACACATATGTACTTAAACGCAATATTTAGGGAGATATTTGAAAATTCTTGGCTAACTCCATACTAATGCACTGAAACGTGACATGAGTGACGTCACAAATGTTAACCTTTTTGTATAGAGCGTTTTCGGCCGGAGCTGATTCGTTCTAACTTCAAGTGACTATATCACGAGAAAAAAACTCATGAGAAAAGTTTTAATATTACAGTTGATTTTTTCACGTATTATACTTTTGATTTTGATACAAAAAAAAAAATTATGCATGTTCCCTATTAAAATACATTGTTTTGTACCACAAGCACCCTGAAGTTGTTCACTTCTTTTGTAACTACATTGATTGCATTGTATGCTATAATGTGTAAACAACTGCCAATTTTTTTTATCAATTGCTTTCTGTCTGAAATATGAAAGCAATAAACTAAAATCGAAATGCTTAAAAAAATCTTTTAATTCATGAAAAGAAAAATTCTGAATTGAAAAATGAATCTGAAAAAAAAAAGAAAAATTTTCTTCTTAATATTGAACAATACTAAATCTTAATATTGACTAAAATTCACCACCTACTGTATCCAAATATTTTCAAAATTACTTATTATGATTATATAATACTATAATAGTGTAGCAGTTTTTGTTTAGGTATGACTTTTTACTGGATATGCATTATTGTCAAGATCACAATTATTCTCTTTTAAATGATTTTATAATCAGCAAATGGTTGTAATTTTTAGGGTTCCGTACCCGAAGGGTAAAAATGGGACCCTATTACTAAGCTAAGACTCCGCTGTCCGTCTGTCTGTCTGTCACCAGGCTGTATCTCATGAACCGTGATATCTAGAAAGTTGAAATTTTCACAGATGATGTATTTCTGTTGCTGCTATAACAACAAATACTAAAAACAGAATAAAATTAATATTTAAGGGGGGCTCCCATACAACAAACGCGATTTTTTTGCCATTTTTTGTTCGATATTAATAACGATAACAGGTAGACAGTTGAAATTTTCACAGATGATGTATTTTTATTGCTGCTATAACAACAAATACTAAAAACAGAATAAAATTAATATTTGAGAGGGGCTCCCATACAACAAACGTATTTTTTTTGCAGTTTTTTGGTACGGAACCCTTCGTGCGCGATTCCGACTCACACTTGGCCGGTTTTTAAATTACTTGAAATATTATTCATTTAGTTATGCCGTATATACCATCACAACCTGTTAGGTTTTAGATAGCACCTATGTTTAATTAAAATACGGCTGTCTGCGACTTCGTCTGCGTGGGAAGTTTTTTTGCTATCCCTCGGGAACAATCCGTTTTTCGGGATGAAAGGTACCCTATGTACTTCTCTGTACCTCTGGTAATGTGTATGTATAATTTCATGATGATCGGTTCAGTAGTTAAGACGTGAAGGCGTAACAAACAAGCTGATTTGTTTAATTAAAAAACTGAACAATATTTCTAAGAAATTATCTGTCTGAACAATAAACCTGTGAATAGTTTCATAGGTTTATTTAAGGCCTTAAATGACCTGGTAACATAAAGCATGCCATGTGACCACATTGTTAAGTGCTGTGCAAAAAATTGTATAACATCTAGGCCACGGCCTAGATAATCCCTACCGAAGTAGGCTTACAGTAACTTTCTTTAAATTTGGCTTCTACGTAGGCATACAATGAAGAGAAACTGCAATATCTAATAGTTAAAGCGAAGCTTATTTAGACATTGGTTGGACTTGAGATGGGTGACCATTTTGATTGTTGATTTTTTATTATTGTTTTAAAATGAACTTTGTGTAGCTGAAATTGCTAAAATTATGTTTTAGTTAGCTCAATAATTTAATTATCTAATATATTATTATTAATAATTGGTTCAGAAAGTATTAATAAATGGTAAATTATATTTTTGCAGGAACACGAAAATAATTTAATAAACACATATATGAAGGAATGAATTGAAGGACTTTTAAAAATAATGTTTTTGTAGTTTTTCTAAAATTAATTGCTACCTTATTTTACTTAGCACAAGTGCTAAATGAAAAAGCAATGAATCTCGAATATTTACATATAATTTATTACAACAGTAATTGAATAGTATATTTTCTGTATTTCTTTGCTTCTTCTAGAAGAAAATACAAGCTTTATCTCCATACTACTGTTGTTATCTGTCTGAGTTACTGATAAACATCTTAGATAATTTCACATTTTCTTATCTCTAATATTCAGTTTAATACCTCAATACATTATGATCTGGTATTTATGTTTTTAAAGTGTCTATTTACTATTAATTATTAAGATATCGGGCCTCTCTTGTTTTTTTGCAGTCTTTCAGTCAAGTCTATTAAATTGTATGAATTGAATTTTTTGTAACAGCCTAGACTGAATAATGACTTAAAATTTTAGCTTGAACCCTGTAATTTGATAAATTAAGAAATGAGCTCATTAAATAATGTTAGGTATTTATTTGTTAATCTATGTTAATGTCTGGAAATGATATACATATTTGTAAATATTGTTCCATTTGATAAAACTGATAAGTTTTTTGGGCCCATTTTTTTGTCAGCTTAAAAACATTGTAATGGGTGGTTGGTTTAAAAATGCTTATTATGTTAGCTTATTTAAATAAATAATTTTTTACTCAAACAGTAATCAAAATCTCTAAAACATATAATTAGTGCTAAAAGTTACATATTAAAACATTAGCTTTGTTTCTTGTTTATGTCTTATGTACATTTAATTCTGACACCCAAATCAATTCAGTTGATAAAAATAACAAAACATTTACGTACTTAATTATTGTTATTATAGGGTATATTGACGTGTAGCTAACTGGTAATTTAGAACATAATGTGATTAGATATTATTTAACATAGTACAATATTTGTATTATGATAATTTTAAATGTCTAAGTTCAAGTTGAAATATAATTTAGTTAAATATAACATTTTCAAAATTCAAATCTAAAAAATTATACTATTATTATTATATTATACTATTCCGTGAATGGCTGAGTCATAGGTCAAGAAAAGACATTTAAAAAACTAATAAAAATTTTCATACTCCCATACAAAATGTCGGTCAGCTGCCAAACTTACGAAAATGGAATAGAACATAGAAAGGCGAAAAAAAATTCGTTTTTCGACCTATGTTCCTTGAATATTGTTCAGTTTTAGCAACACTACCACCAGTTTCAGGATCTGACAGGATTTTTTCATACATGATGTATATCAGGGGTGCCCATACTTTTTCTTGAGGAGATCAACCTAGCAAAAATGTATGACTAAAAATCGACATTTTGACCGTTGAACCCATCAAATATTTAACAAGAAAAAAAATTGCATTAGTAAAACTATATTGGGTCAATTGGGTGCAAATCGGTTATCCTTGGCGATCGACCTTAAAATCTCGCGATCGACCGATATCAGATATGGGCACCTCTGATGTATATAATTGAAATTCCGTCACTTCCTTTCGCTACACTCTTTTAAATGTCTTTTCTTGACCTATGACTCAGCCATTCACGGAATAATATGACTCAGGTTAGTCATACCATTTTCCTCTACTGTTTATATTGTTGCTATTTGCGTCAATCTTCACGTATAATCCCACAGATTGTCAATAGCATTAAAAACAATAATAGATAATGGTAATATGTGTAATCATATAAATTATTGGCTGTGTTTTTCTCTTATCGTGATTGTTTATAAATATAGCTTATACAATATTTACTGACAGCTCAAATAAAAAATAGTTAAAAACATTTTGCTGGTTCAGTCAGTTGGCGTTTTATGAAAGCTGAGCTGTAAAGTAAAACCCTCTACACATTCAGCAATTAATCACATGCTTTTTTTTTTAATTTGGTTGCAAATTCTCTAGTAGGTATATATCATTCTTGGAGAGTGATAAACGAATCAGGGGAGTTAAAATGGCGATAGAAATACAACTTTACGACGACGGCTTTAATAAAACGATATCTATCGAGATTTTTTAACTAAAATTATTTTTCTTTTTGGGTCTCGAAAAATCGCCTATTTGCCTTTTATTTTTGTAATGAAAAAGCATTACTAGAATGAAATTATTTCTTAGCCGAATTTAAGAAAGTACAACTTTCTGTCATATTTGTGTACCGTTTCGAACACATGCTAATTTGTCAATCATTTTGCACTGTAGATGGTATTCAAGTAGAACAAGATTTCCAAAATGAATATTATTTTGGTTAGCCTTAAGATTTTTTTCTTGCAATCATAGATAATATTGATGAGACTGTCAAAAGAAATTCAAATCAGATAAATGATAGAATATGTCATGTTATGCAAATATGATCCTTAACTCCAAGTGTACAGGTCTCAATTATGCATAAACACGGGTATAGTGTACATGCACAGATTCTACGCCTTCCACAGCTTTACACAGTTCCACAGGAATGCGATAGCTGCTGCAGCTCTGTTTCTCGCCGCAAAGGTAAATTTTTTGATTTATCTTTTTAATAAATTACTATATTGATTTTACATGACCATCAGCCATTTTAATGTCCCCACTGCTGGGGCACAGGCCTTCCTTATGGGTGGATATAGAGGTCGGGCCATAACCCACCACGCGGGCCCAATGCCCAAGGAACTTAACTAGAAAAACAAAAAAAAAAAAAAAACAATCTCCCATACAAAATGTGTAGGTTTGGTCAGCTGACCGACTTACTATAGAAAGGCGAAAAAAAAAACCTCTTCAACCTATGTTTCTTGAAGAAAGTTGTTCAGTTCAAGCAAAACTACGACCTGTTACAGTACAGTATTCTTACATAATTTTGATCCACCTTATAAATGTATACAAACCTGTTACTAGGTGGAGGAACAGCCCCGGAAGCTGGAGTACGTCATAAAAGTGGCCCACGTCTGCCTCCACAGAGGTGACGGGGCCAATCCTCTCACTCCGGAACAGTACCAAGAACAGGTGAGCCAACATCCGTAGCAGTCCTTAATGGGGCATGTGAATATTGGAAAGATTTTTTGTAAAGTACGAGGCAAACATCTTGACACTTTCGACGGAGTGGGGATAAGATTATTAATATACACACATCAACTTTGTCTAGGGATACAGGTGTTATTTTCATACAAACGAGGTACCTTTGAAGCCTTGGTTTCCTGCCAGAGATGTACTGTGCTGTGATCTGATGACGGCTATCCAGAAAGTGAATGGAGGAGATTCAGATTGCTATACACACCCAACTGATCTGACCAGCATTCTCAAAACGTAAAGGACATGTTTAAAAAAACCGCGAAAATAGCATGAAAATGTATGGAAATCCTCATACTGAGAACTCTGACCCATTAATCTTTTAGAATGCTGATCAGATCAGTTGGGTGTGTATAGCGATCTGAATCTACTCCATTCACTCCCTGAATGGCCATCATCAGATCATAGCACGGTACATTCCGGGCAGAAAACCAAGGCTTCAAAGTTACCTCGTTTGTATAAAAATAACACCTGTATCCCTAGACAAAGCTGATGTGTATAATTGAAAAATATTAGAAAAAATCGACTCACCCGTAGCAGCTCAGACGGGACCGGAGTGGGGATAAGTTCGCGCATGTGCTCTTGCGAGCGACCAATAGCGCGCGCCCCTCTCCCGCCGCCCGCGCCCCTCACCGCTACGCATACACAAAATACGCGTTCTGCGCAATCCCCACCCGATTTCAAGATTTTTGCCTCATATTGTAACTGGGTTTTCCTCTTATGCAATGGCATGTCTACACTGCATATCGAGCCTTTTCAGGAAGAACATCGTAAGCGCCAAAATCAGCAAAAATGAGTTTTTATAGTAACCGCCAGTAACCACCATATCAGCTGATTTTGCACCTTATACACTGAGGGTGCTTCTGCACGGTGCAAATAGCCCGCGCAAATTGAGCACGTTACATGCTCCGTGGAAACACTTAAGCGGGTCCAGCTCCAGAGCATTGTACACTCGCGCAAGTAACCCGCGCCTCAATGTGCGTAAGCTACATGCACCGTGTGGAAGCACCCTTAGAGTTCACAGTAAAATATACAATTTAATTAAATTTTAAATTTTTTATGATAAGTTACATAGTTACAGTATTCAGTTTTTTGTCGTAACCTCCATCAACTGATAGGTATATCGTAAGTATAGTACCTATCTGTCGCTTACGACAATATCTAGGTCACTTAAGATAAAATGTTAGGGGTGTTAGGTTATATAGCAAGCATCCTACTTGGCGCTTACGATAGTAAATTATGCAACGTAAGTTATATACTTGTTGCTTGCGATAATTTTGATAATTTTAAAAAACGTCTTTCTCCTGTAAAATATGCAAAATGGCGGCTACGATGTTCTTCGGGTCAGGTATGCTAATGTTCACGTCAAAATCGTGTTTCAATGGTGTTTGAATGTTATTACTTTATGACACTGTTCTTGTTTCCGAAGCCCAAAACCGAAGCATATTGTGTTTCTTAAACCCAGAACGGACGCACATTGTGTCTCGATTTTGGGTTTCCGAAACAAGAACTGTGTCAAAAAGCATTACCAACACCATTGAAACACGATTTTGGCGTTAATATTAGCAGATTTGACCCCCTGGAAAAGCTTGATCTGTCTGCAACACAGACTGCCATATTCTGCCAGTCTACAGTGACAATTGGTTGTCCACAGGCTCAAGACCTGGTTTTCAACGAGAACGTACTCCTACAAACATTAGGTTTCGATGTTGCGATTGATCACCCACACACGCACGTTGTGCGCACGTGTCACCTTGTCAAAGGTGAGACACATGCGTCACGTGATACCGTGATACTCGCAGCGTAGTCATGTGATACCGTGATACTCGCAGCGTAGTCATGTGATACCGGGACGACTGTCACGCGATTTGAAGCAAAAAGTTTGCGGCGGGTTCGATTTTTTAATGCGGTGGTTGGTCCGAAGGTGTTCTATAGTTTCGGTTTTTAAATGGCGTTTTAATTTCTTTACGGCCTTGGTGTCGAAATTTTTTGAACATATTTAAAATTCGTATAACTTGCAACAACCATAGACAGGAATAATTGCGCAAAAGATGGTTACTGCGCATGTCAAGTGTCAAAATATTTTCAAGTTATTTGGTTGCTACAACATTTTTTTAGCTGGCAACTTTTAGAGGAAACGCTATTCAGGGTTATTTGTAAAACACTAACAACCTCGCAAAAGTAGATTACTAACATCATAAACAACATTTCTTCTACGACTTTTCCGAAAACAGACGAAAAATATCGACTTTTTAAACAAAACTCTAACAGTTGTTCGGAACATTTGTATGGAGAGTCGATTTTTAGGGTTCCGTACCAAAATGGTAAAAAAGGAACCCTTATGGTGTGACTCAGTCTGTCTGTCTGTCTGTCACAGCTGGATATCTCGAAAACTACTAATGGTATCAACTTGAAATTTGGAATAGTTTAAGATGACATTTGCCCAACTATGTTGCAAATAAGAAATAAATAAAAAAATAAATATCTTTTTTACAACAGGGACTGAAAAGGGGTCTTAAAAATTTGAAGTGGCATGTGGGGTATCATATAAAAGCGCCGTTTGCACGTTTTCTATCATTTTTTTTGTTTTAGGCCACATAGTTTTCGACTTATGATGAAAAATGTAAAAAAAATACCGTTCCCCCCCCTTATCTCCGAAGTTTGCAAAGAGAAAAATCTGAAATAATTCTACGTAATAGCAGTTTATATAAAGATTACAGGAAAAATAAAACGATGTCTCAAAATAGCACACTTTTTTAGAAATTATAAAATTTCTAAAAATGTTAACATTAGTTCCACTATCGGTCAAGAGATGGCGCTGACCTAAAACTGCAATACTAATTTTATTATTCTACTCTGCAGTGTGGTTTTATGGTGCAATTATGATGGTACGGAACCCTCGGTGCGCGAGTCCGACTCGCTCTTGACCGGCTTTATTATTGTCCGTTTTCGGAAAAATCTTAGAACAAACGTTGTTTGTGCTGTTAGTAATCTACTCTTGCAAGGCTTTTGGTATTTTACAAATATCCCTGTATAATATAAAACGTGTGTTATTTTAAGCGATTTAGTCAAATGTCGAAAAATTTACGTTTTTAAATGAAACTATAGACATCTTCATAGCCGCATGGAACTTAGCCGTAAGCGAAAAAAAATGCACTGCAGCAATCAACAGGCAATGTATCACTTGCTATGACTAGAAAGGTATGTACAAATTGTCAAAAACATTGTGTGTGTCATTCCTGTGTATTGTCACTGTCATTATTAGTCGGGGCAAAAAGTCTATTATTGTCGTAAGTTTTCCCTGTATTATACAACGTGTTACAAAAATAACCCTAATGCCGAATATGGCAGATAGGGCCATCAAACTGAACAACTTTTACTATGGGACCAACTCTGAAATCGCGAAATAAAATCTGCTGTTTCATACATTTTGAGATTTCAAAGTTGGTCCCATATTAAAAGTTGTTCAGTTTGATGGTCCCATCTACCATATTCGGCATTAGGGGTTATGTTGTAACATGTTTTATATTGTCTAAGTTTTCCCGTATATTCGCAGTTTTTTTTATGTACACTGGAAAATAAAAAAAGCCAAACATAAGTATGTTAGTTTAATGTTTGTTATAGGATATCAGAGCATGTGTTTTTTTACATTTATAATTTACTTTGAAGTGACAATTTGTCGATCACATTGATTGAGCGTGTTTTTAGAAGTGTGTAATATTTACAGACACCAAAGAAATAAAACTTAAAATTTTAATTAATTATTGTCATAATATTACTAATTAAGAGTGGTAATTCTATTGCCTAAAAACAATTTATATTTGTCGTAATAGACTTATTCCCCCGACTATTTCAGCACACCTTTATAAAACGATTATTTTCAGCAAAAAAAACTTGCCATCAAATAAAACAATATCCTAACTGCTAGATAAGCCTCCTGCATGGCTTCTTAGTTCAAAAATAAATAAATAAACATCTGTGCCTTAAAATGTCAAGTAGATTAGTCAGTATATTGCCTTTGCTGCTAGCTATAAATCTTTTCATTGCTAATAAAATCATTTCATCCATTTGATTACCTCTGTAGTCGAGTAGTTTGTATACCGATTATCAAAGTGTCCACTTCTGAGGTCCCGGGTTCGATTCCCCGTTGGATCGTTTTAGAAAACGAACTTTATTATATTGGCTCAGGTCTGGGTGGTAGTTCCACAGTTAGTCTCTGATTTTCATAAGACAAGTACTTTAGGTACTTACCTTGGAATAGGTGCAATGTGTGATATTATTGTCCAATATTTAAGTACAACCATCACAGTGTGAGGTCCCGGATTCGATGCTCTTTTTTTCTTTACCAGATGTGGTTCTGCATCTAATTTCAGCAATACAAATTCTTCAAAACTTATCTTGGGATTATAGAATACAACTTGTAACGTAATTAATGGCTATACCAGAATATGGTAGATAGGGACCAGCGAACTAAAATCTATGGAAGTGTAATTGCAAACAAATATTGCTTAAAAAATGGCACCACGGGGCCGAAAAAGTACAACCCGCTCAGCTTTCGTTAGTGTTCCTTTCAATAAATTGCAGTTTTTATTGTAGAGAAAAGATAGAAAGAGAGAGTTTATTAGAAATTACGTCCTTTATAGTCAAATAGTGTAAAAGATGCAAAGAAGACAGTAAAAAGATGCAGAAAAAACGTATCTTATTTTTTTGTTTAAGTATAGAAAATATCTATGAGTATACAAATTATGGCCGCTAATAAGCAACTAGTATTCAGATGCTTTGTGCTGCATAATTAAATGCCAGCATTTTTTAGCTCTATCCACTTAGTTGTACTTTTCGTGTGGTGCCATTTTTTGAGCAGAATGCTTATTCCATAGATTTTAGTTCGCTGAGGGACCAGCAAACTGAACAACTTTTACTATGGGACCAACTCTGAAATCGCGAAAAAAAATCAGCTGTTTCATACAAAAAATTATTACTGTTTTTTTTTTCGTAATTTCAGAGTTGGTCCCATTGTAAAAGTTGTTCAGTTTGATGGTTTGTGTCTACCATTTTCTTGTTTATCTACTAATTCTGCTACATGTTGTATAGGATTTTGTTACATTGCTATAATTTCTGTTGACATAAGATTTTTTTTTATATACTTTTCATAAAATTCGTTTTACACATTCTGATTATATTTTAATTTGCTATTATTTGTCAGTTACAAGCAACTAGAAACAAAACATATTTCTGTGTATGTATGTACTATGGGCAACAGCGTGGCTTAACCAGTAAGCAACAGAATTCATGTGCGCGCGTATCGCCCCTGCACGAACTACACTCGCGAGCAAAAGTATGGAATCACTGGCCTATTTTCATACAAACAAGGTAACTTTGAAGCCTTGGTTCTCCGCTAGGGATTGACCTAGCTGTGATCTGATGATGGCTATCTAGGGAGTCAATGGAGGAGATTCAGATCACCATACACACCCAACTGATCTGATCAGCATTCTAAGAGATATAAGGATCAGAGTTCTCAGTTTCAGGATTTTCATACATTTTTATGCTAATTTCGCGGTTTTATTAAACATATCCTAATATCTCACAGCACGCTGATCACATCAGTTGGGTGTGTATAGCGATCTGTATCTCCTCCATTAACTCCTTAGATAACCATCATCAGATCACAGCTAGGTCAATCCTTAGCGGAGAACCAAGGCTTCAAAGTTACCTCGTTTGTATGAAAATAGGCCTGTGATCCCATACTTTTGCTCGCGAGTGTAAATATATGTAGTGACGTGCGAGTGATTTTAACTTTCGGAGTGGTTAAGCGACGCTGTTGGCCATGGTACCCTTTGGTTTAATTTTCGACTTTATTTCAATGCATTAAAGTTCAATATTATAAGAATACACGCCACCTCTGTCTGAATGCAGCGCGTTTTGATTCCAGCACCAAAGGATTTAGCGCAGACTTCGTACTTCATGGCATCGAACAGCCTCCATCTGACGACGATGTGTCTCCAATACCGACCGACGGTGGTCGCATGCTTCTGTATACACCTTGCGTCTAAATGGAGTAACTGGGCGGTAAGTTGTAGTTATATGATGACGACGATGTTATCTCTGTGACGATGATGTATCTATCTGACGACGGTGAATCTATCTGACGATGGTGTACCTATCTTTATGTGCGACGGTGTGTCTATCTCTATATAAAGACATTGTGTGTGTCGATCTGACGACGATGTGTCTCCAATACCGACCGACGGTGGTCGCATGCTTCTGTATACACCTTGCGTCTAGGTGGAGTAACTGGGCGGTAAGTTGTAATTACACAATGACGACGATGTATCTCTGTGTGACGACGATGTATCTATCTGACGACGGTGCACCTATCTCTATGTGCTATGGTGTGTTTATCCCTATATAACGACATTGTATCGATCTGACGACGTGTCTCCAATACCGACCGACGGTGGTCGCATGCTTCTGTGTACACCTTGCGTCTAAGTGGAATAACTGGGCGGTAAGTTGTAGTTATACAATGACGACGATCTATCTCTGTGTGACGACGATGTATCTCTATGTGACGACGATGTATCTATCTCTGTGTGCTACGGTATGTCTCTCTCTATATAACGACATTGTGTCGGTCTGACGACAATGTGTCTCCATACCGACCGACGGTGGTCGCATGCGTCTGTATACACCTTGCGTCTAAGTGGAGTAACTGGGCGGTAAGTCATACAATATGTCCAAATAGGAAAAAAAAAGAAAACATTGACCTCAACACTAAGGGGAGAGTTGGTTATATCGTACTGCCATTTTAATCGTACCACTTCTAATTTTCCTACTTAATTGTTGGGTATTGTGGGTATTATAATATAGATATGGTTAGGTACATACACGCTACTGTTGTATCGATGCGTTTGACAGTCCTAATAAACCAGTCTTGCAACCGCCGTCTTGCTTTCATTACGTGTACCTTACGCTAGTACCTAACAGCGACGAGTTTGTTCGATTTCACGCGTGTTTTCGCCAAAAATTAAAATGACGATTGGTAAAATTGAAAGTTTCGATTTGTCGTCGCGAAAATGGTCTACGTACGTGAATCGTGTTAAACAATTTATCGCGTTAAATGAAGTGAAGCAGGAGCTCCGCGTGGCCACGTTGGTCACAGTGGTCGGAGAGGCTACCTACGATTTAATGTGTGATTTATGTGCACCGGCTAGCCCGGAAACTAAAACGTTCGATGAATTGGTAGCTATAGTGAAGAATCATCTGGAACCTAGGCGCTCGGAAATAGCGGAACGACATATTTTCCGTCAACGTCGTCAACGGCCCGGCGAGGAGCTGAATACCTACCTACAGCACCTCAAGCATCTGGCTAGTACATGTAATTTTGCCGAGAAGCTCGAGGAGAATCTACGTGATCAGTTTGTGTCGGGGCTCGATAGTGACGAGATGCGGAGTCGTTTGTTTGCCGAGATGGACCTGGACTACAAGAAGGCGGTGGAGTTGGCCTTGGCCCTGGAGGCCGCCGAGCGGCATGCTGTGGCGAGCGCCAGCGTGGGCGGCGGGGACACCAGAGGAGCGGGCGCGGGCGCAGGCAGCGCGGCCGACGGGGCCGGCGCTGTGCATCGGATCGGAGCGGCGGCGGCAGGGCGCCGGCCGCGCGACCAGCAGCCGCCGCGTCCCCGCGTTTGTTGGAGATGCGGAAAGCCGCATTCGGCCGATAGATGTCGTTATAAGCAGTTTAATTGTGACAACTGTGGTATGCGTGGACATTTGAAGGTCCAATGTGAGAGTGTACGTGCATATAATAAAAGTGCGTCGAAACGTAATCAGTTCTACATCGAGATGGACTCCGAGGACGACAGCGATTTTAACAACATTTGTGTGGATGGATGCGAAGACAAACCGTATGTAGTTTCACTTTTTGTTGATGACATTCGTATTGCGTTTGAAGTGGACACCGGCAGTAAAATATCAGCCATTAACGAACAATTATTTCAAATGCATTTTAAGAACTATAAGTTGACGAAAAGTAATTTACGTTTGCGTACTTATAATGGAGGTAGGATCGAGCCATTGGGCGTCATCAGCGTGTGCGCTCGATACGAAGGCTGCGCGGGCGCGGGGCGGGAGGCTCGCGCACTACCGCTATACATTATCCCGGGTGGGGGGCCGCCGCTACTCGGCCGCGCGTGGCTTCGTGCATTGAACCTTAGTAACATATCGATAAGGTTGAATCATTTGCAACTTAACCATACCCGCACAGCTGACGACACCCATATTATTGTTGACCGCTTATCTAAGGAATTTCCCGATGTTTTTGCAGACGGTTTAGGTACTTGCGAAATAAGATTTTCGTTGAAATTAAAGGACAATGAACCGATATTTCATAAAGCGCGTAACTTACCTATGGCATTGCGTGAACCGGTTGAAAAGGAGTTGGACCGTCTAGTTAAGGAGGGAACGATTGTCAAAGTCGAAAACGCCGATTACGGGACGCCTATCGTGCCGGTAATTAAGAAGTGCGGAAGTGTTCGTATCTGCGGTGACTATAAGGTCACGGTAAACCCTAAAATAAGGCGCGAACCATATCCGTTGCCGCGAATTGAGGAACTTTTTGCTACTCTTAGTGGCGGTAAAATATTTTCAAAAATTGACCTCGCCCACGCTTTTGAACAAGTGGTCCTAAATGAGGATTCCAGGGCGTGTACGACTATTAGTACACACGTGGGAACATTCGAATACATCCGCACACCCTACGGTATCAATTGTATACCAGAAAAATTTCAGAAAATGATGGATGAAATCATGAGAGGCGTTCCTAAGACGGTGGTTTTCTGTGATGATATCTGCGTATCTGGGGTCAATCGGGAAGACCACTTGAATAATTTGCGTGAAGTGTTCCGGCGTCTGCATGCCGCGGGCCTGCGAGTGAAACTCGAAAAATGTGATTTTTTTAAACCCAGCGTATGTTATCTCGGCCACGTTATCGATAAAGATGGTCTCCATCCCGACCCGCGGAAAGTCAAGGCCATTTCTGAGGCCCCCAGGCCCACAGATATCCACCAACTAAAAGCATTCTTGGGCCTTGTTAATTATTACGGCAAGTTCATTCCACAAATGAGTAGTATTTTACACCCAATGTACGAATTATTAAAAAGGGATAATGAATGGAATTGGAACAATGAATGTGAGCAAGCTTTTAGTAAAATAAAAAAGATTTTATGTAGTGACAAGTTGCTAGCGCATTATGATCCTAAATTACCACTCATACTGAATGTTGACAGCAGTGCCTATGGCCTGGGTGCTATTCTAGCGCACCGCTATCCAGACGGCTCAGAGAGGCCGATTTGTTGCGTTTCGCGCACGCTCAATAGCGCCGAGAAGTCGTACAGTCAGCTAGATAAAGAGGCTTTGGCTATATTTTTCGGGGTCACTAAAAATCATCAATATTTGTATGGGAGGCGTTTTGTCCTCCGGACTGACCACAAGCCTCTGTCATACATTTTCGGTGACAAAGTGGGCATTCCGCAGACGGCTGCCAGCCGCCTGCAGCGCTACGCGGCGCGACTCGCGGCATACGACTTTGCGGTGCAGTGGGTGAGCTCGGCTCGCAACGCAGCCGCCGACTGTTTGTCGCGTCTGCCACTCGCACGCGACACTGACGCCGCTCTAGACCCGGGCGTATCCTACTTACATTTTATTGAAAATGAATTGCCAATCAGTCGAAAGGACGTGGCAGACGCGACTAAAGTCGACCCTATTTTAAGGAAAATCTACAACCATATTGTGTGTGGTTGGCCTGACGACACGGACGTACAGCAAGAGAAGGCTTACTTTTATAGAAAAGATAACTTATTTGTCGATTGTGGCTGTATATTTTACAATTACCGCATCGTCGTGCCACCCACATATAGAGAAAAGATTCTAAAAGAATTACACGAAGGCCATTTGGGCATTGTAAAAATGAAGAGCATCGCTCGCAATTATGTGTACTGGCCGAGTATCGATACTGAAATAGAAGAGATGTGCAGGGCGTGCGACGTGTGCAGGCAGCAGCGCTAAGCGCCGCCGCACGCGCCACTCACCCCGTGGCCGTTCCCGGCGGGTCCCTGGCAGCGGCTGCACGCCGATTTCGCGGAGCATGAAAGAAAGCATTACCTGATCGTAGTAGACGCTCATAGTAAATGGATTGAGGTTTTTCCGATGAATAGCACCGCTGCCAGGCCTGTCATAGCAAAATTCCGAGAAATGTTCGCGAGGTTCGGTTTGCCACAGAGAGTCGTCACAGATAACGGCCCTCCTTTCACGTCTTCAGAAGTAAAAACTTACTTTGAGAAAAATGGCATCCTGCACAGCCTTACGAGTCCATACAGAGCCCAAGGTAATGGAGCCGCTGAAATATCTGTGAAAACTGTGAAGAGTTGTATCAAGAAGGCGCGAGCGGAAGGCATCGAGATCGAACAGGCCTTGAGTAAAATGCTATTTCAGTATCGAAACTGTGAACAAGCCACGACAGGCGTGGCGCCCGCCGTTGCACTGCTTGGGCGCCGCCTACGCGGCCGTCTCGACTTGTTACGCGGGCCCGAGGCGGCCGAGCGCGTGCGCGCCAACCAGCGCGCCCAAGTGGAGCGCGCCGGCGGCACGCCTCGTCGAGTGTCAGTTGGAGACACCGTTTATGTAAGAAACTATTCTAAGGTTAACAAGAATAAGTGGGTCGAAGGTCGTGTTATTGACAGGGTGGCTCCATCCTCCTACGCAGTAGAAATGTCGCGAGGTGTCGCTCGGAGGCACATCGATCAAATACTCGGTCCCAAAACAAAACCAAATCGATTTTCACTTTCGAGAATCTCGAGTATTGGTTCTGCGGAGGGGGAGCGAGCTTCTGTGTCATTCATCGAGACCCCTAACTCGAATAATGTAGTAGAAAGCTCTAATGAGAGCCTGAATGATTGTAAAGTGGAACGGTCTGATGTGACGGAGGACGAACAAAGAGGTTGCGATAACAAGCAATCAGAATTTGAAAATAACTCTACGGAGTCTGACGGAGAAACGGCGGATACCGAATCCGAGACATCAAGCGACGTAACCGCGGTGTCTGACTCGACGCGGTCTACCGACGCCAACGCCGCGGCGCCCGCCGCTGATGATCAGGAGGACGAGGATACGTCGCCTTTCAGTACACGTCTCTTTGAATTCGTTAACATGCGTCCTCGTAACAACAGGCCGAACCTTGATTTTGATTAAACATTTTTATTCGATTAATTAGTTCCTTATTTAGATAAGGAGGTGTTGGGTATTGTGGGTATTATAATATAGATATGGTTAGGTACATACACGCTACTGTTGTATCGATGCGTTTGACAGTCCTAATAAACCAGTCTTGCAACCGCCGTCTTGCTTTCATTACGAGTTTTTTTTTCTATACTGGCAACACCAAATCGTGGCCCTGCGTAACCCCCCGCCACCCGCTAGTTGCAATTGATGTGAGTTGACAACTGTACCCGTGAGTGAAAAAAATATTTTTTTGTCAATGTTAATGCAAATATTGTCGCAATTTCGTAAGGGTATAACTCGTAAAGAAGGTAAGATATAGATACACAGTTTTCTTTATTCTATTACAATTTTATACTAGATTATTAGTGGTTTTTATTGCGTGGCTAAGGTTTGAGGTTATGCCGGACTGTTGCTTTTTTTTTAAATGGCCTTGTTCGTTAAATCGTACCACTTGGTAGTTGGGTAAATTGTACTGGTACGATTTAGCTGACTAGTCTAAAGGCACTTATATTTTACGGACTGTATTTATATTGTTAAAGAAACGAGCCAATTCGAGCAACGAAAGCGTATCAGTTTTGCAAAATTTTACGTAATTAGAAAAAAAGATGACCTAAAGAAAGAAAAAAAGGTAGAAGGAAATGATGACAAAGAAAATAACAATCAAGAAAAGGGCAATAACGAAAAGGAAAAACAAGAAAAGGAGCATTTAAAGACTTCTCTTGCTGAAATATATGCACAGCCATCGACGTCGAAAAATAAATATATTCAACTGAAAACTACGCCTGCTGATATTAAAAAAAAACAATAAAACTTTTATCACCACTACCAAAAAATACATTGAAAAAGATGAACACTATACAAAAAGCTATTGAAATTACATCAAGCCCATATAAAAATCAACTAGAAGACAAGATAAAGCAGAAGGAAGTTAAAGTAAAGGAAGAAAAGGTTTGTAAACCAAAGAAATACCAAACAGTAAATAAAAAAGAAAATAAGATAACAGCTATATCCAAGGGTAAATGCAAAAGTTTTAAGAGGAAACGATCCCCTTCCATCACTAGTAGCGATGACTCAGAAGAAACACTGGTTATGAAATTAGATGACGATGATAACAGCGATGATGATCTCGAAAATATATGTGGAAAGTGCAATCGTTCTTACTATGATAAAAAGGGTCCAAAGGTTGATTCAATGCGTTCGCTGTCAGCGGTGGTTACATGAAACATGTACTTCCAATCCAGACATTTGCGATGATTGTTTCCAATAAGAACTATGCACAATCATTCTATTTTTAAGTTACGTTATTAATATAATTTATACTGTATTTTTTCTCTTTATTATAATTGTTAAATGTTGATTGATCTCAATACTATAGTTCAATCATTTATTGTGATAAGAAAGCTTATAGATGTGTTAACAACATTCGTTTATCACCTAAGAGTTAAAAATAATGTTCCTATTACCTAAGAGGTAGTTAATAATGTTTCAATATTAACTAAGAATTAAAAATAAATAATTTGGTTGAAGATTTTACTGTCTTTAATTGAGTGGTACGACTTAAACATCTATGGTACGATTTAAAAACTCGGTGGTACGATTAAAACGACGAGTCGGCTAAATTGTACCGATGGCTGTCCTTTATAAAAAAGCATTTTTAAGGATGTTAGAGTAAACGTATGGAACTGATTTCTCTGTATTAGCAAAGTAAAATATGAAACTTTATTTTGCATATCCATTAATTATTGTAAGTCTTGTCATAGTCCAAATATTTAAGTGAAAGTAAAAATTGGTACGATATAACCGACTCTCCCCAAATACAAAAAAAAAACACGAATGACTATGATGTATCTATCTGACAACAATGGATCTCCTTGCGATATTTTTCCGTGTAATGATGACCACCATAGTCGCCTGCTTCAGTACACACCTCGCTAAGTGGAGTAACTGAGCGGTAAGTAATTAGTATAAAAAATAATAATATGACGACGGTGTATCTCCATATGACTACGATGCGTCTCTATATGACTACGATGTGTCACCATCTGATGACGATGTGTCTTTATTTGACGATGGTACTGTGTCTTCGATGTATCTCAAATATCTCTATCTGACAATACCTATATTCTCAACGAGTCACACTGAATCGTGCCACACTGTGACTGGTTAAGAAAAAAAATCGCAACGAGTAACAGTGTGACTCGATGCGAATTTTTAATCTCATCTACACTCGACGTCAGAAAAATCGCACCTTTTCGTATATAAGTTTAGACTTGGCCACCTGCTATTGCTAGCTAACGTTTTATTGTGTAAATGTTGATATCTTTTGAAAGTACATTTAATGAGCTTTGAATTAATAATTGTTTGATTTAATTGACATAACAGTTACAACAATTAAACGCTTAAAGCGTTATTGCTTGCGCCGCCATAAAAGGGAAATAAAAGGGGTCAATTCAGGAAATGCGGGTAAATTCGCTATCAAGATGATGCAGAATACACACTTCAACAGTTCAATTAAAAAAAACCGGTCAAGAGCGAGTCGGACTCGCGCACCGAGGGTTCCGTACAATCATAAATATATTTGGATATGTTACTTTAGTACAGTCTTTAAAAAAGTAGGATAAACGGCAGACAGTTGGAAGGGCGAACAGGCGGACAGTTAATTTACAAATCTTAACCACAGTTGCTTATGGTGACTGAAAAACGTTTCAGCCGCTCCACATTGCAAACTGTTTATATTACTAAGTAGGAACTTATTCTTCGTTTATTCGTACGGCAAATAGTAGGTAATTTATATAAGAACCAGTCACCAATTATTATTGTAGTATTAGGTTGCGCCATCTCTTGACCGATAGTGGAACTATTTTAATTCGCAAGTCAGCATTCTTAGGTCACCGCCATCTGTTGACGGGTAGTGAAACTAAAGAATTCTTGTTTGTTTTTTGAATTTCTAAAAAAGTGTGTTATATTGAGACCTCGTTTTATTTTTCCTGTAATCTTTACGTAAACTACTATTACATAGAATTATTTCAGATTTTTCTCTTTGCAAACTTCGGAGATAAGGGGGGGGGGAACGGTATTTTTTTTTACATTTTTCATCATAAGTCGAAAACTATGCGGCCTAAGAAAAAAGAAAAAAATGTTTTAAAATGTGCAAACAGCGCTCTTTCATATGATACCCCACACGCCCTAGTCACTTCACTTAAAATTTTTAAGACCCCTTTTCAGTCCCTGTTGTGAAAAAAATATTAATTTTATTATTTCTTTCTTATTTGCAAAATAGTTGGGCAAATGTCATCTTAAACTATTCCAAATTTCAAGTTTATACCATTAGTAGTTCTCGAGATATCCAGCTGTGACAGACAGACAGACTGAGTCACACCATAAGGGTTCCTTTTTTACCATTTTGGTACGGAACCCTAAAAAGAGATACCCAAGATGGATACTATTGCCCATGAAGTTGCTTAAATATTGCAAAAAACCGGCCAAGTGCGTGTCGGGCCACGCGCCGTAGGGTTCCGTAGTTACCTTATACCATACCATATTTAATACTACCTATCATTTTTCGTCTGCAAAAACAACTTTGTTTTTCACAGTGTTGGTATGAATGACAAAGTTATATTTGCGGTTTTGGAAAATGTGCTATATCTCAAAAACTAATTACTATATCTCGTTCAATCCATTTTGGTTGAAAGTGTTTATTAAGATCTACAGCATATGTTTTTTTTATATTTTTCACTCTTTTATTTCAAAAGTTAAAAGGGGGGGACACACATTTTATCACTTTGGCGGTGTATATCTTTCAAACGGTTGACTTTGAGAAAAAGTTGTTTGAAGAAAAAAAATGTTTTCTGTTTCAGTTCCATGTATGGGGAGCCCCCCCTTAATCTTTTATTTTTCTTATTTTTGTATTAAATTCGTTAAGCGGTTAACAGAATACATCTACCTACCAAGTTTCAACTGTGAAGTCTTAATACTTTCGGAATAAAATGGCTGTGACATACGGACAGACAGACAGACATGACGAATCTATAAGGGTTCCGTTTTTTGCCATTTAGGCTACGGAACCCTAAAAAATCGCATCGGATAACAGTGACTCGATGCGAATTTTTACAGTGCCATTAGTAACTAAAATAAGTTTAATAAACATTTAATTTTTCAAGAATTTTTCAAGATTGTCTCAATCGTTACATGTTCTCTTTAGATACCGCAGTCAAACGAAGGCCGCCACTGGTTTTCGTACGTGGACCGGACGGTCACGATGGAGTTACTGGAGAAACTCACTGCCGAGTTCCTGCATATATTCGACAAGTGCCCATCCAGGCTCAAGAGGAAAATGATCTCTATGTCCTCTACCAGTGAGTTCATATTCTATTGACAGTTTTTTTTGTTTTGCTTACACCACACACCATCAGCCATTTTTAATGTCCCCACTACTGGGGCACAGGCCTTCCTTATGGATGGATAAGGAGGATGGGATCCACCACGCGGGCCCAATGCGGATTGATGGGTGTTAAAGATTGCAAATGCACCCTGGACCAATGGCTTAACGTGCCTTCCGAAGCACGGAGAGTTCGAGATTATAAATTTTTGGTCACCCATTCCTTGCGAAAGCAGCTTAACCGCCGCAATTGCTGGGCCAGGCGCTAAACCACTGACGATGCCATGCCATATCATTGATGCCATTTTTGGAGTAAATGATCACATTTCTACACTTGCTGTAGATCGGAGGTTTTCAAACTTTTTGTCTACCGCCCATTTTGAGAATCAATTTTTTTTTTTTTTATACACAACGGGATAGTGCTTGGCCTTCATCGCACCTGATGTTAAATGACGATAAGGCCGAAGGTGGAAGCGCACTACACCCGGAATACTGGCTATCTTACCTCTAACTGCCGGAACACAACAATTTTTAAATTGTTGTTATGGCGTCAGACTTAGGTAAGATGGTGGTAGCTAGCCAGGCGGACTTGAAATAAGCCCTACCACCAACCAAACCGAGTACAAATTGTACCCCCCCTGGGAATCGAACCCGGGACCTCTGCGTCTTACACGGGTGGGCGAACCACTAGACCACAGAGGCGGTCAATTATTTTCTAGCGCCCTCTAATTTTTTTTAACTTTACCACATAATATTAGAATCACTTTTTCACTTTTTCTGGGCCAAAAAGAAAAGTTTTAGCTATCATGTTTTTGACAATCATAAAACTAAGTACTATAATTCTTCATTTTTTTGGGATTGATAAATCAAGTAATACTGTATGAAATCTTTGTTCAAAAATGTGTATTTGGCGCTGTACAGGTCCCTAAGTAATATAGCTGTCAAATTGGTTTTTAAGCAGCAATGTAACTGCGATATCTATCAGAGTTGATTGCAACAAAGTTAAAAAATCGGGGGGCTGATACACATGATACAGACCCCAAGGGGTCCGTGGACCACACTTTAAGAATCCCTGCTTTAAGTACATATTTATAATTTTTGAATTTTTAGATTTTAGGAATTCACAATGCTATTTTTATATTAAGTTAATTATTTTAATAGAAAAATACTGGAAAAAATCGACCCACTCGTAGCAGTTTAGACGGGACTCGAACCCGCACCCTTGGGATTCCGGCCCAATGCCAGTGCATTGGGCCGGAATCCCAAGGGTGCGTACGTTGGTCAGTGCCAATTATGCTACCGAGTCGCCAGTGGGAGCGGCGAAATCTTCTAGTACACACATCAACTTTGTCTAGGGATACAGGTGCTATTTTCACACAAACGAGGTAACTTTGATGCCTTGGTTTCCTGCCAGGGATGTACCGTGCTGTGATCTGATGTCGGCTATCCAGGGAGTAAATGGAGGAGATTAAGATCGCTGTACACACCCAATTGATCTGACCAGCATTCTAAAAACGTAATGGACATGTTTAAAAAAACCGCGAAAATAGCATGAAAATGTATGGAAATCCTCAAACTGAGAACTCTGACCCATTAATCTTTTAGAATGCTGATCGGATCAGTTGGGTGTGTATAGCGATCTGAATCTGCTCCATTCACTCCCTGGATGGCCATAATCAGATCACAGCACGGTACATCACTAGCAGAAAACCAAGGCTTCAAAGTTACCTCGTTTGTATGAAAATAACACCTGTATCCCTAGACAAATTTGATGTGTATACTTCTAATGTTTTCGCTGTAAGCCAGCGTTATCTCATCAATGTGAAGAATTACCTTCGACATTCGAATGGAAAATGTTTTTTTTTTTGGTATGCTAAAGTATTAATTCCCGTTATAATTTCCCAGGCGGTAGTTCCCCGCACTCGGGCGCGGCGCACCCGTCCGGATCAATCACGGACAAGAAACACGCGCCCCCTGGTGATGAGTTTGACAAGTCTGCATTCGATAAAGGTCAGCCATTTATTTATGTACTTGTGTGTTATAAAGATGTGTAAATATCTCAAGTATGCAACAATTAATTAGGAATATGAACATGATGTTTTTAACCAAGTAGTTTATTATTAAATTGGCTAGAGATTATGACCATAAATTGGTATAAATACAAGATTATTTTGAACTTACCATCCAAATTTTGAGGATGTGTTCATTCCATGAAACTGAACAACTTTCTCTAAGGAACACATGGTCAAATATGTAAAATCTACTTTCTATACAAATCAAATAGATCACGTGATCGATTTAATATGGGATAGCCAACATTTTTTAGCTAAATTTGACACATGTTTCTTAGAAAAAGTTGTTTAGTTTCATGGACTGGACACATCCTTAAAATTTGGATGGTAAGTTCAAAATGACCCGATATAATAGGGAACATGCATCAATTTTTT
The DNA here is from genome assembly GCA_943789525.1 of Agriphila geniculea. Classification (NCBI taxonomy): domain Eukaryota; kingdom Metazoa; phylum Arthropoda; class Insecta; order Lepidoptera; family Crambidae; genus Agriphila; species Agriphila geniculea. The sequence continues at coordinate 1,703,042 of OX038897.1, read as the reverse complement.
TCTGTATCAAAATCAAAAGTATAATGCGTGAGAAAATCAACTGTAATATTAAAACTTTTCTCTTGTGTTTTTTTCTCGTGATATAGTTACGTGAAGTTAGCACGCAGAAGCACCCGCCGAAAACGCTCTATACAAAAAGGTCAACATTTGTGACGTCACTCATGTCACGTTTCAGTGCATTAGTATGGAGTTAGCCAAGAATTTTCAAATATCTCCCTAAATATTGCGTTTAAGTACATATGTGTTATACAAAATATTATTTCTTATTTGATGTTCTATCCGACTGTTAAGTGCATTATATCCGAAAACGAAAAAAAAATTCGTTATTTTCCCTTGTGTGATAAAACTAAAGAAATACATTTTATTTTTTATTTTTCTGTTCCATCACGTTTTTATACGTGTCTGCAGCGATCAAGCTCAAATTTATCGAAATCGGTGACTTATGCATGTTCCCTATTCTGTGTATAAACACAGATCCCATGTTTTAACATGTTTATTTCTGCAAAGTAATATTATTTTTATTAACTGTCTTAAAAGTATTGTCTTTTGTTTATCTACCATCAATAAATCTCTTCTTACCGTAATAATAGGTAGTATTACGGAGTAAAAACCACAGTAAATCCTCAGTAGTCGAAACTTTACAGTATGATAAAGTATCATAAATGAAACATATTTTTTAAATTATCCAAATCGATTTCTACTTGTTTTTGGATATTTGTGCATAGATTAAGGTTCATACTATATTACATCCTTGCAAAGTTTCATCGACTGAGGATTTAATGTTGGGGGTCTCCATACAATAGATCGCTTCATTTCCTACACTACAACATTTTAATGAATTAACGCAAAATGAGAAAACCGTTTCTTCGGAACATCAAACTGAACAACTTTTACTATGGGACCAACTCTGAAATCGCGAAATAAAATCTGCCGTTTCATACAAAAATGAATAACGAAAATATTAAAATGTATGAAGCAGCTAATTTTATTTCGCGATTTCAGAGTTGGTCCCATAGTAAAAGTTGTTCAGTTTGAGGGTCCCAAGAAACGGTTTTCTTATTTTGCGTTAATTCATTAACACGTTGTATAAGGCGCATTTTCCACAAAACTATTATTTTTCCTTAGAATACGAGCGAGAACGTCGTCGGCAACCAATGCCTGGCGGATATGTACCCGCTACTGCTCCTACAGTACCCCCACCACAGAAAATAGACTATAACCTGTACAGAGAAAAGAGGGAAAGAGAGGAGAGAGAGCGCCGCGAAGAGAGAGAGAGACGGCAAGCTCTCCAACCTCAAAGACCTACAGAAAGACCGGTAGAAAGACCGATAGAAAGACCTACAGAAAGACCGGTAGAAAGACCTACAGAAAGACCGATAGAAAGACCTCAAGAAAGACCACAGGAAAGACCTCAAGAAAGACCACAGCAAAGACCCGTCCAACAAAGGCCTTTACCCCACAAACCACACCCTTCATGGCCCCACCATTCCAAACCACCCCATAAACCGCACGAAAAACCACACGACCATAGACACCATAGACCTCCCCATCTCCCCCAACCACCCGAAGCTCCCCGAACTCGTCCACCCTCCCTTTTCTCCCCCGAAAACGCAACCACCCCTATAGTTGCGGCAACTGCCCCTAGAAGGGTTCAACCCCCAATCCCGCATAGACAAAAACCTGAAATCAGACCTACCCCCGCTCCACAACCCCCCCAAATCCCCCAAAGACCCCCAAGTCCTAAACGAAGGCCAGATCCTTCAGTCACTGTTAGAGATATGCAACCACCAGCAGTTTTATCACCTTTTACATCACCAAAAGAAAGACAACCTAGGCAAAGAGCGTCTTCAAATTCAGAACCGGAACTAATTCCGGTAGTGAAAAAACTGGACGAAACTCCCGGTTACGAAAACGTTATAAGAGATTCGCAGAGAGGGAATGCTATAAGAACGAAACAGCCTGAAAGAAAACCTGAACCTACAAGAACTATAAACGGTATAGAAACCGATCCAACTTTAGTATCAAATTTGTTGAAAGAGAGCTTAGCTAAACCCGCCCCTATTACGGTGCCTGTAGAAAGGAAATCGCCTGTGGTCGAAATCAAAAAGGAAGTTGTCGAACAACCGGTTGTCGTACCACAACCGGTTGTCACAATTCAGCCACCGGTTGTAACAATTCAACCGCCGGAACCAACCCAACCGATAGAAGTAGAAACCAAACATAAGAAGGAAAAGAAAAAGAAGGACAAACACAAACATAAAGACAAGGATAAGAATAAAGAAGAGAGAAAGAAGCATAAAAAAGACAAGGACAGAGAGAAGAAACGGGAAAGTCCCGCTCAAGAGCAACAGCAACAACCTATGGATTGTATAAAGATTACTATACCAAGAGATAAACTATCCTCGAGTCCTGGCTTAAAAATTAAAATTCCTAAGGAAAGGTTAGCCGCCCCCCCACCCCCCCCTTCGGGATTGAAGATCAAGATACCTAAAGAAGTTCTAGAAACTTCTAGAAAACGATCGGCGCAGACAGAAGCGGGTCCGCCATCGAAAAGACAGCAGAATGGAGCACCTAAGGTAGGAAATTGGAATATCCCACCCCCTTATAACCCTTTGCCTTATTATATGGTTCAACCCCCACCCCCCCTTTATTTTGGGATGGGGATGGACGGTTATTACTACGGAATGGAGTATATGTATCAGCATCAACAGCAACTGCAGCAGAATTTGCCGCAAGCGCAGCAGAATTTGCCGCATCCGCAGCAGACTTTGCCGCTAGCGCAGCAGAGTTTGCCTCAAGCGCAGGTGAATTTTGTGCAACCGCAGCAGAATTTTCCGCAAGCGCAGGTGAATTTTCCGCAGTCACAGCGAAATTTACCGCAACCGCCGCGGAATTTGCCGCAACCGCCGCGGAATTTGCCGCAACCGCCTTTGCCGGCGATGCCGCCTCCGCCCGTGCCTCCGCCGCCGCCGGAATAAACTAGTCTATTTTTTTTTTATTGGAGAACTTAGATCAAGAATATCCTAGAATCTAGATAATGCTTCACTAAAACAGCACGTAAATGTGCTTCGAGCATCAGGCTCTTTTGGCATACCTAACTGTCCGCCATTTTGAAAAAAGTCGGTTTAGGCGGCCTGTGATAAAAGTGGTGTCAATCGATAGAATAAGTTATTACAAACAAAAAGTAATAAGTAAAAAATCTTGTAAGTGATATACTTACTGAGATATTTGAGTTTGAAGTTGAAGGAGGTGAGTTTTTCACTTAGTACTTTATGTTTGTAATGAATGACTTATTCTATCGATTGACCTAGAAAATTACTGATTTTGTTTTCCAACTTCAAACTCAAATATCTCAGTAAGTATATCACTTACGAGATTTTTTTACTTATTACTTTTTGTTTCCAATGGCTTATTCTATCGAATGACACCAGTTTTATCACAGGCCTCCAAAACCAACTTTTTTTCAAAATGGTGGACAGGTAGGTATGCCAGTCTTCATACAAAAATATTCGATGGCTTTTGAAATTCGTATCCCCACATGAATATTTCTATCTAGGTACAAATTACTATTCTTTTCAAATTCAACTTTAATGAGTAAGAAATAAAGAAGAGAATACTTTGCACAATATAAGCTCCCAGTTTGAAAGGGGGGCGTTATTTCGAGTGTGCCGTTTTTGGTACTCAAACCGGACATCTAGGGTATTTTTGATCAAAGTTAGAGAGACAGAAATGCCGTTTTAGACTTTTTCGCTATTACACATTATTTTATATTCTTTTGTAATTACATTATTGTTTATGTAATTCAAATTTATTTAATTTGAACGAGAATCATAAAGTAATGTTTAAAAAAATGATCAAAACAAATTTTGACAGATAAAGCAGTAATTTTTGTCTTTCAAATAAAAAAACTGACTGTAAATATTATTATTATGGTGTTTTAACTCAATAGGTTATTAAAGGAATGATTTAAGAAATTAAACTCTTGCAAAAATGCTATAATGATAGGACTTTTTAGGGTTCCGTACCAAAATGGTAAAAAAGGAACCCTTATGGTGTGACTCAGTCTGTCTGTCACAGCTGGATATCTCGTAAACTACTAATGGTATCAACTTGAAATTTGGAATAGTTTAAGATGACATTTGCCCAACTATTTTGCAAATAAGAAATAAATAAAAAAAACAATATATTTTTTACAACAGGGACTGGAAAGGGGTCTTAAAAATTTGAAGTAGGGCTACTAGGGCATGTGGGGTATCATATAAAAGAGCTTCGTTTGCACGTTTTTTTATATTTTTTTCTTTTTCTTTAGGCCGCATAGTTTTCGACTTATGATGAAAAATGTAAAAAAATACCATTCTCCCCCCCCCCCCCCCCCTTATCGTTTGCAAAGAGAAAAATCTGAAATAATTCTATGTGATAGCAGTTTATACATAAAGATTATAGGAAAAATAAAACGATGTCTCAATATAGCACACTTTTTTAGAAATCATCAAATTTCTAAAAAAGTTAACATTAGTTCCACTATTGGTCTAGAGATGGCGCTGACCTAAAACTGCAATACTAATTTTATTATTCTACTCTGCAGTGTGGTTTAATGCTGCAAATATGATGGTACTGAACCCTCGGTGCGCAAGTCCGACTCGCTCTTGACCAGTTTTATTTAAATAAATAATTACGGTATACTCGGAACTTTTAACAGCTGTTCCCAGTTAAGTATCTGTCTACCAGGGATTCTGAAGCGCTCATGGCGGAACTTGACAAGCTGATCGTACTCGATTACGTTTGTTAAGCAACGCTCGGTCCGGTCAGGTGTCGGATGGGTGACCGTTAAAGTGGCATTACAACTGAGCGCTTCCGTGCTTCGGAGGGCACGTTAAACCGTCGGTCCCGGCTGTTTTCGTCTGATAACAGTCGTTAAGCCCAGTTAGAGGCCTTACAGGCAGCTTGATAAACTCGGCCACTAATCCTCATTCGATAAGAAGAAAAAAGAACCAGGGATTCCCAAACTATTTTAGGCAAGAGACCCCTTTTCCGAAATGAACTAATAGCTCAGACCCCCATAACCAAATTACTTTAAAAATCCTATCAAATATCAAGTGTAATTAATAATATTATTATAATAATTCGTTTATGTCAGTCAACCCCTGGGAAACCGATTTCGACCCCAAGTTTATTAGTAGCTATTGAAGAGCTTTAGTGACATCAATAAAAAAATCTGGAAGGTATTTTTGCATTATTTTTTTTAATAATGTTTATGGTCGAATTTATTAGATAAGCATATCTTCCATCGTGACAAAATTATTACGTCTTCCTAAAGTGCCAACAAATAGTTTATCTTTACAATTAGATTTGTGGTGTGTGGTACATACTACACAATTAGATGTTTCTTATTGTACATACGATACAATTAGATGTTTCTTATGGTACATACGATACAATTCGATGTTTCTTATTGGTACATACGACATAAGATGTTTCTTATGGTACACACGACATAATTAGATGTTTTTTAATTGTACATACGACAGCACATCAAGTTAAACAGCATTTTTTTGCGAAGGCATTAAGACGGTCTCAAGGTCAACATGTATAGTGTGACGTGCCGTCGTGTGTACAAGCAATTTTATTCCATAACCAATTGATTTAAAAACACCATTTCGACTAACGTATTTATAATACGTACCTGAAATGAGAATTCTCTCACTCACTCACGAGAGTTTAAAAAAAAGTTATAGCATAATTAACAATAACAACAAAATTGTAAAAAAAATACTGAAACCATTTTTTAAAATGAAACGGTTAAAGTAGAAAGAATATTATATACCTTATTGATTTGACGTGAAACAAAACTAACGCGATAGACAAATTCAAATTGATATTGAGTTCTATTTCTTAAGAATTAAGTTAAATTTCGGATGACACTCGTTACAGTTAACGAAACTACCAAAATGGGATGCAATAGCGTTAATTGCGTCCTAAAATAAATAATTCCAAAAGTGAAAAATATTTTTGTCTCACATACTAATTAAAATGGTGTATAATATGCAGTTAATTAATAGACCAGGGATTCTATTGGGCAAGCAACCCTTTTCCAAAATGTACTGATATCTCGGATTCCCATAGCCAAATTACTTATAAATCCTTTCAAATATAAAGTGTAATTAATAATTAATATTATAATAATTCGTTTATACCTTTGGGAAACAGATTTCGACCCCAAGGGGTCGATATCGACTGAATCCCTGGTCAAGAAAGTTATTTCTTAGATGATTTTACTAACACATCACTCACTAGACTAGAGAAATTTAAAAAAACTGCAATGCCAAGCTGCTATACAATTTGTAACAGAATTAATAGCTAAACCAGACAATGACCATGAAAGGGACCATCAAACTGAACAACTTTTACTAAAGGACCAACTCTGAAATCGCGAAAAAAAATCGGCTGTTTCATACATTTTCATATTTTCGTTATTTTTGTATGAAACAGCTGCTTTTTTCACGATTTCAGAGTTGGTCCCATAGTAAAAGTTGTTCAGTTTGATGGTCCCTATCTACCATATTTGGCTTTAGAGGTTTTTTTTGTAACATGTTGTAGAAATTCATTCTTTATTTATTAGGAAAACAGTTAATGTTTGACGCTCTCGAGTTCAGAGTCTGGTAAAGTTATTAATACACTTTTTTGTTATTACATATTTTTGGATATTTTTTATAAATATAGAGAAAGCTTACTTTTTTCATATAGTTGTATATAAATAAATATGTATAATTAAGAACTAATTATCTTGACAACGAAAACTTTTTTGTGTTTTTCTATAAGTACTTCATTCTAATTTAGAAATTAATATTTCTTAAAATTGAACAGTTAAATGACTTAAGTCATTTGTTTATATACTATTATATATAAAAAGGTGCTTTGAGCTACATTTAAGTATATTAAGGCGTACTAGATTGACTATTTTATATACATATATATATAAATTTTTTATAAATAATCTAAGATATTGCTGTTTATCGTATTATAAACATTATATTGACAAACTCTATACAATTTACACTTAATCTTTTCAAATATACAAATAATTCGTAATTTGGTTATGCCAAATAATTCATCCAAATAAAAATTAGCATCACAAACTTCGATTAAGAATATCCTAGATAATGCTACACGAACTAACTAAAACAGTAAAGTCTGTCCATCCTTACTTGTCTTAAATGGTAAACAATCTTCACCCAACTCTTTATTGAAATAATCATTTATAAAATACAACAAATGGTTTTTCACACATAGATTACGAAATATATTGTTAATAAATTAACAACAATTTCATAAAGTTACTAACACATTTTTTAATAACGATTTAATTTTAAAAGACGTATGACAACTGTCAAAAACTGTTTACTAAATAAGACAAGTAAGGATGGACAGACTTTACGCAAATGTGACACCGACTGACAAAACAAAAAGAGATAAGAAATTTTTAAATTTGAATCACCACATGAATATTTTTATCTGTGTACAAATTGCTATTCTTTCCAAATTCAACTTAAAATAGTAAGGAACAAAAAAGAGAGTACTTTGTACAAAATAAGCGCCCAGTTTGAAAGTGGGGCGTTATTTCGAGCGAGCCGTTTTTGAGACTGACCGGACTAAGGTATTCTTGATCGAAGATACAAACAAAATACAATAAAAACATCACTGTTTTATTTATGAAATAACTAATATTTTTATTGTTATATTAAAGACAAAATCGAAACTCATACTTTTTCTTTATTTATACAAAACTATAAAAAAAAGATAATTATTATTACTTATTATACCATATAAATTTTAATGTATACTATGTACTCTTATACTAATAGTAATTATATTAATGCGATGTTATAAATATAAATTACCTATTTACATTCCAATTTGAATATATTCATTGATTAAGTATATATCATTAAACATAAACCTGTTAGATCAAAATCTTTTTAGTGTATATATTTAGACTTTTCATATATTAAAATGCTGTTTTAAAGTAAAGCAAAAATACTTATCAATACTATACACGCTGAAATTTTTATCATTTGGTTCCTGCAGTGGGGTGGTTCCACTCATGATTACAAGCAACGTGTTTGTGTTTTTGGGTCAGATACCTTTAATAATGTTCAACTACAAAATAAATAAGTTAATATTTCACGTGTTAGGTACGTGTTTGTGTTTTTGGGTCAGATACCTTTATTAATATTCAACTACAAAATAAATAATAATAAAAGTTATTATATTTTGTTTTTTTTTCAAAAGGAGAATAGCGGTGCGGCGGAACCAAGGTAAAATTTTTTTGGCATATCTCTAGTATAGTGGGTCAACGGGAAAAGAAAATGTTAGAAGAATTACCAGCGGACCCACGGGATCTGCCAAATTGAATAGGATCTAGTGCAGTGGGTCTGCAGGGAAAAAAAATACCTGTGGACCCACTGGTGGGGCAAAGCGGTGGGAACACGGTTAATAGCTGCTACTTTTACTAGGGGGCCACCTCTGATATCACGAAAAAAATCTGCTGTTCCATACAAATTCTGACTCGCACTATCCCTCAAACATGACCTACAAAGATCAAGTAGCTACGAACGGTCCAGAAATTTGTGACTTTTTTGCAAAAAACTTTTGTTCCGTTTACTCTGATGATGAAGTTCGTAATAATACCTTGCATTGTTCTCCGCCTCACAACAACTCGTCACCTCATAGTGTATCCAATTTACATCTTACTATGGAGTCCATCCACATTCGACTAAAAAGACTTGATTGCTCGAAGGGTACTGGTCCTGATGATGTTCCACCTTACTTCATTTCTCAATGTGCTGACTCTCTTGCTCTCCCACTGTACATCATATTCAATGAGTCTCTTAGCTGCGGTCAGTTTCCCGCTCTCTGGAAAATGGCTAAAGTAGTGCCAATTTTCAAAAATGGAGATAAAAGTAATATCGCAAATTACAGACCAATCTCCATTTTGTCAGTGTTTCCTAAAGTATTTGAAGCCCTAATATACCCTTATTTTTATGCCCAAGTAAAACATCTAATTACTAACCAACAGCACGGGTTCTTGAGGGCTAGATCGACCAGTACTAACCTCATTACCTTTACAAATGTTATAGTGGAAAACTTGGACTCCCAGCTGGAAACAGACGCCATTTATACTGATTTCTCTAAAGCATTTGATAGGGTCAATCACGAAGTACTCGTGAATAAGTTGTCAAGGTGCGGGTTTGGAGGTCCTCTGTTATTGTGGTTGCAGTCATATCTAAAAAATCGTCTTCAGTATGTAACTGTGAAAGGCTACCGTTCTGGTACATATCTTGCCACATCAGGAATACCCCAGGGCTCCCATATTGGGCCTTTGCTCTTCAACGTTTTCATAAATGACATTGTTGATGTTATCAAGCACTCTGATGTATTTTTGTACGCGGACGATCTTAAGATAACAAGAGCTATACGTTGTATAGAAGATGCTATTCTACTGCAATCGGACCTCGATAGTTTAGTTGAATGGTGCAAGAATAATAAGATGTCCCTTAACATTAAAAAATGTTACCACATCAAACTATCGCGAAAGTCTCACCCTCTCAAAACGCATTACAAAATAGATAATACGATGTTGCAAGAAGTGGATACCATTCGTGACTTGGGCGTTACAATAGACTCCAAGGTCACTTTTGTTCCGCACATCGACGACATTGTTGCCAGAGCCTCCAAAGCTCTCGGTTTTATTATAAGGAACTGCAAGGTATTCAAAAACCCCGCAACCAAGATACTTATTTACAACTGTTTCGTCAGGAGTATACTGGAGTATTGCTCGGTGGTTTGGGCTCCCCAGTACAGTGTACACCAGCTGCGTATCGAACGCATTCAAAAAAGGTTCACACGGCATCTCGCATTTTGTGGCGGGCTGGGTAAGAAGGCCAATAGCTACAACGAGAGACTTCGATCTTTTAACATGGATAGTCTACTAACCAGAAGGAAACTTTTAGATTTATCTTTTCTATTTAAAGTGGTCAGAAGTGTACTGGATTGTCCCCCACTTCTGAGCAATGTTAGTATTAGAGTTCCCCGTAGGCCACCACGTTATCCAGTACCTTTGTTTGCTAAGCCATTTGCCCGCACCAACGTACTGAGGCACGCTGCGACATGTCGTATACCCGAAGCTTACAATAGACTGGCAGAAAAAGTCGACATATTTCGTGATTCTTTTCATCAGTTTCGAATGAATGTGTTGGGGTTGTTGAGAGATGTGTAGGTTACCTTATTCTCATAGTTATTTTCGTAAGTACTATAGTATTAGTGTTTCATTTGGGTGCCTGTTTCGCAACTTCTAGTTGGGCACTGGTTTAATTGGGAACGGAGCAGAATTCATATGAAATTGCTCGTCATGTGTGTTAGTTTGAGCTTGGCCGGACTTTGTGAGACAGTCCCTTAGTTAAGTACTTGATATTTATATAGACAATTATATGTCCGTATTATAAGGCATGTTGTGGCTGCCTTCAATAGAATTTTTCATTCTCCATGTTATAATGTAAACACCTACTATGTAAGACTCAATGTAATTTTCTCTGGCGGTCCTAATAAATAATAAAATAAAAAAAAATAAAAAATACCTACCCGATTTTAATGTATGGAACAGTGGATTTTTTTCGCGATATCAGAGATGAATGATGATGTAATCATGAGTGGTACCATCCCACTGCAAGAACCAAATGATTAGAATTTGACGATGTATATTATGTTTTATGACAGCGGATTTTAACTCTATTCATATTGAAAAGGACATTACCATTTCAGCTTTAATTTTATTGTTTTAATTAAAATAGTTTTACTAGAAAAACTAACACGCAGTTGACGTTCAATTTTAGATTATTAAGAAAAAATGTAAATAAGAAATCATATATTTTATAATATTGTTAATAATAGTGTAAAGCTTGCTCAAAAAGTAAAAAATAAATAAAAAATATGTGAACAGGGTGTCTAAATAGTTCCTTTTTTAATGAGCTGATCTGTACTTTTTTAAAAACTTTTAAATTATAAAAACAATTTCCATGTTTTAAAAAATGCTTTAAGTTATGTGCAAATGACAGTTTATTAGTTACCTGTGTTTTACGCTATTTTAAAATAACAAAAAAAATATATATCTTACTGTAATTTTTTCCTCTTTACAAATATTACTTTGAATAAAGTTGTAAAGTTACTAAATAATTGTCTTTTATATTGCAAGTATGTTTTTGCTGCATTAGTGTTTTTATACCAAGAGTGCATCTTTTTTTGTATATTTTGTAAATACTTATAAAAAAGGAATTGTAATTCCATAATTAATAATGAGTAATTTCACAGTGGTGCCATTGTTGTTACCATTTTGCTGATAATAAATAAAAGTGTTTATATTTTTTTATGTTTTCTTAATTAGAATAAAGTTTTTAATTATTTTTTTAAGAGAATTGTTTATATATTTTAGGTTATGTGATGTACAAAATTAGCCCATTTGTTTTGTGTGAGTAAACGTTTTTTTTTCTATTCCATCACTGAAAGCACCACATAGTTACGTAATTCGATATATTTATTTGTTTTTGTGATGATTAAAAATAATTCGATTGAGATTATTGTCGTTGCGAATTTCATATTATTTTTAAGTTATAGTGAATTGTATTTTTTTAAGTGATTCAACCGAATTTATGTTTCAGAAGTTGATTAAATCCATATTTTTTATATTTATGAATTTCTTTTCACAACTCTATGGAAAAAAAAAGTTTTTTTAGAAGTGTTTGCTTCTTTTTTATTCGATTTTATATTTTCATCGTATACACATGTGCTTCAATTCATTTATTATGAGTGTTAAAAATCGGCGGCGGTATTTTTTGAAAGGTTTTTTTTAATATGTGTTTTTGAATCTTGATTTTTTTGTTATTATCTCATTTTTTGCCAATATTTTGAAACTATAAATCAGCAAAATTATTATAACAAAATTAAAAAAAGAAATAAAAATTGTTTTACGATATTGGCAAAAATGATGTGTGCATGAATGAAACCTTTGTTGCTTTCGACACTTGGAACACCTCAATGAATTTTCAGCACTGTTTTTTTTTCACATTTTTTAATTTGGCTGTTATGTTTAAGTTTGATTGTGTACCTACACAACCCAATATTTTGATAAAAAAATTTTTTTTAGTTGTTTTTATATATATTTTTTATTATTTGTTGTGTCTTGAATGTAACAGCTAAAAATAAGCTTGCGCGCTGTGTATATCGTACCTGTGGGGCTCAAAAATGTTCCAAAAGTACTAACTCTGACTAAGTCCATTTGGAACGGTTAAATCGCACAACATTAAAAAAAACGCTGGGTCTCTTTGCTTACAACCCTGGTGGCGGGTGGGTCAGCTATTCCGATTGTATAATCCTAATTAGTGTTAAAAAACAATCTGGGTAGCATTTAAACGCGCGGCGGGTCTTAATTTTGATCCTGAGACGGATTTGGTCCTTTTGAGCCGGATTTTGGTCCTTTTAAGCCGTATTTTGGTCCTTTGCCGTAAAAAAATTGAGAAAATAATCTTGAACTCATTTTATACACCGTTATTTTTTAATCGTTTAACTCCCTTAAAGTGGGTGTTCTACAAACGAAACAAAACTTTTTTTTTGCCAAAGAGACGTGGGTTGAAAAACGACAAAAAATATTTGTTTTTAGGACCATTTTTTTTTTATTATTTTTCGATCTACCTATGTCTCTCTCAAAAATGTTTAGACCTCAGTTTACCAACATAAATAGCCGATTAATTTGTAAACATCTGTTTTTGTTGACATTTTTTTCATACATAATAAACGACAAAAACAGACTGTTAAAACTTAATCGGAGGTTTAAGTGTTGGCGGACTCTTTATTGATAGAACAATTTGGTTAAACTATTCAAAAATAACGGTGTATAAAAGTGATTAAAAGAAAAATGATTAAAAGAAACATGATTAAAAGAAACACGATTAAAAGAAACATGATTAAAAGAAACATGATTAAAAGAAACATGATTAAAGGATATACCCCCCGCCCCGCGTTTTCGCAGCCCCATAGGAACGACGACACACAGCGCGCGCTTACATGTCGCTCGCTTTCCAGGTGGCAGAACGGGTGGAGAAGTGACGTCACATCCGCAGCCTCGTGTGTCGACGTTCCTCCGCATCTTACGGACCTCACTAGCATAGTATAATTTTTTTTTCACCTTTTTTTTTACTCATCACGGACGGTTTTGACTCTGCGCCTTGTAAATAGTTTAACAGGTTTATGATGAAAGGTGCGTCGAATTACACTTGAGAGCAAAAAAATCGACGTTTCTTTTAGCTCTTTCCGACATAGAATCAGTTGAGATACAGTCACAGAATAGATGTAAGTACTACCGTACAGAAAGGGAACTCCGCCCCGCCCCACAATCAATTACCTCACCGCGCCCCGCGAGTTCGTAGGCCAGTTCGTGTGCTCATTCAATAGCCCTAGACTTCACGCACACAGTTGCGCGTGTGCAAAAACGTCACTGTGTAGCGTCTGTGTAATAGGTAGTTGAAACGCGGCGTTTGTAGGAGTGCCCGGGGAGTGGTACGAGGCAAACATCTTGACTTTCAAAGAGCAATTAAAATGGTACCAATTTTTACATTTAGCTGAAAAAATTTGACAGAAACTTAGCTGACATGGTTTTATTGCTCTCAAGTGTAGTTGCCGGGGAAATATGTCTTATTTCAACTATTGGTTTTTTCGTTGGATTCATAAAAAAATGTGCCCACCTTTCGGTACTATATTAATGTTACTAATCGTATTATCCGATATATCGGTAAAAATATTGGCTATATAAAAAAAACATGTAAATATTTAGGTACTTAAATTGACATTATTATCGATGTGACTATGAATTATAATTGTTTATAAAAAAAAACTATAATCACGTTTTGCTGTTTGTAACAATTTTTTTTAATATGCAGTGCAATAAATGCGTTACAATACAGCGTATATGCAAGCGTTATATTTAAGCAATAATGAAGAAAAAAATATAAAAAGAAAATATAATTAGGAATATTCGCTTGACTGAAAAATATTATTCAATTACTATGTGACGAAAATATAGTCCATAATATAAGCTAATCTATACTTCAAAATAGTTAGTCAAATATAGTTAAATCCATTGATATAACGAAGAAACTATATTCATAATGATTTAAAAATGGATACTTGTATCGTTAAAATCATTAACAATTACAACCGTTAAAATAAAGTTATCAAAAAACCACGCATTCTTTCTTTTTTTACAATAAATAAAAGTCTATAATAAGCCGATTTGAACCGTATTTCTGCGGTTCTAAGGTATATTTTCACTATTGAGAGTCAAAACTGTCCCCAAATTTTGTAAGGGCGGATGTTAGGTGCCGGACGCTACTAATAAAATGGCTACTTAAGTCCTTTTAGAATTCATATATCTGTTTGGAATTATTTTGTGATTTATCTCTTTAAAAACATATATTAAAAGCAAGACCACTTAAATAGCTGTCTTGCTCTAACTGGCCTGTTTCTGTTTGAAAAAAAAGGAGAGATATATCAAAAAGTGATTTTATACAGATAAGTGAATGTCCCTTACCCAACACGGGTGCTTTTAAAATTACAATCGACAGCGCGTCAAAGTGAACGTTTGAAATATAGCAAAAATCGGTTCTATTTGATGTGCTTTCGAATGTACATGTATATCAATGATATGTTATATGTTGCTTGGACATAATTCCAATAGTTTCATTTATGTGACAACTCGAAAAAATATTTTGTAAGCGTTTTCAGGTTTTTTTTGTTGACTCGAATGTCGTTTGCCTTTTTTTAAGCTTTTTTTTCTTATATAAGTGTAACATATATCTTACTAAATGACGTATCATTGATATAAACATTAAGAAACTGGTTTCAAATTGAAGAGTGTATAAAAAAATACTTGTTAAGTAAATAGTTATTTGAAAAATTTAAGAAAAAACGCACTTTTCTCTTTAAAAATCAGTTCAAACATGTGAGATTCAGTTATAAGTTAATTATTATTATTTTAAGGATGATCAGCATATTATTATTATTTAAACTAACTTGCTGATCATATACAATTTTCAGACAATTCTCTGATTATTAATAGCAACTTAAGTTGCATAACATTTCTATATAAATCGATTAGTTATTTTTTATAGTAAGTTAACTTGCGGTAACTCTAAACGCGTACCAATTAACATAGTTTAATGGAAGAAGGAGTTAAAATAAGGGAATGGAAACTATCGTATTTTCGTTTCGTTACTTTTAAGTTATTGTTAGTTTAACATTTACAATTAATGAGGAATCCTGTTATGTTACTTTTAGGTAGAATTAGGAATGTATATAGTTTTGAATTGGAGGATAGCTCATTTCGTTTCTAGCGTTCAAGGGTGTGTTTTCTAGGTTTTTTCCCCAATTTTTCTATAGTCTGTTTATCCTAACTTATTTAGTAAACAATTTATTTCAGTTATCATACGTATTAAGCTTTCGCGCTCACGAGACATGAAATTAAACACTTGTGTCCGTTAAATAGTGTTTTATTTCAAGTTGTCATACTTTTAGGCTCGTATTATTGAATCAAACTAAAAAAAATAATATCTGCTAGAGTACAGTTAGAAGGGGATGGCGCTATATGCGATATATATATCACCATCCCTTTCTAACTGTACTTAAGCAGGGATTGAGTTTGATTTTATACGAGCTTGAAACTTTTATATCGTTATTTAAAAATATGTTGTCATATATTAAATTGTCATTAATAATTATCAACTTTTTTGTGTGGAAAATCATTTGTTGTATTTTAAAAAGTCATATTTCAATAAAGAGTTTGGTCAGGATTGTTTACCGAATAGGACAAGTAAGGATAAGAGACTATACTGGGATGTTCTACCGTGGAACTAATGAGAACTTTTCTCATGATTAAGTGCTAAAAAAAGTAGCTATATTGACAAACAAGTCTTAAGTAGTCCTACGATGTAACTGCTAGTAGAACAATCGGGGAAAACGCGTCCATATGTTATGTTTTTTATACACTATCTTATATTTTGTCCAGAAAATTCGAACATAGTTTCTGAAGACAAATATTATTGCTTGCAAAAAGTATTTAAGCTTTAAGGTATCTCTGCCCACTATACCATGGCCGTGTTAGGAACTTGTCAGGCAAAAAAATATTTTTTGTATTGAAAAGTATGACAAGTATGGCCGGTGACGAAATGGTCTAGTGAGAATAGTGTCATACTTTTCAATACAAAGTTTTTTTTTTGCCTGATACGGTATAGTGGGCAGAAACCTTAAAACATAACCTATGGATTCGTAACGTTAAAAAAACGCCCTCTCAGCACCTTATCTGAAATTAAGACGATTTCAGAGTCCGCCGCCGAACAAAATGGTAATTTGTTAGTCAACGTATTATTGTATTTATTAAAGAAACTATGATACTATTATGATATAGCAAAGAATCGGCCAGGTTTCTTAATGAAAAAAAAATGTGATATAATGTTTCGACTCAGGTATGTGACGGTTGTAATGTAATATTGTTGTATATGTGTATACGTAATATTTAATTTTGTATACTTAAGCTAAATCTAGCATTCGCGTTGCGAAATAACGAATAGCTTTGAAGCTAGCTAATATCGGTTTATTTTTGCAATGCTTGATTACAATCAACTAATTCGTAAGCGGCGTTTTCAAGATTTATAGTATACAATGTATTACAAAAATACGGAGTTTTGTTAAATGGTAGATAGAGACCATCAAACTGGACAACTTTTACAATTGGACCAACTGTGAAATCGCGAAAAAACTCAACTGTTTCCATTTTGATATTTTCGTTATAAATTTTTGTATGAAACAGCCGATTTTTTAAGCGATTTCAGAGTTGGTCCCATAGTAAAAGTTGTTCAGTTTAATAGTCCCTATCTACCATATTCGGGATTACTGGTATTTTGTAACACATATTTTATACTAATGTGCGTCTATAGAATGGTAAAGATTATATTATAATAATATGCGATTCAACATAAATTCTTATACTTGACAAATATACACGTATTTTCAAAGATTATTTTGAAACCAAACTGTTGTTTTTCTAAAACTCCACTTTAAAGTTTCACTATACAGGGTTATTTGTAAAACACCAACAACCTTGTAGGAGTAGATTACTAACATCATACAACAACGCTTGTTCTTCGACTTCTGAAAAAACTAAAGAAAATCGAATGGGGAATGTCCGAAAAAAATAAAAATGGCTGAATATTTTTTTATAGGTACAGTTATATATGAATATAACTGTAGGCAAGGAAGCGGTGTACGATCTGAATTGCACTTTATTGTGTCTGAGCAAGAGTCGCTATTTATTTAAATGACTATGCGGAGTGAATTTTCTGTACTTTGCACTATTATGTATTCTGTGGCAAAGGTATAATCGCCATTCTGCTGTTACTTTCGTACATTTGTGACGTCGAAGAGACTTTAATTTATTTAAAAAAAATTGACGTAACCGAAAATTCTGAAACTTTTTCTATTACTAAGGGAGCTTATTCCTACCTATAAAAAAATATTCAGCCAAATTGATTTTTTTCGGACATTCCCCATTGTCATACATACTCGATCAGCTGTTCGGACTTTTGTATGGAAAGTTGATGTTTTTGTCTTTTTCGGAAAAGTAGAACAAACCTTGTTGTTTATTATGTTAGTAATCTATTCCTGCGAGGTTGTTGGTGTCCTTTGTTCGCTTTAGGACAGATTCGCTTTAATACCGATTCTCTTTACGGCAGATTCAATTTCAATTTCAATTCAATATTCAATTGTACAAGAATATAATCCCTCGATCTCGCGCTAACATTATTGCTGTCGGACTATGATACTATGGTCATATAGCGAATCTATCGTAAAACGAATCTGTCTTAAAGCGAATCTGTCCTAAAGCGAACAAAGGGTTGGTTTTACAAACCCTGTATTTGTAATAGTTGGGAGCGCCGCGCACGAATTTGTCTGTTTATATACACATCAACTTTGTCTAGGGATACAGGTGTTATTTTCATACAAACGAGGTAACTTTGAAGCCTTGGTTTTCTGCCAGGGATGTACCGTGCTGTAATCTGATATGGACATCCAGGGACTAAATGGAGTAGATTCAGATCGCTATACACACCCAACTGATCTGATCAGCATTCTAAAAGATTAATGGGTCAGAGTTCTCAGTTTGAGGATTTCCATCGGTTTTTTAAACATGTCCATTACGTTTTTAGAATGCTGGTCAGATCAGTTGGGTGTGTATAGCGATCTGAATCTCCTCCATTCACTCCCTGGATAGCCGTCATCAGATCACAGCACAGTACACCCCAGGCAGAAAACCAAGGCTTCAAAATTACCTCGTTTGTATGAAAATAACACCTGGTATCCCTAGACAGAGTTGATGTGTTTAGTTAAAATAAATTTATTAAAGTATCTGTAAATTCATCCACGATTAAAATAGTTTCTGCGCCGTAGTTAAATGAAATTAATCTATAAACATGTTATATTAGAAGAGGTTATAGTATGCAAGAGAGAGAAATTAGCAATTAAAGACTATTTTTAAAATATATAAGTTAATACGCACCCAGTTTAGTAATCTGTGGATGAAATTGCGGATTTCTAACTATTGACTTTGCCAATTAACTGTGGCTGTATTATGAATTTCAAAATTACTTTTAATATACTCTATACAACGTGTTACAAAATAACCCCTAATGCAGAATAGGGTAGATAGGGACAAACAAACTGAACTGAAATCGCGAAAAAAATCAGCTGCTTCATACATTTTTATATTTTCGTTATTAATTTTTGTAAACGGCAGATTTCTGATCATTCATGATTTCTGAGTTGGTCATAGTAAAAGTTACTCAGTTTGATGGTCCCTATCTACCATATTCGGCATTAGGGGTTATTTTGTAATACGTTGTATATAGCAACTGTAGTAAGCAATTTTGTATGCAATTTGGCACAGCGCCTCTTGCGGTAACTACACTGAACTAAAAGTTGTCATACAAATGTCAACTACAGTCGTTATCGAATATAGTAACTGTAAACTCATAATACGCCTTCTATAAATAGAAATTGAAAGATTTATGACTGAATCGCCATATACAGGTTAATTTTTAGTTACCATCCAAAAAGTCCATGAAACTGAACTTTCTCCAAGAAATGTGTCAAAATACGCCGCAAAATGTTTGTCATCATACTAAACTGTCAAGCGATCTCTTTGTATAGATAATCAAAACATTTTTTACATATTGTTTTTTAGAGAAAGTTTTTCGGTTTCATGGACTGAACCCATCCTTAAAAGGAGACCCGGCCTTTTATGCTGATGTTGTATACTTTTTGATTTTTTTAATCTGTGATTTATGCTGCTGTACTTTTCCACTTATTAGTCTGTCAACCAAATGACAAACCAATGCCAAATCGGAAGTCAAATTGACATTTCGTTTTCTTAATTTCGAAAAAAAGGAAAAGAATTATGATTTATGCAGCCACTTTTTTTACATTTGATATAGTGACTTGTCTGCCCTTTGAAAATTGAAAGTGGATAACGGAACGTTTTGCCAAATTAGCAAATTTGTCGGAAATTAGTCATTGGCAATGCCAATGACTAATTTCCGTAGTGTTTCCATATCAAAAAATATTCATAACTAAATAACTATTTTTATACATGCGCTCAAAATTAAACAGAACTTGATAAATGTAGCAAATATTATCAACATTATAAATAAACATTTTTTCTATGCCGAGTGCCGGTTTTCCTTTGGGTGACAACTAAAAAATTACCCTGTGTATAAAAAAAAATCTTATATTATTCGTTTGCATGTTTTTCAGATTTCTATGCAATACACTTTTCTAAAATATACCTTAAAAATATTTTTTGAAATACCTCTTTGAGTTATTTAGATGATGGGGTTGTATATTCTTGTTATTTGTCTTAACGGGTGGACTTTTGGACCCATGGGTTCAATAAATATTGCATTTCTTATTAGTTAATAGGATAATTAATTTGTGATGTTTAGCAAAACACTTGTATGTGTTTAGGATGTTCTAATAAAAAAATTAAAAAAATCGGTGTTAGATCATATTTCTAGTTTGTTAAATACTATGTGATGAAGTTAATTTGTCCATTTAGGATTTAGTCAAATAATTAATGTTTAGTAAATATTACTTTGTAAAAAAGTTCTTAACCCCCCATCAACGAAATAATAACTATTTTAGTTAGTAATCGAACCAATGCGTTCCAATAAGTTCACCCTTAGTTATTTTAGCCTGATGTAAGTCTAAAATTTTCAATAACAAAATAAAAAAAAACTATAAAAAAATTATATTTATACTTAAAATCGGGTTTGTCGTGTTCTTTTCGCCGATTAAACATTCTTATGAAAATGTTCTTTATCAATTTTATAGAAATCGATTAATCCAAACTGTTATTTTGATTACATAAAAATGTTATTATTTTGAGATCCAATTAAAAATAATTGCGTCTGCACACAGAGCTTTGCTGTAGTCTTGTCAAAATTTTGTAATTTTCAAAAAAAATACAAAAAAAATAACAGTTTTTTGTCCAATATGGCTCTGGGAAATAGATTCAACTGTTTTAATAAGCCTAGATTTTAATTATAATAGAAATATAAACTTATGTTGCATAAAAACCATTAAAACCAAAAATAACTAAATTTGAAAAGGAAGCTTTAATTTTTTGTGTTGAAAAAAAAAACAATATCTTTTTCCTTGTAACTTGTTGTTTTCCGATTAAAATAATTATGAATTTTCCTTAATAAAACAGATTAGATTGATTACGAATAAAGATAATTTTGAACTATTATTATTATTAAGTATGACTTCTTTAAGAAGAAATAAATATTTAAAAAGTCATAACGAAATGAAAAAAAAATTCATTGGCACAAAAGCTGCAAAAAAATCCTATGTAAATATATTTTCTTTTCTTCATATAAATATTGATGGAAAATTTTACTCCTTAAACTGAATTAAAGTTTAAACTATTTCAAAAAAATCCTGCACTGATGATTAAACAGTTTTATAAGATAACTAATTATTTTATTACAAAAAGAAGTTAGGCACTTTGCATAAAAAAGCTGTTTCATACAGTTTCATATTTTCGTTATGATTTTTTGTATGAAACAGCTGATTTTTTTCGCGATTTCAGAGTTGGTCCCATAGTAAAAGTTGTTTAGTTTGATGGTCCCTATCTACCATATTCGGCATTAGGGATTATTTTGTAACAAGTTGTATAGTTCAAATGCCAAAGGATATTGGGTATCGATAACTGCTTTTTGTAATAAGACAGTTAATATAAAAGTTATGTAAAAGGTATTAAATTATCATTTTTAAATACACAGGCGGATTGTAATGACTTCGACGAATCACACTGTTACGCAACACGCTCCGTCATACGTATTTTAGTAGAAAAATTACATATAATTGCGCCGTTTGTGTTACTTATACGTGTGTTCTATACAAACTTGTCACTACATACAACTTTAAAATCTACAGCTACGCATTACGCAGCGTGATGCGTTCCAGTGTGATCCGTCTTATATAACACTTCGTATTTCTTTTACGTTGCCATTTGATTGTAATATTGGCTTATGAAAGACTGATTAAAAATAAACATTTTAAGAACTGTATTGTTTTGTGTTGTTATTGAACGTGTCTACGTCAGGGATTGAAATACTGTTAAAATTATAACGATAACGTAAAAACACCGTGATTCCGGTAAAAACGTTACATTATGGTAAAATAACGTAATATTATGGTAAAATAACGTTATATTATTGTAAAATAACGTTTTATTATGGTAAAATAACGTTATATTATCGTAAAATAACGTCGTATTATTGTAAAATAACGTTATATTATGGTAAAATAACGTTATATTACGGTAAAATGACGTTATATTACCGTAGTAACGGAAAATATATCCAATTAACGTTATTTTAAAGTAACATTTTCAATCTCTAATCTGCGTGTGTATTCATAAGGAGGTAGTTTTTTTTACTTTTCATCACAGTATTTTATTTGGTCCAAAATTGGTTTGAGTTTTCATTTAGTCATAAACTAAATTCTATGTTTTCGATTACTAGTGTCAATCTAACTCATGTTTTGGATATTTCTATGAACCCAAGATATTTTACGTCTTCCCACTTGTTTCGAAACTAATAATTTATCTATCTAATAAACCGCGTCCTTTGAAATTTTATGAGGTATTTTATACAGAATTAAATTAGTTACTTTAATTACACTATCTTTAGTCGAGTCAAAAATAATAGGAACAATTGAATTTTTTGACGTATATTGTTTTTATTAACATTACATAGCCCCTTACGAATACATACACGATATTACAACCCGCGCAGATAAATAATGGGATTAAAAATGGCGTCGTTCATATTCACTTCTCGCTTGCACACTAAACGCCACATCTACCGCTTTCTCACTCCCACTCATTGTGGAATGCGCGGTGAGCCGCCATTTTCAATCCCATTCTTTATTTGCGCGGGTTGTATTTGATTGCATTTTAACGAAACCCTTTGAAAGCGTAATTTGTCTTATTACAAAACAATACAGCACGCTGAGTAAATTATATTCATTGGACTTTGTACCCTAAATATAGCATTATAAGGTCTAAATCAATCTAGGCTGGTGCTATATTGATCGTATATAGGGTATTGTGCTGAAAATTATTGTTTTTTTTAGATTTTTAAAAGATGTAATTAACATTTCATAAGTCAATAATACAATGTCCTCAAAACTACTATCTTTTCCAGTTAAGGTGGTTCGACAATGTGCTCAGTAGCGCCACCAATGAAAATAAATCAATTACGTTTTATCAAGGGCTTAGATGATTAATTTTGCCCAAATAAAAGAGTAAAATGCATTTTCCAAATATAGTTTCAAAAACTCGAAAGTGCATCTCAATAGTGCCAAAAGTGGTCACATTTAGCAATATCGAGATTCATAACTTATTGCTTATATTTGAGGGCTTAGAATAAGTTTTGGTTATTTTCGCAAAATAACCAAAACTTATTCTAAGCCCTTTATAAAAAGTAAATGATTTATTTTAGGTGGCGCTACTGAGCTCATCGAACCACTTTAATGGACAGATGTTCCTAAATCACAAATCTTCAATATTGCTGTATTCATAAGTTTAATCTATTTCTCGTCCCAAGAGTAAAATGTGCGCCATTTTGTGTTTCCTAAAAAACGCGGCAAATTCGTCAACTATCCTAAACTAGAAAGTAAAAACAGTATAAATATAAGTACTGTGGTAAAAACGTATGTAATTCGATTCGCTCGCAGTATGGGTATCACTAAATATTTGTTCTAAACATTTTTCCAAAGATGTACGTTTTGAATTTATTTTTTTAGTAAAACGGGAGGAATGCTTCAATTGATGCTGTATATATAGTTTTAATGGAAATAAAGGCATTCTTTCTTGGAAGTGGTTGTTTTATTTATTTTAGCTACACCTGTCTGTGGCAAAAAGTAGAAACGAAACGAAAATTATTTTTACATATACAATAATACTAATTACAAAGAAAGTTTGCCAAAACTTTTTGCCATTAGGTAGTTACGGCACTTTTGTTTTGGTTAACACTTTTCTATACTCGATTAGCTTCATCAATATTATTAAGTTTTAAGACGAAACAGTAATGTTACTTAAAGCATGGTCAAAAAAAGAAAAATCTTACCCCCCTTTTTGCTTCGCCGTAGTCGGGTAAAAATCTAGGTTTGCTCCGGCGCCACATTAGTTCTTTCATAGTTCTTGTCTCAGATTTAACGTCAATTCAATAGAGAGAAAATTAGGTTCGTAAGTTTTCCGCAAAATGGCGTATTTACGGGTTCGATTTAGGTATTAAAAACACAGTCTCATGTAAAAATAAATTATATTTTAAAACAAAACATTAACACAGTTCACACGTAAAATATATGGAATGAAAGTACCAGACATCCACCAAGTTTCATTACAACTACTCGTTTGAAAACATACTAAATTTCTTAAGGGTCTTTTTATGTAAGTAATATTTATCTAATAAAGTGAATTTTAATCATGTCTAAATCTATTATCATTAAGATATTTTATGATGAACTAACTAAAAACCATCTAGCGACCAGTAATAATTACGAATTCGTAGCTGTCAAACTGTTTGACAGAAGAAATCGCGATAGCGTCGCGGTTAACGAGTTAGATAATACGAATTTTGGAGCATTTCCTTGCACTTTGTTAGTTCTTTGGTTGTTCGCAGGAGGCAGCACTATCAGAAACTCGATTGCTGGTACGAAATCGAGTTTGACAGCGACGATTCCGTAATTATTACTGGTCGCTAGATGGTTTTTAGTTAAATAATCAGCCTGCGGAAATATCTGTGGACTACAAAACTTACAGTTTGAATATATTTTAAACTTAGGCGAGTAGTTAAAATTTAACACCTATAATAAAATATGCGATCGACACGTTCATTGTCATTTAAACATAAATAATTACGTCATAATTTACCTAAATTTCAAAGAGTTGATTTATCAGTCGTTTCAACTTTTCAGCTAGAGAGATAAAAATGCATATTTTCTAACTAAATTGACGTAAAAGTTAAGAAAAAACATAAAATGTATGTTTTAACAAGAAATATTTGTGCTACATTTATTGTACAATAAAGTTAACAATTTGAATTTTCACGACTATATTTTTAAATATGGGTTGACATTTGAAATTTTCGTTGTCACTTCGTTAAAAAAATCTACGGAAATAATAATTAAAGGGTTAGGTATAATGGCCGAAACCCACCTGATGTAGTTATTAGCCTGCGTTAATAAAGAAACAATCTATAAGGCGTCCACATATTATGTGTGTGAGCGAAATAGCATGACCATTATGTCCACATTATGTGTGAGCGAGATAGCATGACCGCCGGCCATTTAGATCGATTCTTTATACGTAGGTTCTGCGTACACATACCAGCAAATAGCTGACCTATATTAGTACCACGTTAGTTGCGCAGTAACAATTTTACATACAAAAAAATGTATTGGCTATGGTCGGGTTCAAGTTTATGCCGCGAACGTCATTGCATTACGAACACGCACGTCACGTAACAGGGTCAGTACCCGTAGCACCAACAGCTATGGAAAAAATAACGCGCGTAAAATCATTCGATAGTGCAATTTTGTATTAGAAATTTGAACAACGCTATCTACCGCCGAATAGCGAAATTAAAATTTCCATAGATAATTCTCTATCGAGTTATTTTACGCGCGTTTTTTTTCTCGATAGCTGTTCGTGCTAAGGGTACAGGCCTCCTTCACTCGCTCAAGGTCGCGCGATAAGCACCTACAACTAGCCGTGCCTACGAGGGCACAAGTGAGCAGCGGGCCGCCACACGCCCGCTTGTGTACTCGCGCGGAATCTTAATGCCTGCGTAGGTATTGTCTCTTTATAATAGTAACAATGTCGAATCGCCATTACTATGCCGTGTACGGATGTCAAAATCAAAAACCAATAAACAATTGTCGTTTTTCACATTATTATGATATATACTACACAGTTCATTGAAAGGAAGACGACCCTAACGTTGCGTCGTCAGAAAAGTTAAGAGCTCGCGATAGAAAGAGAGGCAACTACTATTAGCGCTGCGCGACCTGAATTGCACTTTATTGTGTTGGTGCAAAAGTCGCTATTTATTTAAATGACTTTGCGGAGTGCTGCTTCTGTACTTGTACTATTAGTTATTCTGTGGTTAGGTGTCTGCGTGTCTCGTAACACAATAAAACTTCACGACGTATGCATTCGGTGGGTTTTCTTAATTAAGACCTACTCAAATGTCAGCGGTATTCTCTACCTGGGGCAATAACGATATCGGAGGTATGCGGATAACGCGCTGTTTAAGCCATAGCGGAAATTTACCGCCACCGAAGGCGGTAACGGTACTGGCACGCGACCGATCCGGCTGCTTTCGCGGGCCGGATTGCTGGTGCTCGCGGGCCGGAGCTGGCCCGCGGGCCGTAGTTTGGAGACCCCTGTCCTAAACGATCGAAACTGCTTGTCAATTACACATTGAATCGACTTGGTAATCACATTTTGATAATCAAGGAGCGATGCTTGACAAGCACCACAAAATAGATAGATTACCGTGGCCTATTAAAAGTAGACCACGCCCCCAAATGGTAGTGGTGGTGGTAATGCAATGTAAATGATTGACAAGAAATAATTGATCGTCTAGGGACTACTTTAAATGAATATATCAAAAGAATGATTAGTTATACATGATTTTGCCTTTCAACATCCATATTTCTAACATTAACGTAACGGACAGTATACCATAGAGAGCAACACATTCGCCATCTTGAAATTTGTTATCTATGGTTTTTGTGCATCATAGCTCTCAACGCCGAAAATAGTTATATTTTATTTGGCAAATATGAGTTACTTTACAAAAAGAGACAAGCATTTAAATTAAACTTAAGTTATAAAATATGCGTAAATATTTCTCTAGTTTTCCCCGTAGTGTGAGCCGTTGCCGTAAATATGTCGATAAGGGTGCGCGCACACCGCGTCATTTCTTCTTTTTCATTTGTTTCGCTTTCTTCTTCTCTTCTCGTTTCTTTTCTTTCTCTTTTATCGATTTGTAGAGTTTGTAGCCGAAGAATACTGGAAGAGAAATATTTTTTAGAAATAAAGGAAAGAAAAAAATTTTTTATGTATATAAATATTAACATCAACATTCAAGGCTCTGGCACAAATGCTCGGTTCATCACAAATATATGGCTTAATCCAATAAGTACAGTACGAACTACGAGGCAAACATCTTGACACTATTTCGACGAAGTGGGATAAGTTTGCGCATGTGCGTGCACTTGCGAGAGTCCACAATAGTCCACTTGCGCGAACTTATCCCCACTCTGCCGAAAAAATTTCAAGATATATGCCTCGTACTGTACTTGTATGTAATGTTAGAAGTTCACCTTACAACATGTATGCTGTAAGCTAAGGCTAAGTGGCCATTGTTTCGCGTCACAAGCAT
Organism: Agriphila geniculea; assembly: GCA_943789525.1. NCBI lineage: Eukaryota > Metazoa > Arthropoda > Insecta > Lepidoptera > Crambidae > Agriphila > Agriphila geniculea. The sequence goes on along the minus strand of OX038897.1, from coordinate 1,675,929 downwards.
CGTATCAAGTATCAAACGGATTTGTGATCGTGCTAAAGAAAGATAAACTTCTCTCTATCAAAATGTAAGTACAGCTCGTGCACTAAACCTTTTTTGTAAGTACTTAAAATTGCTACTGCGCAGGTCACGTGGCACTAAAATTTGGGTCATGCATGTTATTTTGCGCGAGCTGTATAGGATTGACATTGTTTGTCGGATCGCAGTAAAGAAATATAGCGCTAGGTACTTTGATAGTCACAAAATTCCAGATGAAAGTGGGTGGGTTAGTGCGAATGTTGCAGCTTTGTACACAGCAGCCATTGAGAATTCTCGAAATGACTACAGAGTATAATCGGTCAATTGACCGATTCTTGGAATGTATGATTCTGTAAACGACTGATTCTAAAAATGACCGATTTCTTTGGTAAACAGACGATTAGGTGCGACGACGAGCGAGCGTAGCGAGCGAGGAAGTCATTTGGTCATTTGGGAGGCTCATTTGGTCGAGCCAAATAAGCCGCTTATTAGCCTGAGCATGCTCAAGTGGATACAAGGCTTTAGGTTCCACTGCGACCAACAACACACTAGCCGAGCGAGCGAAGCGAGCGTGCCGCGTCAGCGGCCGGCGAAATGATAGACGTGCTGGCGTGTATGCATTATGCCACAAGTTGTTATGATTTAGTAATCGTTATGGGCAAAAAATGTGTAAATATATGCAATAAAATGTAATGGTTTTTGTTAATTATGATAATAGTATTAATGTGGAAATATGCGTAAACATTTATTCGGTATTAATGTTATGCGAATTGATCATTCTGCTAATTTAGCTCCAAATTAAGTACTTATAGACATCATGTTAGTAGGGCAGTTGATAGCATGGACTACCACGACACGAATAAGACACGGTAGTCATACCCTTTAACATGTGATTAACCTCTTGATAATAACAACTTTATATAAGACTGTTAGTAGTGAGAGACAAGAAAAATTCAGAGAACGCATAATAGTAAAATTCAGTTGAATTGTTTATATTATTGAACGCCAAAATATTTATATTCCTTAGTCTCCTATCCTATAGCTAAAATCGATTGAGTTTCAACAAAACTCCAAGTTAGAATTCTCCGCCAGTTGATAGAGATAACTGCAACGTGCCGGACTACAGCTGCGCCACAAAAAAAAAAGTTGGAAATCTGACATTTTGACTATGCCATGATGAAGTCTATAGTTTGTCGGAGTTTGTCGCCAAAAACCAGAGTTTGTCGGTCTTCCATTTAGGAGATACATGTGGCTCAGCTGTAGAGACGTCTATACAGCTGCGCCACACAGATCTCGAAAACGGAAGGTCGTAGCGAAAATCTGATTACTTGTATGTATAGCCGTTAGTTTGTCGGAGTTTGTCGCACAAAAGCCAGAGTTTGTCGGTCTTGCGTTTAGGAGATACGTGTGGCGCAGCTGTAGAGACGTCTCTACAGCTGAGCCACACAGATCTCGAAAACGGAAGGTCGTAACAGAAATCTGATTACTTGTGTGTGTAGCCGGTAGTTTGTCGGAGTTTGTCACCAAGAACCAGAGTTTGTCGGTCTTGCGTTTAGGAGATTTGTGAGGATACGCTGTGGAGACCTTTCTACCTGGATCTTAAGAACGGAAGGTCGTAGCGATAATCCGATTAGTCATATCTATAGTCGGTAGTTCGACCGAGTTTGTCGCCAAATATCAGAGTTTGTCGGTCTTGCGTTTAGGAGATATGTGAGATTTTCGCTACGACCTTCCGTTCTCGAGATCCAGGTAGAAATATCTCTATAACATATCCCCACATATCTTCTAAACGTAAGATTGACAAACTCTGATTTTTGGTGACAAACTCCGACAAACTAATGGCTACACACTCGAGTTATCAGATTTTTGCTACGACCTTCCGTTCTCAAGATCCAGGTAGAAAGGTCTCCACAGCGTATCCTCACATATCTCCTAAACGCAAGACCGACAAACTCTGGTTCTTGGTGACAAACTCCGACAAACTACCGGCTACACAAACGAGTAATCAGATTTCTGTTACGACCTTCCGTTTTCGAGACCTGTGTGGCTCAGCTGTAGAGACGTCTCCTACAGCTGCGCCACACGTATCTCCTAAACGCAAGACCGACAAACTCTGGTTTTTGTGCGACAAACTCCGACAAACTAACGGCTATACATACAAGTAATCAGATTTTCGCTACGACCTTCCGTTTTCGAGATCTGTGTGGCGCAGCTGTAGAGACGTCTCTACAGCTGAGCCACATGTATCTCCTAAACGGAAGACCGACAAACTCTGGTTTTTGGCGACAAACTCCGACAAACTATAGACTTCATCATGGCATAGTCAAAAAGTCAGATTTCCAACTTTTTTTTTGTGGCGCAGCTGTAGTCCGGCACGTATAACTGCATTATAAATAGAAATACCAATGTAATCATAGATATAGGTTCAACGTACCCAGAAGTGAAATAAATATGAAAACTATCACTCCAACAAGAATCAGTTGGTTTATCACTGCTTCCTTAACAGCATCTTCCAACCCGTCCAAATTAAAAGCGTTAGGATCGCTCAATTTCATAGACAATTTATTTGCTAAGCCTTCCTTTATTTGCTTAGTAAAAGTCTCTTTGTCCTCGTCACTCATATGGTTGAACTGCTCTAACACGCCTTTTAATTTATCCCTGATTTCTTCCGACTCTTCATCCTCGGGTGTGGTAGCAACCATTTTTTGTAAAACAGTCAGCAAGTCCATATTTTGAATGGACTCTGTGATTTTCTCTTTAATGGCCCCTCCGATTGACATTGACGGCTCCCCCTCCATTTTCTATTTTGCGCGGAAAAAACTTTTTTTAATAAAGCGCGCGGAATTAAGACATCCGTCAGTCGTGCAAGATGCACCTAACTGAAGTGCAATTTTAAAATAGAATCTCTTATGGGCAGAAGCCAAAATAGAATCATGCAAGCGTTGTTATAGTTTAATTTAATATCAGTTACATTGTTAGTAAATGAATTCGCCATTAAGTTAAATGATTTAACGATAAAACTGTCCTACATACATAAAATGACTGATTATATAATAATTGTTGCAGTCGTTATCAACCACAATTGATAACCGACAAGTTATAAGGGCTAATAAACAAAGCATTGGTTGTTAAGGTTTTAAAAGACCAATAGAAATGCGAGTTTAAAACAAAATCAATTATGAATTTCTGTTCAAATAATTAACTATATCTTTGCAAGATTAACAATAAATTTCTTACCCTGTGCTAATAAGTCAACACCTAAAGATAAACTGAGGTTTATCATTATTGTTTATCGAAACAACATAGTCTCATATCTTAATTAGTTACAGAAACGTATAATATAGGTAAATAAGTATGACATTTGGCAATAATTTCTCAATCCAAAACATAATCTTCTTTTAGATTTCTTAAGTTTTTATCAATATTATCAGAATTGTTAGATCAATCGTTTGAATCATATACAGAAGGTCCAACATTTATCAAAAATATATAATTGCTAACTAGCGGCCGCTCTTGACTTCGTCTGCTCCACGTTAACTTTTTAACTGAGTTCAAAAAAGGAGAAGGTTATTTCTAGGTGCTATGCTATACGTAGCACAATTTATACTATTATTTCAATACCCTCGATATTTATTTTAGTGAAAAAAGATAATTATAGCCTATTATTACCACTATCAAGTATTCTGTGCTATTCTATTGCCAAATTTGTAATAAAATTCATCAAATTTGGTTCAGAGGTTCAAGCGTGGAAAGGTAAAAGACATTAGGTACAGACTTACTTAAACATTAGTAATGTTAGTATGGATTATATTCGTACGTGTCGTTTTACGCTTGGACAACCGCCACGATAACCGACGAACGATAAAGAGAGGATAAGTGACCTATTTTAAGAGATAAACTTTATCAACAAAACTTTAAAATATTTAAGAATTGAAATTGAAAATATTCTACATGTTGCACTTTTCTACAAAGCGCATTGTTTTTTAAACCTACCGTTATTAGGTATTTTATAAAGAAAGAAAGTGGAAGTGTTGGCTGATCGACACCCTACGCAACGCATTTTTTAACCCTTCGCGTTCTAAAGTATAGAAATCACACAAAAAACATCGGGAGCGATAGAAAAATGCTAAAGGGCGCGTAGAAATCTGACCACTCCCCGAGAGGTAGAGCAAGCAAATTCACTTGGCACATAGAAAATGGGTCACCATTATCAGATTATATTCATACAAACGAGGTAACTTTGACGCCTTGGTTCTCCGCCAGGGATTGACTTAGCTGTGACCTGATGATGGCCATCCAGGGAGTGAATAGAGGAGATCTAGATCGCTACACACCCAACTGATCTGATCAGCATTCTAAGAGATATAAGGATCAGAGTTCCGAGTTTCACGATTTTCATACATTTAATTCTATTTTCGCGTTTTTATAAACAAATCCACATTCTCATAGAATTTTGGTTAGATCAGTTGGGTGTGTTTAGCGATCTGAATCTCCTCCATTCACTCCCTGGATAGCCATCATCAGATCACAGCTAGGTCAATCCCTGGCAGAGAAATAAGGCTTCAAAGTTACCTCGTTTGTATGAAAATAACGTGGTGCCCCGCTTTCTTTGAGGCACAGTAGTTTGCTTAGAAGCTGCTTTATTTTTAAATAAAATGGATTTAGTGGCATTGCATGACCTTCATCTTTGATAGATAAGGCCGAAGATAGAAGTGCACTTTACCCTAAGGGCCTAGTCTCTGACTGAACCCTCAACCAGTGCGAAACCAGTTTCATTCCAAGATTGGTCAAAAATATTAGTTCTGGTTTGCGAATATCCAATAACACAGTTTCAATTTTGCATTCCAAAATGTTGTAGCTGGTAAGTAAATATTAAAACATATAATCGACACTTTGGACCCTGTTGAGTACAGCATTTTGAAGAATACAATGATATCCATAGACTATATATAGTAAGGAAGACACTCAAATGTTTCTTTTCTGACAGAAAAGAATGGGCAGAAATCTCTGAAATCAATAAGAATGAGCAGATTTTCTTTTCAAGGTTGTTTCAAAAAGTTTCTCAGCTACTAAGAAAGACACCATTTTACTCACAGATGACAGAAAACAGGAGACCAGCCAATCCCAAAGCCACATACGTCCCAGTAGCGGGATCCATGTTGTCTCCCATCACAGGCATATTCCCGCCCAAAAGAGCTTTTAAATTTTCTCTCATATCGTCAGTTAAATTTCCATCGTTTAACATTTCCATGAGTTTCTGCCTCGCCTGTTTAATGTCGCCGGGCTTAAAATCTTCTAAATCCATATTTTCAAAATTTTCAAGGTCCATTTTATCCATGTTTTCGGCCATTTTTGGATACGATATGTGACTTCTGTGTGCACTCGCGAGGATTGCGTTGCGTGTAATGTCACCACGCTGTGGTACACGTATTGAAAATAGAGGTGGTGCAAGTCAAGAGATATGGCGAGTTATCGACAAATTGGTGCAACCAATCAGCCCCGATTCCAGAGGGGGGGGGGGGGGGGGTCAAACAGGCACCCTCAAGAGGGCGCCAGAATCGTTATATAAATTAAAAAAAAAATCATGTATTATGTGGCTGGGCTGTAAGGCCATTATTTTTTACAAAAAAAAATCAAAATTACAAGGTTGGATGAAACTGACTAAAAATCGCGCTGCGCGGCCTTCTTTTTACTATAGGCAGGTATTTTTCGGGAAAAAATCAGGCATTTTGTGACGTGACGGACTACAGCTGCGCCACAAAAAAAAAGTTGGAATCTGACTTTTTGACTATGCCATGATGAAATCGATAATTTGTCGGAATTTGTCGCACAAAAACCAGAATTTGTCGGTCTTGCGTTTAGGAGATACGTGTGGCCCAGCTGTAGAGACGTCTCTACAGCTGCGCTACACAGATCTCGAAAACGGAAAGTCGTAGCGAAAATCTGATTACTCGTGTGTGCAGCCGTTAATTTGTCGGAATTTGTCGCACAAAAACCAGAGTTTGTCGGTCTTGCGTTTAGGAGATCTGTGTGGCGCAGCTGTAGAGACGTCTCTACAGGTGAGCCACACAGATCTCAAAAACGGAAGGTCGTAGCGAAAATCTGATTACTCGTGTGTGCAGCCGTTAATTTGTCGGAATTTGTCGCACAAAAACCAGATTTTGTCGGTCTTGCGTTTAGGAGATATGTGAGGATACGCTGTGGAGACTTTTCTACCTGGATCTTGAGAAAGGAAGGTCGTAGCGAAAATCTGATAACTCGAGTGTGTAGCCGTTAGTTTGTCGGAATTTGTCACCAAGAATTAGAGTTTGTCGATCTTGCGTTTAGGAGATATGTGAGGATACGCTTCCGACCTTTCGTTCTCGAGATCCAGGTAAATAGGTCTCCACAGCGTATCCTCACATATCTCCTAAACGCAAGATCGACAAACTCTGATTCTTGGTGACAAATCCGACAAACTAACGGCTACACACTCGAGTTATCAGATTTTCGCTACGACCTTCCTTTCTCAAGATCCAGGTAGAAAAGTCTCCACAGCATATCCTCACATATCTCTTCAACGCAAGACCGACAAAATCTGGTTTTTGTGCGACAAATTCCGACAAATTAACGGCTGCACACGCGAGTAATCAGATTTTCGCTACGACCTTTCGTTTTTGAGATCTGTGTGGCTCAGCTGTAGAGACGTCTCTACAGCTGGGCCACACGTATCTCCTAAACGCAAGACCGACAAATTCTGGTTTTTGTGAGACAAATTCCGACAAATTATCGACTTCATCATGGCATAGTCAAAAAGTCAGATTTCCAACTTTTTTTTTTGTGGCGCAGCCCTAGTCCGGCACGTCATTTTGTGCATCCTAGACAGACTTATGTAGATCTTCCCTTACGTAGTTGGTAACCCTAAACGCAGGGCCAGAGGGGGGGGGGGGGGATTTGTTGAATATTGTTTCGAAGAGGGCGGCAAATTGTCTTCTGCCCCCCCTTTTCGAAAACGTAGATCCGGGGCTGCAACCAATCAATCAAGCCGTCAATCAAAATATACTTAAATCATTTAAATCATGTAATTTTTTTCTTCACTAAGCAATGGTAGCCAATCTACAAACGTCCACGGCGGCGAATCTCGGTACCATGTTTCATACATATTCTTTTTTGTGTTTCAGTAATCTGTGGTAATGTGGTGTGGCCTCGTGTGGCCAATCCCAACACAAAATAGCCTATTTTCATTCTGCTGAATTAAAGAAGCTAACTTATTTAGCATTGATCTAATCTAAGCCAATCAGTCAATGACCGGGTAAATATTTGTAACAATAAAGTAGGTTCATAAGTTATCGATGTTGTTCATAGTTTTTAACGCCAAGTATAAAATATGAACATTTTAATAATTTCATAACCAATAGCGAAAAAATTTACTAACGAAACTAGAGGTAGATCTGGACAAAACGAGAAATGGATCAATTGCAAATTGGACGAATCGCTAATGAGGTAATTTGGAGTCTGGACTAGCCACGATGAAGATGAGACGTAAGGTCGCCTTTTTCGGACACATGTAGAGAGAATCCTTGCACGAGTACCCACGGCTAATCTTCGAAGGCAAAACGGGAAAGAGATGTCCGGGACGTCCGAGACGCAAATGGCTGAACGACATCAAACAGTGGATTGGACTTGGCTATCGTCAGTTAAAAGATGCTACATGGGACCGTAAAAACTATTGTCTACTGACCGCCAAACTTCAGTATGAAGATGGCACGAGATGATAACTAACCGCGAAATTTATCACGCCTGAAAGATTTTGTTCTTAGCAGTTGAATTTAATAGTAATTACGTTTATGGCGTCACAGAAGATCTAATTTACATGAAACCAATACACATGAGACCCGTAAGGGCACTGCAAAGGTATTAGAATAAAGTACCTAAGTAATAAACAATTTTATATATTCTTGATCGAAGATTTTATAACTTAATATAAAACAATGACATTAAGCTTATGAATTGGGCCACACTGCTATGTATCAGTGACAAACACAAGTGTTTTGCCTATTACCTTGTTTTTATTACAGTATAGATAAGTTATGTGATTGTAAAGAATGAAGTTCAATAATTTGATAAATGGTAAGTAAGCAAGATTGTTTATGTCACCATTACCGGTTTTGTGGTGCATATTTCAGTAACTTTAAATGATTTGCGAAGTCGATTCCTTCATGTGCTTTCAAATGGTTTAGTCGACAAATGCCAACTTCTTAAGTCTTATGTAGGTAAAATATTTTTTTGCAGGTTGGCCAAATGTTTAGCCTTTTTGAAAAAATATTTTTGCTTGAGAAGCTAGGCCTTACAAGAGGTCTGATAGCTTTTTGACAGTGCAAGCCATGGTCTCGTCTTAGCAAAATTTTGGCAAATTGTTTTTGGTGGGATTTCCCTTCTTTTTGTTTTTGTAAGTTGCTTAGGACAATATTTTTTAATTTTCTTTTTTTTTTCTTTTTTATTTTTGGTGTATTTCGTGCACATCAGAGGTACCTTTTTTCATAGCCCACTCTCTATCTTAACAAGGTGTCCCTATAATTTATACCGGGTGTAACAAGACCTTCAACGAAGCCGAGGTCTACGTATTCTGCCCATCATCAGGACCATTTCTGTTCAAAATTATTGCTGGGAAACGATTTAGATTTTTGGTGTTACAAAGCATTGCATACTTTACCACGCAATGTGACGCGTACATTAGACCGCGCCTGCGAGTGTATGCTACACAGCTGCGTGCGGCCGAGTTGAAAGGCAGCGTTTATGTGCGTGCTCATGAGATACATCGAGTGACGACGTTTCGAAGCCATTGTTTGTTACGAAATATTTTAAATTTTGATGATGTTTCATTGGACAAAAAGTAGGAAATAACGAATAAAATAAGATTTCATAAAAATATTGAAAAATTTTTTTTGACTTTGACCTCCAATAACTTCGTAGCTATTAGTTTCCCAGGTATAGTCTAAAAGACAAAAATGGTTCTGATGATGGGCGGAATACGTGGACTTCGGCTTCGTTGAAGGTCTTGTTACACCCGTTATTAATTTTCAGACCACTAGCATGTGTAATTGACTTTACGGAAGTCTCATTACAAACTTCCATTACCTACCTAGTTTAAGGGGTTGAGGGGTAAATGTTTCAAGTTATAGATTTTTCGTTGTTTGTGTAATAATACTAGCTTACATAAAAAAATTCTGCTTTCTAGGACTTCAGGAAGTACTTCCTTCTTAAGAATTTTAGTGATCATCAGTGACAGTGAGTGAGGCAGTGAGGAAATCGGGTTTTTAGATATTAATAAGAGAGCATGTGAAATCTTCCCCCGTAATATCAGAAATCTAAATAGATTGGTACTGCAAGAAAGACCTCATACATCACAGCTATTCTAAGAGCTGTCTCACTATGTGCGTATAATTGTTTAATAATATACCTTTAATTTAAAAAATTGAAGGTATAAAATAGCTATTGCCGGATTTTTTTTACGACATTAAGGATTTTCTTTCTGACTAAAAGATATACTTTAACTGTAATTTAAATTGTAAACAATGCCTACGTATTTTCAATCCAATATTCAGACACTTCAAATGTACTTAATTTAATATTTTGTTTGACATATAATAATTTAACATTTAATTTTAACAAGACTGTATTGATTAATTTGCATGCATGATATACAAACTAATTTTAAATTCCAACTTAATTACCATGTTTGAAGCAAATAAATAACTATGATTATGAAAAAAATCTAAAGTAGAAGAACTTATACGTAGGCCACACTGAAAGTTTTGCACAACTCAACTCAACTTGCATGTCGCAGTACTCTCCATTACATTCTAAAACGTTTTTGATTTGTTGAAACCATTATTTTTAACATCATTATTTGTCTGAGGGCATGTTTTTCATACGCTATCACCTTAAATGAGAAATTTCTCACCGTATCTTTAAATTCTAGGATAGCAAAGAAATTGCAAGATGTAAGGTCTAAAATTAATGCAGAACGGATCATGAACTCTGACTTTTCAGAGACGAATATGACTTTGTCCTCATCGCGGTATGCACTGAAAAAATGACATCGTGCATTAGGATTTCACTTCTTGGTCGTTTTTCCTTACCTTTTTTAACGACAAATGGTAGTGATCTACTCACCATTAACTGTGTTTTGTTCCTCAAATAGGTTATTTTAGATAGGACCCGTCTGGGAGAAAAAGACTGCAGTAAAATCCTTGCCCACGATTCGCGCCAGTCTAATTTTATCGGTGTACTGTCGACTTCGAACATCCATATAAAAGAATGTTGCTATCTTTCTGATTCCGGAAATATATATTCATATTTTATCTTCCATAACAATATCATACACATCATTTAAACGACTGTGTTTGCACTTTAACAACATATTTTTTACATCAATCCATTCGATCCCGTTTTTTAGATGGTGAGTTCATTAAGAATCCAGCGGCAACAAAGTTTCCTAACTTTTGAATACTGATGAATATTTTTTCAAATTTTATGTCATATTAATCTCCAAGTATCCTCAATTATCTATGATAAAATATGCCGGATTTCTTGAATTAATCATGTGGCAATAGTCATCTTATGCACAGTGATCGCATTTGAATGCCGACCTTCACCAATTTCATCATAGGAGAGACAAGAAAACGATTACATTCTGCATACCAATGCTTTACGAAACTCAAATAAGGTGCTTTCTTTTCTAAAAGCATTTAGAAGTGAAGCAGTACAAACTTGCAGTGAAAGCGAAGTTTCAAAATCATAAAAAAATGACACCCTGAAATCTTTTTGCGATAATTTCATTTCTGCTACGGGCGACGAACTTCGCATTGTGATAAAAAACAAACGACTCGCAACTTCCGGTCAATTTTTATTTTAATTTCATGAATGAGTTCTAAAGTTTAAAAAAACATAACATTCTATATTCAAATATTTGTGTGTCGCCAGAAGTGCAAAACTTTCAGTGTGCCCCATGCTTAGACAGCCTGACGCAACTCTCTCAGTAAAAAACGATCTATGAAACGGAGGCGAATTTTAAACTTGTCTAAGTTTGAAAGAACTTTGACAATCCACAAAGCAGTAGATAATTGACAACATTCGAATTAAGGCGTATTATACTTAGCCCCATCAAAGAGTATCTATCATCTTTGACCGTTTTACCGCCAATGCCGTTTGACGTTTTTCTTTTGTTTGTTTTCGTTGAATTTGCCTCCGTTTCATACTCACGCTTTTCTGTATGACACTCCCGTCTCTTATAACGCTAGTTATTTTTACATTCTCTTTGTGCTTAGACCTTAGTCTTAGAGCATCGCGGCTTCACCAGAAGCGCGTCTTAACGCGCTTCTGGTGAAGCCGCGATGCTCTAAGGCACCATGTATGTTTAATTATTTGATTGAAACATTGGTACTTAATAGTTTAATCATATCTCGAGGTTTTGTTTATCTAGTATGATCCAAACCCAAGTTATGAGGGTTCAAAAAAACGACGAAGCGTTTCGAAGAATAGTAAGTACTGCCCTTGTGCTTAGCTTGATCGTCTTGGCAGATATAAAATATGTATGTTAGTAAAACGAGGAGCTCGATGGCGCTGTGGTTTAACGCCTGCCCCAACTATTGCGGAGGATAAGCAACTTTCGCAAGGGTCGGTCAAGGGATGGGTGACCAAAAATGTATTATATCGAGCTCCTCCGTGCTTCGGAAGGCACGTTAAGCCGTTGGTCCCAGCTGCATTTACAGCCGTTAATACCCACCAACCGCATTGGGCACGCGTGGAGAGTTATGGGCAATCCTAATTCCTAATCCGCCCAAGAGGAATGCCTGTGCCCAACAGTGTGGACAAAAAAAATGGCTGATAAATGGCATAAGTAAAAGGAGTGCACTTCATATTACTCACATATAACAGAAAGCAGGAGACCAGCCAATCCAAAAGCCACTAACGTTCCTGTAATGGGATCCATATCTTCTCCCATCAAAGGTATTTCTCCACTAAAAAGATCTCTCAAAGTCTCTCTCATAATAATATCGTCAGTTAGATTTCCATCTTTTAATATTTCTATGAGTTTCTGCCTCGCCCGTTTTATGTCCTCGGGCTTAAGATTATCTAAGTTCATATTTTTAAGTTTTTCAAGGTCCATATCTTCCAAGTTTTCAGCCATCTTTCTATTTCTATGTATATGAGTGCACTCGCGAGGTAGGTAGCGTGTAATGGCACCAAGTTGTGGTACACGTATTTAAAGTTAGTGTGGCGCAAATCATGAGATTTGGCGAGTTATCGACAAGTTTTTGATGCAACTAATTAATCAAGTTTATTTATTCAATCACTTAAAAAAAAGCATTTTTAACCAACTAGCGAATCTGCTAGTCTAGCTAGACTACTAACGTGCCAAGAGCCCGGTGAAATTCAGTAGATTCGGTTGGCACGACTTAACTAAATTGACAGGACGAAACTGAATTTAAGTATTCTCTTCTTGTCCTTTCGATACAGAAAGAAAAGGATGGAAAACTAAATTTAGTTTAGTCCTGTCAATTTAGTTGCTGCCAACCGAATCGACACCACCGTTCATCATTACAGTCGCACGACTGGCGAATTCCACAGCTGGTTATGTATAGGCCTCTTCAAGGATCTTTACAACAATCGGTCCTGCGCTGCCCTGATCCAGTGGCTTCCCGCAAACAGCGTTAGATTATCACGCACCTTTAGAATTACAATGACATAACTGCAAACAACATGATTTCGAGAAAAACGCGTTTGAAACTTTTTGTTTACTCTTTTCTTAATTACTCATTTTAGAATAAAAATTGTATTTAATTTTAGTTTAAAATTATTTTTGGTTATATTTACTTTCTTATTGATTCAATGTTTTGCTTTAGTACTTTGTAGTTCTATTGGTAATTAAAAATTGTATTTATTACTTTACATACCAAATCAACAAAATATATTCAAATAAATAACATAAGAACAATGACTTAAATTGTAACAAGCGTCATTGTTCCTTGAAATATTTAGAAAAATCCTTGTAGTCCTAGTTGAAAGAAGGACACAAATTACAGTAAAGTCAATGTTCTTCTTCATTTTTTGTAAACGAAAATGGTCTAATAACCTTAGCGTCGTTGTAGCACTGTGAGGCAACTTACTCTTCCCACTTCCCGCGAGTAACTGACCAAGCAATGAGGCGTTGTTGTCTTTAAATCCCGTTCAATTTAGACTTTTGATACTATTGCCATCTAAATATATTTACGATAATTACTAAAGAGTCAATGTTGCTTACGTTAGTTTGTTATTTTTTTGGTGTACCTACTTAAGTCAGTTTCATGTTTTTTTGCATTTGCGTAATTGTAATTCTAGAGTTGCGATCAGTCCATTTTGTCAGTGGCCAGTGACTTATGGAGCGTCTTTCGGTGCTTGGTCGCCATTTTAGAACCCTGTATTGGAGTTAATTTTTTCTAATGTCTAAACATAGACTCTAAAGTCTAAAACAATATTTCTTACATTAATATTAACTTTATGTGACAATGACAAACATAAGCTTATGGCTTGGGCCACACAGCTATGGAAGTATGCATCAGTGACAAACACAAGTGGTTTGCCTATTTACCTTGCTTTTATTACAATTCAAGTTAAAATAATTTATGAGATTAAGTGAAGAATGTAGAAGTTCAATAATACTATGTATTTGATTCAGCAACCGTTCTCCTACGACCGATTTGCTATTAGACTGTTCGTCGACAGGACGATTCATTTACTTCCATTTCCCCAACAGAGTCTTTCACCTACGGACTGTTCGCCGACAGGACCTTTGGTATATGTCACTTTTTTGAAGACACACCGTTCCACCTACTGAATGTTTCACCGACACGACGATAAACCTATAACTCTTTTAACTACAACCCTTTCCATCTACGGACGATTCGCCGTCAATATTAAGGCAAGCGATATTAAAAAGAATAATAAATAAATATTTCAGGTCAGGCCGCACCACTCAGGGCCACACAGAGCCATCTTATCCCAAATTAAGTCAACTTGTGCTATGGGTACTAGATTACTTACTTATAAACATACTTATTCTTTTTTTGTAAATACATACTTGTAATAAATAAATACATAATTATAAATATAAATTGTAGTTTTAATTACTTACATGTTATTCTATTCTTTGTAAATAAAATATATATCACGCTTATACCTAAGTATTAGATTAAATGCCTGCTTTAACTTTTTGAAATTTGTTACTTCTAACACGTATTTGTTCCTAGTATGCAAAATAAATGAGTTTTAATATAAACCATTTCCGGTGTAATAGATAATAAATAACAATGAAGCAACTGCAATACTTAGGTACAAACGTGATATATATTTTATTTTCAAAGAATAGAATAACATGTAAGTAATTAAAACTTCAATTTATATTTATAATTATGTATTTATTTTTTACAAGTATGTATTTACAAAAAAAGAATAAGTATGTTAATAAGTAAGTAATCTAGTACCCATAGCACAAGTTGACTTAATTTGGGATTAGATGGCTCTGTGTGGCCCTGAGTGGTGCGGCCTGACCTGATTTTTTTTTTTTTTTTAATATCGCTTGCCTTAATATTGACGGCGAATCCTCCGTAGATGGAAAGGGTTGTAGTTAAAAGAGTTATAGGTTTATCGTCGTGTCGGTGAAACATTCAGTAGGTGGAATGGCGTGTCGTCAAAAGTGACATAGTGACATAGGGTTGTAGTTAAAAGAGTTATAGGTTTATCGTCCTGTCGGAGAACAGTCCGTAGGTGAAAGACTCTGTTGGGGAAATGGAAATAAATGAATCGTCCTGTCGACGATCAGTCCAATAGCAAATCGGTCGTAGGAGAACGGTTGCTGAATCTATGTATTTATAAACTATGGGCAGGATAGCTTGTTTACCAGGATGCAATTAAGTTCCAGTTACCTACTTGATAGATCATTTCATACAAATTCTTTTATATTTTTTATTAATACAAAAGATAGTGTTATTTCAAAAATGTGCAACACTTTCTATTCTAACCATGACAAATAAGCAACCTGACAGATAGTTATATGGCATGGCACTGTGGCCAATCTCAACACAATAGCCGATATTCATAGAACTCGGGCTTGTAAAATAAATAAATAAATGCCTGACAATTTCACACAGCGCTATCTAGACCCTAGAGTAGACCAAGGATTCCAAAACTATTTTGGACAAGAGATTTTTTTCCAAAATGAACTGATACCTCATACCCCCATAGCCAAATTACTTTAAAAATCCTATGAAATATTAAGTGCAATTAATAATGATTATTATTTATTTTTTGTTTGTATCAACCCCTGGGAAACTGATTTCAACCCCAAGGGGTTCGTTATCAACCAATTTGGGAATCCCTGCCCTAGGGCTTTGTCTAGATTAGACAAAAAATATATTTTTTCTGAAGTATATTAAGTATGATCAAGTCGCATAATTCTGTAAGATAGCTCCACTAGCATTCTGCTGAAATAACTACGTGCCGGACTACAGCTGCGCCACAAAAAAAAGGAAATCTGACTTTTTGACTATGCCATGATGAAGACGATAGTTTGTCGGAATTTGTCGCACAAAAACCAGAATTTGTCGGGCTTGCGTTTAGGAGATACGTGTGGCGCAGCTGTAGAGACGTCTCTACAGCTGCGCCACACGTATCTCTCTCGTCTCTCTCTCTTTGGAGACCGATCCTTGTTTGTTTCCCTCGTTTGTAGCCCCGTCAAGATGTTTAGCGGGCTTGTTGGTCGCGGTAACAGCAGCATAAGCACGTTGAGGTGTAGACGTGCTGCGGTGGCGGCCGGTGACGCATCCATATGCGCCGACTCAAAACTGCAGATGGAAGCATTTTGCGCTCCGCGTCGAGTGTTCACATTTGTGGCCTCAGGTGACCTACATACCGTAGCAGTGTTGCTTAACAACACAACTTGGGCACGCAACTCACTAATGGTGTTGTCTGAGGCCTCTAGTTTGGACATAACTTCGGCCAGGCTTGTTTTCAGGGAGGTGATGTCCTTCAACAGCCTGGTGACGTTGACGTGGTTGAATGTGACGGGGGGCAGCTTATGCAGCTACTTAGCCACGAATGACGGCATGTCGTCTGGCTCGGTCCCCTTTAAACAGGTGATGATGTCCTGGAGACTCTTCGCACCTCCTTATATATATATCCTTATATGTATATATTATCCTAATAGCATTTATCTTGGTTATCTTTTAACAAGGTCCTTAACTACAAAGATGGCCCGCGCCTCCTTGGAAAGTTGCTGCACCCCCCCTGGGGGGCGCGTCCCCCACTTTGAAAACCCCTGATCTAAACCTATCAGTCAGTAACCCGAATAAATATTTATTTATATTAATACAGTTG
Source organism: Agriphila geniculea (assembly GCA_943789525.1). Classification (NCBI taxonomy): domain Eukaryota; kingdom Metazoa; phylum Arthropoda; class Insecta; order Lepidoptera; family Crambidae; genus Agriphila; species Agriphila geniculea. The sequence goes on along the minus strand of OX038897.1, from coordinate 1,659,519 downwards.
GTTGGTTCATCGGGTGTCAATGTTGTCATAGCTTTTAACACCAAATATAAAATGTCAAATTAGGTAATAAAAATATGCATGTAAGTAAAAGGAATGCACATTATATTGCATTATATGGCTAAAAAGCAGAAGACCTACTTACTTCCATAAAAAATTGTGACTGCTTTTAAAAGTAATTAAAAAATTACTAATTATAGTTCAAACGTAGAAAGCAAGAGTTTGAGATGGTAATAAGAGTAAATATGACCTTATAGACTGAGCATCAGCCATTTTTAACGTCCCCACTGCTGGGGTACAGGCTTATGGGTGTATAAGGAGGATGGGCCATAATCCACCATGCGGGCCCAATGCGGACTGGTGGGTGTTAATGACTGCAAATCTAGCCGGGACCAACGGCGTAACGTGCCTTCCGAAGCACGGAGGAGTTCAAGATAATAAATTTTTGGTCACCCTAGGGTTGCCAACCATACTTTATAATAACGTATCCTACTTTATTTTTGGTAATTATACTTTATACTTTTACATACAAATAAAGTATGCAAAAATACTTTATTTTCAACCTTTACTGTGATGCGTAAAACATACTCATCATGGGTACTTAACGATTTATAATTGCTGAACGAAATGTTACCTATCTTTCCCAAAGAACTTTTTTAATACATCTTTGATCTTTCCGATTCACGCCAACAGCGCCAACAGTGATTACGCTCGCGACCATGGGCAGCGTTAGCGTTGTCATCAGCGCGCTTACGGTTGATTCGGAACGGATTATTGGCGCTGACAGCGCTGTTGGCGTGAATCGGAAAGGCCTATTAAGTACAGTAGAAAAATGGCAATATGTACTTAAAAATGCATCTGATAGCTTACCAAATATAAAAAAATATATTTCTTACCTACTCTCCATTCCTGCCACTTCAGCTTTCACTGAAAGAGTTTTTTCTATAATGAATCTAAAGTGGCGAGAAGAGAGAAATAGAGCATCAATAAATTTAATTAAAAACGAATTGTTTATTTATTTAAATTTAAACGGTGATTGTCAAACAAGCTTTGTAACATCTAAAGACAACAAAAAATGTTTAAAGCAATAAAAACATAAAATTTGAAAAATACTTTTTTTTCTTCCTAGTACTTTATTTTTTTCCTATCCAAACCACTTTATACGTTTTTTTTGTCAAAAAAAGTTGGCAACCCTAGGTCACCCATCCCATAACCGACATAAAGTTACTTAACATCTGCAATCGCTGGGCCAGGCGCTATACCACTGCGCCTCCCAGCTCCTTATAGTAATAGTAAATATATTTACCTGATAAACTGATCACAATGATCCCAGGAATGATGAAAACGGAGTTCGAAAATGCATGCTCCAGAGGCCCGTCTTGGCCGCCGCCTAAGTCTACCATTTTGGCGCTAAACTGATTCAGTTCTCCTTTAATACTGCAGCGGTTACTTCTTCACAACTGTTTAATGTTAAAACACCATTGCAGAGGCTTCTATTATAGTTTATCCAGTGAAAATTGCAAGATTTCACGGTCGCTTGATTATTTTATTGACGACAACAATCCGAACAATTGACAGTTCTAGTGATGCACCTAATTCGTTTTAAGATAACCGGTAACGTATCGGTATCGGTTACCGATTTCTGAGATGGCATTCATTGTTTGCATTATCTAAATCAAGGATGGCCAATATATTTGCCAGGTGGGCCAAATTTTTTAGACCACTGCGGCGCCTGGCAACAACTTTAAGCCGGGCTGGCCGGCGCGCAGTGCTACCGTGCGCCGGCCAGCCGGCCGATCTCTGGCGGGCAAATTCAAATGCCTTGGCGGGCCACTTAGTGGCCCGCGGGCCTGGGTTTGGCCGGCCTTGATCTAAATCCTCACCATTGAAAATTAATGAATTATTTGTAACTATTAAAAGTACTTACTTACGGTGACCTTGGGAGATAAGAAAGAAAACAAGGGATTGGTTTTAATTTGTCCGTTACGTTATTTAGTTATCATATTTTACTTGTTATCAATAGTTTCAGTAGCTATGCCAGTTACTATTTGTCCTTATTCTTTGGCAGAGGCCCTTAATTATTACGTATGACCCATTGTAGTGGACATTATGTCTTGGGGTTGGTTATTGTTTTAGTTTAAGTCCAGAGTTTTTTGAGACGAGTACACATAATTTAAGTCATGGTATAATAATATGTTAACGTGAAGTTACAAGTTGTGTTGTGTTCTCGTTTCGAGTATCAAATACAGAGTTTTTAATAGAGTGCAGACTTTTTGTGTCGCGTCCATAGTTTCAAGTGCAGTTTTGAGGATTGAATGCCTTTTAAATCTACGATCATCACTGAAACCAGTGCTTTGTGATTTTTACTTTAAATTATCTTGGACTAACTGTACTATCACGTAGAGGGAAGAAAGGGATTGATTAAATAACACTCTTTATTCAATTGATCGGTTAAATGATAAATATTATAATTTTTAGTAATTATGGTTATTCTAAATAATAATATAATAATAATAATAATAATAATAATTTATTCAACCAAAATAAATAAATTACATTTTTACTTTACACTATTATAAAGATTTTTCAGAGTTACAAAACAAAATAAAATAACACCAACTCCTAAACTAGGACGAATCCTGTTTCTTAGGAGTTGGTGACTCCTCCCTTTAGCATTGCGTATAGAAACTTCTTAAAGCGCTGGTAAAGCGTTAAAAAAACGTAAGTATTATTAGGTTACAAGACTAAATGTGTGTGAGTGTGTGTGTGTGTGTGTGTGTGTGTGTGTGTGTGTGTGTGTGTGTGTGTGTGTGAGCGCGCGCGTGTGTGTGTGTGTGTGGTGTAATGAGTGCATTATTTGATTAAACTTTCGGTCTCATCGTAATTAAGAGATAACAGATATTCATGCACAGTTTTTTTTTAATTTGTACTTAGTAAGTGAGTATATTCGTTTTATCTTGTGAACTCTGTTATAAAGTTGTGAACTAAGAGCATTATATTGGTATTTAGCCCAAGTTGTACGACATCCAACCTGCGGACAAACAAGAGTACCGTGGCGTCTTGAAGACGTAACGTCATCGAGAGGCAGTAAAGAATGTTTACGCAGGATCAAACGCAAGATAGCCAACTGTGAGAACCTCACTCTCCGCATACAGTCTCACGGTTGGATAGGTCCTAGGCCTACATAGTAAGACCTTGAGAACAGCTCGCTGAGCACGCTCAAGTTTTAATAGGGATGTTTTGTTAGTCCCTGCCCAAACAGAAATGCAGTAGGATAGTATGGACTGGCATAATCCGAAGTAAACCGTAAAGAGAGTGGTACGGTCAGCTGAGTGACGTAGATTTTTAAAAATATAAATAAGTTTCCGGACTCTACCTGTAAGAGTTTCAATCTGGACATGCCAGTCAAGCCCATCGTCAAGGTGAATGCCTAAATACTTTACGCTACTTACAGATTTCAATGGCTTACAGAGACACGAATGCAAGTCTGTGTCCTGGCAATTGTGTAGTATTATATCTGAGGCTGAAGTAGTTAATTCAGGCTTGGGAGACCTGTCGATGTTAAATTTTAGAACCTGTGATTTATCAAAATTAAGTGTCAGTAGATTTGTGGACAGCCATTTGCTGACACAACGCAGAGCAGTCTCAGCATAGCACTTGGCAGAAGCCCAATTTTCTCCATATACCAAAAGAGCCGTGTCATCTGCATAAGTAAAGATGTTACAGTTTTTAAGAGAGAGGCGGCATAACTGGTCTATGTATATGAGGAAGAGCGTTGGGCCCAGAATGCTGCCTTGAGGCACCCCATAGCATATGGGTGCCTCATCGCTAAGCAAACCACCAATTTTAACGCATTGCGTTCGGCCAGACAGATAACTTCTAAACATGTCCAAACTGATACCTCGAACTCCAATAGACTCCATTTTGGACAGAAGGATGGGAGCAGAGACTGTATCGAAAGCCTTTGACAGGTCTAGAAAGATACCATAACACTTCTCCTTATTATCAATGTGCGATACAATAGCTTCTGTAAGGCTCGAAACAGCATCTTCTGTGGAAATACCACTCCGAAATCCATACTGGTTATCCGATAAGATGTGAAATTTATTAAGATATTTTATTAGTGAAGCGTTAAGGTACCTCTCAAAAATCTTCGATAGAGCCGAGAGAACTGAGATGGGTCTATAATTAGAGACACAGTCCCTGCTCCCCGCCTTGTGAATAGGGTGGACAACGGCTTTTTTAAAGCAGACAGGGAAAACACCGTTCTCTATACAAAGATTAAAGATGTGCGTAAGAGGTGTGGCTAAAGAAGATACAGACTGCTTAATCACACGCGGTGAGATTTCATCCCAACCTGTAGAGCTGTCACTGCGTAGATTAAGAATAAGACGCTTCACCTCTGTCTCATCGATGGGGAGGATAACAAATGAATTACAGACAGAATCTGAGTGGGGAGAGGGATTGTCCTGTGATGGGGACGAAGGAGCTGAAATTTTTTGGGCTAAATGAGTGCCTATATTTACGAAGTACTCGTTAACAGAGTTGATAGAGGAGATGTTGTCGCTCGAAATGTTCAGGAGTTCATCAGGAGATTTCTTAGCCTGGTTAGAGTTCGTAACTGTTTTAATAACCTTCCACATTTCTTTTGGGTTATTTTTAGCTTTTTCGAATTCGCGCTTTTCGTAATCCACTTTAACTTTTTTCAGAAGAGCATTGCAAAAATTGCGATACCTCAAGTACGTGGTTTTTAAGACGATGTTATCAGGTGAGCTCTTTAGTCTAAGATGCATTAAGTCGCGATTTCGTATACAACGAAGTAAACCGGCAGTTATCCACGGTTTAATAATCCTGTTTCTCCTCGGCACCTTTACAAATGATATATGTTTATAGATTATTGATTTAATACATGCAATCAGAGTATGAGTGGCTATATCAGGATTTGTTTCTTCTAAATAAGTAGGTATCATTAGGATAATTTGCTAATGTAGATTATTTATAGAATCAAAACAACGAAATATAAACATAGATTTTTATTGAAAATACACAATTATGTATATCTTTTGGCCTTAAAGTAACATCAGTGTATACAATACTAAACAATACCCACTAATGCGACATTCCAATACAACAGTTTTAATTAATAATATTATACACAACTAAAAATATTCATATCAGCGAGTAAAAATAGTTATCAATTTAATAATAGTATATTTCATGGAATGTATCGACCTTAAATACAGCTACAATGTCATCCGATTAATATAAATTGTTTATCATCGAGTATAATCATTATAAAAAGTGATCTTATTCTTAAATTTATTTACATCCAGACAAGTCTTTTTTGTAAATTTATTTTCAGTCACTTATAAGGTTTTTTCAAGCAATTTGAAGCCCCCCAAATGAAGAGAATTATCACAGAATATTTTGAGGTGACCTTCAAATTTACGTTACAAAGTTATAGTCCTTGCCTTTCATAATGTGTGATTTTTGTATAATTTGTATAATTATCATCTACCAAAAAATAGTTAAATCTTAGTAATCTACTGCTGTATATCTTGTAACAAGACATCAAACGCATTTTTTTTTCTTTAGAACAACAATGTCTTAAAATAGTTTGTGTTTTTCATTTGTCATGAAAATGTAAAGTGTTTATTCTAAGGCACTTTGAGAATGACATTGAGCGCAAATATATATTAATTTAAACCGATTTTTGGACACAATATATATCAATGTTTTGTCACATTACTGGTTATTTCGTGGAGATTCGCATTAAGAGATTAAATTGGAAGAATAAAAGAAAATATTTCATTTTACCAGAAAATTAATATTATCTATTATCACGGACTAATCAAATAATATATTTGTAACCAATAACATGGCAACACATGAGCTTTTTTTATAAAAAAAACTTTCGCAATTTTCGATTCGATTCACGCAACGCTTAGTATCTACATTTTCATTGATTAGGTAATTCAATTACATTATATTCAAAATAATATTTTATTGCATTCACTTAAAACATACAGTTGTGTGAACCAATACGAGATTTGTATTATTATCTAAATTACCTAACATATCATAAATTTATTTTACGTGAAAATAAACTTTTATTTAATTTTTCTTCAGGGGATCGAGATTATCTATTGAAAAATCGTCGTTTCCAAAGGTGATCCCCCGGCTGAATCCATCCTGTGACAAAAAATAAATTTCAAATTACAAATAAAAAAAATGAAAATTCGAATAAAAGAAAATAATACCTATGTACTTATGACTATATATTTAAGGTGGATCTACAAGTCTAGGTACATACTACTTTATTTTTGACAGTTTATATATAATGTTTCTGAATAGAAAAATACCTATAATACATATACCTAACTTAAACAAAATACTAAATTCTATTTGTGTATAATATGTTTTTAGATTTAAACTTACCAATCATTAATCTGCCAAAACCAAAACAGAAGCATTAAAAACTACTTTCCAAGCACGAATGCAACCGATATCAATTCTATTTGCTATTAAAAAACCCTTATAAAATTAAATTACCTTCATTTCCGAAATAGTTTTGTCTAGGAACCCGTTGAAACTGCTGTTTAACTCCACCGTTTGCTTCTCACTCAGATTTCCAAATCCATTGAAAGAATTACCGTAGCCATTTCCGAATATATTTCCTGCTTTCTGCGTGTCAAACGGATCGTATCCACTCAAGCCGTTAGTGAAGGAGGTGTTTGTGTTAAAGACTGATGTTTGTAGGTTAAAATCGCTTATGTCGTAGTTCGGTTTGGCTTGGTTTTGGAAAGCTGAGTTTTGCGGTTGCGCAGTCTGTGCTCCGAATGGCGGGGACCCGAAGAGGTCGGAGTTTAATGGGATCGGCTGTGGAGTGTGGGTAGGCTGCGGCGGCGTTTGTTGTTGAGGCGTTTGACGCTTAGACGCTTTTGGTGGTGGGGCCACTAGAAAAAATGTTTTCTTGAGAAATTCTATTGATAGAATTGACCTATTCCCGTTATCCCCACTGGGTGATATCGACAAAAAATGTTTTATACTTTTCTTCTATATATCTATTCCCGTTCGGGGGATATCTCCCAGTGGATGACAACGGGAATAGACCGTTCATACTTTATTTCCCGATATCCACCAGTGGGGGACAAAGGGAATAGGCCAGTCAACTAGGAAAATAAAAATACGTTTGCTTTATCATTGTTCTTTTGACAGATTAACATCAGTTTCAGTAGAAAAAATTAGTTCGTTCGCAACATGTCGAGGTATTTTAATTTATTGGTAAAACTATTATTAATTTACTAGCAAAGCCTTGAACTTTGAATTAGCTAAAATAATAAATATAAGTTAATCTATCGTTTTCATGCATCTGCATCTAGCTATAACCGATAAATATGAAGACTAGGATATGCTCAACCATGAACAACGAAACTAGAAAAGGGAGACCATACAACAAAAGAGCAAGTAGATATTTTTGAGTTCTTTTTAATGACTTGGTTACTTACAGAGCGGCGGCGTTGGTGTGACAGCATTCCCTACAACTGGCGAAGCAAAATGTGACACAGGTTCCGATTCATACGCACGTGGGTCGAAATCTACAACAAATAGTTATGATTGGTTAAAACAATGTCTGTATAATTTATTATTTTTGCAATTTTCGGATTTGTATTTAAAATAACTAAAATTACTTACCACTGTCAGAGTCTGAGTTGAGCAGCAATTCTTCTAGCCTTGGGCCTACTACAGGGTTCTTACTTGACGACATTTCTTTGGGTTGTTTTCTATAAATAAAAAATAAAATTGTAACTAACAAATAATTTTATAATAAGTCTTAACAAAAATGACAAGTTAGGAGCTTGTTGGTACAGTAGGTAAGCGCAATGGCCTGCGCTGCGATTGTTGAGGTTAAACAGTTTTCGCAAGGGTCAGTCAAGGGATGGGTTACCAAATTTATTATCTTGAGCTCCTCCATGCTTCGGAAGGAACATTAAGCCGTTGGTCTCGGCTGCATTTGCAGTCATACCAACCGATCCGTATTGGGCCCATTCTGGTGGGTTATATGGAAACATAAAAAATCATTGATGTCAAAATCAAATAAATGACGTTACGATAATGACCGGTTTTTTCAATCACTATTTTTTTAAACTTTTTTTAGCGTTATTACTTTGGACACTTGACTTCGGTATAAAAAAAATAAGTTATTATTATTATTTTTTCCGAATAAGGCTGGCCACATACAGAAGGAATTCCGTTCCGGAATATACGTAATTCCGAACGCAGCTAACCCATACAAATCTATGGACCTACCTACTACACACATGCGGGATTTTTCGGTACGGAATTTTCATACATTATCGATATACCGTTCGGAATTCCGAATCGGGATTCCGCCAGTATGTGATCGGCTTCAACAAGTTTTTTTTTCTACCGACCGAAGCCTGTCATTATTTTTCGTTTAGTTTCAATATCACCATGGCTATAGTTACCCCGGGTTAAAGTTCTGTTTTCCGTTGTGCGTGGGCGGCGGCGTGGACAGCAGCAGGTTGTTGTCGTTGCTCGAGTTGAACGTGTCCGTCGAGTTGTTCGATAGGGCGTCTGTCGCTGTGGCAAATAACGATACTTGTTACTTTGATTACAATAATTTACAATTTATAAACATTTTTTGATATTAACTGAACTTGCATATTATGACATATCACCGCTGGAAAGTAAAATACTTTAAAAAGCAACAAATATTGGCGGCATATCAGATGTAACAATAAAAATATATTTTGTCAGATGTGCCGTGTCGTCTGTTCACACAGTCAATGCCTAATTAAAACGTTGAATTTCTCCAATTGATTTTAACATTCAAAGTGTTAGTAGTAAAGTTTAAAATTGATTGAAGAAAGACAGATTGTGGTAGCCCAGCGAAGCAGTGTAAGTAAGTATAGACGGTTAATTTTTAAGTCTATCTAAAAATGAAATGGGGTTTTCAGACCACGTAAATGATCATTTTTTACCATGGGGCCAACCACGAAATCGCGAAAAAAAATCAGCTGTTCTAAACATTATAGTCGAGTCGATGTTGTACTTTTCTATGGTCCAGCTGATTTTTTTTTCGCGATTTCGTGGTTGGCCCCACCGTAAAAGTTGTTCATTTACGTGGTCTGAAATCCCCATTTCATTTTTAGATATAGTTAAAAATTAACCGTGTATAATTTCGTAAAAAATGTACTTTGTTAATTATACAGGTTGTATTTTTATTGACTATATAAATTTCAAGGGTGTTTTCAGTCCATGAAACTTAACAACTTTCATGAAATAAAACAATTTTTAACGGATACTAGCGTGGTTTTAATGAAAGTACTTTGGTCATCATCATTGGCCACAGCATCTTCATAGATGATTGTCACAGTGCTTGTGTTAGTCTAACATCCAAATCCACAAACTTAAGCGGTAACCCTTACCGCTTAAGTTTGTGGATTTGGATGTTTGTTCCTCAATCACGCAAAAACTGCTAAACAGATTTGGATGAAATTTAACACACAGATAGTTTAAAGCCTAGATTAAAACATAGGATACTTTTTATCCCGGTCAAAGATTCCCTAGGGATTTTCTGAATGTCCACGCGGACATAGTTGCGAGCGGAAGCTAGTATGTAAAAAAAAATTATCCATACAAATTAAAGGGCCACGTGATTAGTTTAGTAAGGCAAGACCAAAATTTAGTGGCGTATTTCGAGATTTCTTAGAGAAATTTGTGCAGTTCATGGACTAAGCACATATTTAAAATGTTTAGAGTTAATAAAAATACACTCTGTAGATTTGAAAAGCTAGGTGCAGAATTATTTTTTTGTTACCCATATCGGGGGTCTTGGTCCCGTTCATGGCGCTGAACCCGTTGGCAAGCGTGAGCGACGCCAGCTGCTGGTCGAGCAGCTCCGGCGCCTTGAACTCCGTGATGTCACTCACTCCGAGCCGCGACAAGTACGACGAGAGATCGTCCTTGTACGTCACTTTTGATAGTTCCTGCAGATAATAATAATAATAATAATATTTATTTTCTTTTTTCAATAATAGGTACCTATTTTAGGTTTAAGAACGCTCTCTATAGAGCCTTTCTCTAATAGGTACTCTTAAGTTTTAGTTTAATGGATTTTTTTGCTAAAAAAAATCCATTAAACTAAACGACACAATATAAAATATTGTTTAAGTGACAAAAAGTAGGTACCAGAAAGCTTCTTCGGAGTTCACTACAGAGAGATAATTCACAATTTATTGACCGTGTAGGTAGGGTTAAAATTGAAGTTTGCGCAATGATTGAACAAAAGTTTGAGGAAGTTTGATTTTAATTGCACAATATTCTTTAATTGCACTGTTTAGGGTCAACTTTGCCTAATATTTCTTTAATCAGTGACGTTTTCATCAAATTTAATAGTAACAATATAGACGATAATAATACTATTATATATTCTGAGATTATAGCTGCAGCAGCTAAACATTGTTCTGGCATCTTGCTGACGATAGCACACGAAATACCAATACGGATCAATACTATACTATATTGCACAATGTACATTATTGTGCAATGTACATTGTGCAATATATATATATATTGTTAAGGCTTAAAGGGAATTTCAATCTTATTGCGCAATATGAGTGTGCCATCTAGAGTCCGCCTTAAAGTCAAAGTCAAAAATTCAAAGTCAAAAAGCTTTATTCAAATAAACTTAATTATTAAGTACTTTTGAATCGTTTATATTTTTCTACCACCAGTTCAAGACTTTTGACGTTTCAGACTGAGAGACATCGATGTATCGTTTGCATTGCTAGGTGGAGTCAATCAATGCCTAAAAAATCTGGATAATATGTAAACTAAAACTATGGGATATTCCAATTCCTGGGGGGCTACTCAAATGGCCACTTTCCTATTCGTTCTCTAACTTAAAAATTAAATATAAACAATAAACTCCAAAATTACGCATCGTAGGCTTGTCAATTCCATACAATACAACAATGTCTGTGATTTACATAAACTTGCGACGTGTGACTTGATTGTTTAATTGCTTATTTCTAAGCTTTAAGTTAGCGAACGAATAGAAAAGTGGCCATTTGAGTAGGGGGGCTGATCCTGAGCCTAAGATATCGACATGTACCGGTTTTACCGGTTTTTTCTGTCACTAGTCTTGAACGTTTTTTTGTCTTGTTTTTGTGTCATGCTCATGTCAGTTTTGGCGCGATTTTATCGTCGAGTTCGGTTTTGTTTGTAAAAACTAAAATGATTAATTGATTAAGTATTGCGACCAAAAAACTAATAAGTATATTACTTTTCTGTGTTGTGACTTAAAAATTGTGTAGTTTTGTGTCAAAAGTGCCTACGCAACTGGACAAACAATATGCGGAATCATTATAACGAAATCACGGTAAGTTAATATTCTTTAATTAGAACTTACAGAATGGGCTGACCCATAGAGTAAGGTATTATACACGAGCTGACCTGTTACTTATGCTATACTTTAACAAACTAAAGAAAATATCACTGAAGACTAGAAGATTTTAGGTAGGTAAAGGTAAGTAGTACTTATTAGTAAAGTCTGTCCATCCTTATTTGTCTTATAATGGTAAACAATCTTCACCCAACTCTTTATTGAAATATTCATTTATAAAATACAACAAGTAAACAACAAATAAATAGTTAACAAATTAACAGCAATTTCATAAAGTTACTAACATATTTTTAAATAACGATTTAAGTTTAAAAGACGTATGACAACTGTCAAAACCTGTTTACTAAATAAGACAAGTAAAGATGGACAGACTTTAAGTACTCCTGCCTGTGTCTGTAGACTTGCCTACAATTGGTCGGAGACGAGAGTTAGGTTCAGTTTTCTTACCCTGTGACTTGGCTTTATGATGTTGGACATAACGGACATACAGTCCACCAAGAACTTTAAATTCATAAAGTTCTTGGAGTCCATACATTGGCACAATCCACAAGGGAACCGCCAAAGCATAAAAAGAAGAATGCCTTATAAACAATGGGAAGAGACAGAAGACAGACACATATCCAGAGGGTATCCCATAGTTGGGATTTATCCCCCCCGAAATTCCGTTACACAGAACAGGACTAATTCAAATTTAGATTCACTCGCCCGGCTTGCAGGAGGCTATCGTCCCACCCTGAAATAAAAGTGGATACGTGCCTGAGAAGAGACTTTAAAAGTAAGGTAAGTACTATGGGCAACAGCGTCGCTTAACCAGTTAGCAACAAAATTCGTGTGCGCGCGTATCGACCCTGCACGAACTAAACGTATGTAGTGACGCCGCGGCGTGCGAGCGATTTTAGCCTTAGGTACAATACGAGGCAAATATCTTGAAATCGGGTGGGTACTGCGCGGAACGCTTATTTTGGGCATGCGTAGCGGTGAGGGGCGCGGGCGGCGGGAGAGGGGCGCGCGCTATTGGTCACTCACAAGAGCACATGTGCGAATTATCCCCACTTCGCCGAAAGAATTTCAAGATAATATGCTTCATACTGTGAGGTAAGGTACCTAGGAAAGAGTTTTTGCAAAATTACCTACTTACTTTTATTAAATTATACCTACTTATAAAAGATAAAATTACCTGTAACCGCGTTTTGTATGTGTTCATCTGTAACTCCAGTTTCTTGTTCTGCAATGTGAGTTTTTGCATTTCGATGTATTTGCCGTTATCATTCAAGAACCGCCTGGAAAAGAGGAAAATACAAAAATAAGTTTTGATAAAAGAATTCGGACACATATAAACCTTACCTATCTGAATATTTAGGAAACTTTAACAAAGGAAATTCTTTGAATTTAATTTAGAAGAGAAAGAGAGGGAGAGAGAAATTATTTATTTAAAGCGATAATTACAAGCCATAGACATAGGAAAATTTTCGCTGCGCTCAAGAAGACCAACAAAGCGTGGAAAAGAGAAGTTAACATCATACGGACACGGTCTATGTAAAAAAGAGACAAAGGATCAAGTGACATGTGCCATAATTTTTTTACAGTAAGAGCCCCTAGCGTCCCGCCTAGCAAATGAGCAATCACAGTTTGTTTAAAATATTTTTTAATCTTAATTAGAATCCTTACTAATATTATAAATGCGAAAGTCCGTTTGTTTGTTTGTTTATTTGTTTGTTTGTTTGTTACGCCTTCACGTCTTAACTACTGAACCGATCATCATGAAATTTTGCATACACATTGTCAGGGGTACAGAGAAGGACATAGGGTACTTTTCATCCCGAAAAAAAGTATTGATACCGAGGGATAGCAAAAAAACCTTTTCAAGCAGACGAAGTCGCGGGCGGCAGCTAGTTTAAAATAAAGGTATCGTGGAGCTATGGTGTCTTCTGCTCTAAGTAATTGTGATGTGACAAAAAGAAACAATCCAAGTAATCACACTTTTCAAAGGTAAATAAGATATTGCCACACATTTCTCTAAAACCTAATTTCGCTACATTTATTCGTTTATCGACAAAGAAAACAGTATGGAACATGTTTATTAACTTCCTTTGCCATAATATAGTCATATTTTATGAATCTAAGTTATATTTTACGTATCTCATATAAAATGTATGGATTCGTTTTCGGATCAACTGTTTATTGACTTTGTTGTTCTTTGACATTCTATTTCTATGTTACAAGCACTTATTAATACACTAGCGGCCAGCGACAACGTCCGCGTGGACCCTTGGGAACCTTTAACCAGGATAAAAAGTATCCTATGTTTTAACCCAGTTTATAAACCATCTGTATGTCTAATTTCATCAAAATCCGTCCAGCCGTTAAGGCATAAGGAGGTAACAAAACACACTTACACAAATTGACCTTAGGGAACCTTTGATCAGGATAAAAAGTAAATATTCTATGTTTTTAACCGATTTCAAAAAACAAAAAAAGGAGGTTCTTAGTTTGACCTGTAGGTATGTATGTTTATCCGCGATTATCTCGCGTTTGGCTATACCAATTTTGATGCGGTTTTCAGAAAAGTATTTGTTTCATTAGGAGAAGATTTTAGTATTTTAACCGATTTCAAAAAGGAGGTTTTCTTCTCAGTTTGACCCGTATGCATGTTTGACCACGATTATCCCACGTTTGGCCAAACCTATTTTTCTACCTAGAAAATATATGTAATACAGAACTTACACTAAAAAGAAAAAAAGAAAAAAAAATTGATTTAAAAAACAAAAAACCGACTTCAAAAGCCTATGTTACCTCTAAAAAGCAAGAAATAATATTCAAATCACTAGATACGCATTATCATTGTAATAAAACACGTCTATTGAAGTCGGGTGGGGCTGGAGGACAATTTTTTTAATTCTAAAAGCCCCATATATAGGGTTACCATCTGACCGGATAAATCCGGTCTTGACCGGATTTTAAGGGCTCAGACCGGACTCCGCCCGGATTTTATTCGAGACCGGATTTTCAATCGTGCTTGATCAAAATCATTACACTATCATTGATTGTAATGATTTTGTTCAAACCATCATCGCCGCAAAGCTCAAAGCGCGCGGTGCGCTACGCACGCCGCGACTAGGCTCTATGAATGGGTTATTTCTTAAAAGATGCCTATAATTTTCTTATAAAAAATCACCCACTTGTGTAAAATTTTACAAAAAAAAGATAAATTTAAGACTGTCCAGTATATAAGTTGTGTCTAGATTTAAACTAAATGGCCTACTTACATATTTTTTTATTTGAGTCTAAAACCGGATTTTTGTCCAAAAATCAGGATTTTCCACCGCTTGCAACCGGATTTCTGAAATTTGATTCTGGTAACCCTACCCATATAAAACCCCAGATAAATGCGTATCTAGTGATTTAAATATTATTTCTTGTTTTTTAGAGGTAGCGTAGGCTTTTGAAGTCGCTTTTTTGTTTTTTTATAAAGTATCTATCTAGATTAGATGCCCATATAAATCCGGTCATTCATTTTTATAATATTAGTGTTATTATGTAAATGTAGCTTGATTATCATCTAAAAGAAGACAACCTAAACTCGTTAGAAAAGATAAAAGCCGCGTGATAGAAAGAGAGGCAACTTCCAGGTGAAAAGAACACTGTAGGGAAGGGAGCGCAGTGCGACCTGAATTGCACTTTATTGTGAGGGGCGAGGGTCGCTAATTGTTTAAATGATTTTGCGGAGTGCATCTTCTGTACTTGTACCATTATTGTATTCGATATTAGTAAGGGATGTAGCATCAGTTATTACCTGTAAGCCAAATCAAACGCCTGTCCAATGGTCAATGTGATTTCGGAAGCTAGTTTGGTTGAAATGAACACGAAACACTCGTGTTTCTCGACGCCACCGTCGTGGTTTCCGTTGACGGTGCTGCCACCTTTAGCGATGAACGAGAAATACTTCTTGGCACCTTTGTCGTCCGCGCAGTAGGATATCCTATGCAACGGAAACTGGTACATGATGTTGTTTGTTCTGGGCTCCTGAAAGTAAAAGGATAAAAAAATTATTAGTCTTTTTTTTCGCACATTCTCCAAAGTTTTTTAGTAACAAACATTTTCTATTCGCTTATTTACCGTAAGTATCTGGAAATCAGTCCAGTCTAGAACTGTTTATCTATGTAGGTACCTCGCTTTCTCGACCTGCGCAAACGCAAGGTCACGCGCAGTGAAATGGATCGGCCCGTTCCATTGTCAGCTGTCGGCGTATATCATTACACGACAATTACTGAAGCGTATGCCCGATTGGATTAAAACACGACATGGAAACTACCTAGTCAAATCAAAAGTTATAGATAAAGATTTTGAGAGTCATAATTTCAAATCATGCTAAGTCTTATTGAATTTTATAGTACGAACGAGCTCGTTAGGTACGAGCTCGATGTAAAAGCTTTTAATATTTATTCTCAACCTTACCATTTTGGGCTTTAATTTAAAAGGTATCCTTACTAAAGCTCTGCTTAAGACCTACAGGGAAAGAAGAAGAAAGGCATTCTCCATTCCGTTTTCGGCAGTTGCATTCGAATTTGAAACGTTAATCTTATTATTGGACTGTGGGACTAACTATAAATAAACAATACAATAGCAGGAAATGACAAGCGTTGATAAATTGACAGTCATTTCGATTCAATAGTTCCGCGTGTTGCAAAACTACGCAAAGATAATGCGAGAATTTTCGAGAAAGCAATATTTGCAAAATGCCGTTTATGGGGATTTTACGTTAAGGATTTTGTATTCATATTCATTCAAAAGTTATTATTTATTGCAAAGTTAAATAGTTATGAGATAGCTGAATGATTGCCATTTTAATGTTATATTGCAATCGAAATATAAGAATAGAAACCGATAGAAAGTCCGGTTCTTTTGATATGTTTTAAAAGAACCGGGAAGCCTTAATATCTGTTATGCAATCTCCTAGCGATTTGAAAATTTCTGAAACGATGTTATAAATTCCTAACTGGATTCTAAAAAAACTTTGAAAATTATTAACACAGAGATGGTACTTTCTGAGATCTAAGCTATGCCTCTTATTGCAACCGTCTGGATTGAGGGCCCAACACATTTGGTTTTTTTAGAAGCTTTAATTAACGTTTTAGAAATTTTTCAACCTTTGCTTTTTAAGAATTGTTTACTGGATCCACTATAAGTTGCAATTTGATTGGCAATGATTTAAAAAATGGGCTCTCAAGTTCAGATGGCACATACGATGTGAATTCCTATTATTTGCAATCATTATTCATGAGAATTCAACTCAACATATGATACAACGCGTATGAAAAGCTGAGGCCCCCGAAATGTATTCTACGTTCCTGTAGGTGTAGATGTAGATATCAATGCAATCGGTTCCATATTTTATTATTTTTCTGACTAAAGGAGTGTCACCTTTATAATATTTCGCAGATAAGTAAACGGTATCATTTTCCAAACCTCTCTCACTTGTTGCTAAATCATCATTAGTTTTTGCTAACGTGATGTTATTTATGTCAACGATTATATCATAATCGTGTGAAAATAACTCTGGTATTGACAAAAGATTGAGTAACAGATTGTCAAAGACGATGTTAGCTTCATCAACCTCAATTTTATGAAGGTGTTTGTTATTCTGTGTTTCTAAGAGATTTTGTGGTCTGTGAAGAGAGATGAGAGTGTCCTCCAGTGGGCTATAATGAGCTGATGATGATGTTGAAGTTGCAATAAAGAAGGAATTTTTTCCAACAAAAAATTGTTTAAAAAAACAAAAAAACCGACTTCAAAAAACCTACCTCTAAAAAGCAAGAAATAATATTCGTAATAATAAAAACACGTCTATTGAAGTCGGGTGGGGCTGGAGTACAAATCCCTTTTTTTATTCTAAAAGCCCCACCCGACTTCAATAGACGTGTTTTTATTATTACGAATATTATTTCTTGCTTTTTAGAGGTAGGTTTTTTGAAGTCGGTTTTTTGTTTTTTTAAACAATTTTTTATTTTTTTATTTTTAGTGTAGGTACCTTTTGTATTAGGTAGTGTAGGTGTATTATTTAGGTAGCAATTAAAATCGGCTCAGCTAAACGTGAGTTAATCGCGGAGAAACATACATACATGCGGGTCAAACTGAGAACCTCCTTTTTTAAGTCGGTTAAAGAACTACACTTAAGATATCCCTTTTCCAACAAAAAAATAATTATCTTATTCAGTTCATAAACAAAGTTATACGACTGATCATCGAGGTAGTTCACGCAAAATCATACTATTTTCGTGCTTTTTTCAAGATTACTTGAAAAGTACTGAACCGATTTCAAAATTTTAAAAAATGGGACCAACTTGTAAATTTACCTAATGTAATAACGTTTGAATCATTTAAATCGGTCTAGTCGTCTTCGAGTAATCGGTGTACATACAAAATACAAAAAAAAAAAAAAACTGGTCGAATTGAGTACCTCCCTCCTTTTGAAGTCGGTAAAAAAGGAGTACCTACTTAACTCTCAAAAAATGGGTTCAAAAAATACGATCTTAATTGACAACATTTCAAAATTTTTGTCGTGTTTTTATTTGTTACTAGCGGCCGCCCGCGACTTCGTCTGCGTGGAAAGGTTTTTTTGCTATCCCTCGGGAACAACACTTTTTTCGGGATGAAAGATACCCTATGTCCATCTCTGTACCTCTGACTACGTGTGTGCAAAATTTCATGATGATCGGTTCAGTAGTTAAGACGTGAAGGCGTAACAAACAAACAAACAAACGGACTTTCGCATTTATAATATTAGTAAGGATTTAGAAATTACTGATAAAAACAAGAGACACGTGCTTAATATTATTTGATCATATTATTATGATATTATGATCAAATTAATATTAAGTCTGATAAAGTCTGATCAAAAACCCCGAAAAAATGTGCACGGAGTCAGAAATTGAAAAATCTCGAAATGGTTTTCGATTTAAGGTCCCTTGTAAGTTGTAATAGTACATTATGATACAAGTTAGCTTAGGTTGCTTATTGCACACGAGGCTGTGGGTTGCAGCCCGAGCCGCAGGCGAGGGCGTAACTCAGCCGAGTGTGCAATAAGTAAGAGCTCACGAGTTTCATACGACGTTTTTCAACACATTTGCGAGGAAAAAACAAAGTAATTTACCACACAGCAACAAATAGGTACGACAAAAACAAAATGATAATCATGATGAGAAAAGGCGCGCAGGTTTTTTTTGTTTTTTTCACACGCCCAATGAAGCCTACTTCAAAATTATAAATTTAGGTGATAAAATGCTAATATTTTAATATTTTATAACAAAAAATTGTAAATTAGGAATAATTTTATAATAATAAATATTTGTTTGACTTAAATAAGGACCTACACATTTATTTATTCCAAAAATGCAAATGAATTTTCAGCGGCATAAAACCTCTTTGTTGTTAGTAAAAAAATAACTGTATTACCCGGTTAAATTGAAAATGCTCTCTCTCGCATAGAACTTGCAGTAAGGTACCTATTTAACTTTTTAGGGATAATTCTATAACCAACTAGTGTTTTATATATTATTGCACGCGTTTGTTATAGTTCGGTTTATGGCCCTAAAAGCGATGTATTAGGGCTCACTTTACGAGCAAGTGTGTTGAAAAAAATGAAAACATGTCAATTCTATTAATAATATCAATCAACTTGCTAATACATCTATCCTTACTGATATTATAAATGCGAAAGTCCGTTTGTTTGTTTATTTGTTTGTTTGTTTGTTACGCCTTCACGTCCTAACTACTGAACCGATCATCATGAAATTTTGCATACACGTTGTCAGGGGTACAGAGAAGGACATAGAGTACCTTTCATCCCGAAAAAAAGTATAGTTCCCGAGGGATAGCAAAAAAGCTTTCCACGCAGACGAAGTCGCGGGCGGCCGCTAGTTAATTTATAAAAGTGATGAGATTTATAGATAAATCGGGCCATTTTAAAAGTAAAATTAATAATTAATTATCACATTTAGGTCACTTGACTAGATTATAATTAGGTACAGTGTGCAAAAATATACCTTACGTAATTTCATTAATTTCGCAAGCTAAGCAAGGCTGTATGTTTTGTATGTATGTCATAAGGTTTTTAATAGTTATAACGGCGTTTTGGTTTTAATTATATTTGCCACGCACGCGTCATTTGCTAATTCTGTTACGTATACGGGCAAGGTTGGAATATTGTCTTTGTTTTTGGGTTCCGTATAAGTAGGTAAGTAATATCATATTCACTGCTCAAGCTTACGCGCTCACTAGACATAAAATAAAACACTTTTGAACGGATACTAGCGCGGTTTTATTAAAGTACTTACAATAATTTAACTACCTATTTAATTAAGACTGATAATGTTAAACAGAAAGTTGCGGCATCAGAGAAATCTGGTCTTAAGCAAGTGTATATTTTCTTTGACTTAGGTACTGACAAGAGCCGAGTAACACAGTTATATTACTTAGGGGGTGTCCCTTAATTACGTGAAGCACTTAGGGGAGGAAGGGGTTGACCGAATCTCACCCAATCGCACAAGGTGAGGGAGGAGTGGTCTCATATAATAAAATGTAGGTAATTTCATTTTCCGCAGACATACACACTTTTTTGCCAAAATATATGGCTATATCCTAGACAATATTGTTTTACATTTACAACAAAAATCGCGAAATGGCCCTTATTACTTTATTAAGCTTTAATTAATAAGTAAGTGAATCATTATTTTTTGCATGCACTAAGATTATAATATCTACTTTTTTAGTTTAAAAAAGTGGTTTGAAAACTTTACCCAAGTTAAAATTAGAACAACACCGTTTTTGTCGATGCCTGCATAACCCTAAAGCCGCGAAAGTGAAAACAATGGCACGGGCGGTAAACCAAATATCCACAAACGCTGACCGTTACGAAATTATGCAAACGTTGTGCTTTACATAGAAACACTGCTATTGAGAGAGACACATGGGCTGTTTCAAGTCCGCTTATGTCCACCCAACATTGAGATGCGGAAGTCAAAAAAGTGTGTGACCTTTTTAGAACAATAAGTTGGACTAATAGCGAGTGGTCACTAGAACAGAATAAATAAATGTCAAAAAAGACATCTTGACGTCGACAAACCTTTTGTTTATCAGTCAAAAATGACATTTAGATGGGAGGAGACAGGTTTTGCCTTTTTCAAGTGGTCCGACAAAATTGTCATCTTGATGAGGACAACCTATTGGTTTAAGTTTAACTGACAAAAATTATACATAGGTATAATTCATTGTAGACAGATCTCGTTCGTAGTCGGACCTTTTTCCACCCCTAAACTATATAGATAGGTGTCTTAAGTGGTTTAGAAATCTCTAGTATTTTAGCCTGCTTTTTAAACTTAAGATTTTGAAAATCATCATCGTCATATCAGCCGCACGACACCTACTGCTGGGTATAGGCCTTCCCCCCAGGAACTCCACGAGATCATCAGTCCTGCTTGGCCCGCATCCAGTGGCTTCCCGCAACCTTTTCCCTCACGTCCACGTCACGGTCCATCTTGTCGGGGGCCTACCCACGGAGCGTCGTCCGGTGTGCAGTCGCCATTCCAGAACCTATCACCGCAACGGCCAACGGTTCTTCTCGATATGTGTTCCGCCCACTGCCACTTCAACTGAGCATTCTTTGGCTTCGACCGATGTCGGTTACTATAGTTCTCATATGGATTTCCTAATTTCTGATTAAATCATGCAAGGAAACGCAGAGCATGGCCATTGCATGCTGGGTGACCTTGAGCCTCCTTATGAGGCCCATAGTTAGTAACCACGTTTCACTACCGTAAGGGTTGCCTTACGCACTGGGGCCGTACCGGCTAGCGCATCGAACTTCGAAAAGTCTGTCGGGTTTCAAATTAAAACAAATAAATCGAGCCCCAATTGGGCCAAAATGGCGAACCCTAATTCATGAGGTCACACAAACATCAATATCTTCCAAATAACTTCAACAAATAGTACAATAAGTAATTCCTTACTTCGATTTATCTGTTTTAATTTGAAACTCGGCATATTTTCCGAAGCTCGATTCGTTAGCCGGTACGGCCCCAGGTCATAGACTTTCGTCTTGAGACACTGAGGTAAGTCGGACGCAAAGATTTATCGATGCTTTCCGAATGCTGCCCATCCGAGTTGGATTCGCGAGAGATCTGTTTCTCAAAGTTGGGAAACAGCCTGTCCTATGTATAAGTAACGGTTGAAAGCTTAAACTGAATCTAATTTCCAAAAGGTTCCGAAGACCTCAAGCCTGGGGACCCATTTTTGAATCGCTCGAAGCCAGTCGAGCGCTCGTTTCTACTGATTTTCGTTCGACATATGACTCAAAACAATGAGATGTCGAACGAAAATCAGTAGAAACGAGCGCTCGGCTGGAGTCGAGCGATTCAAGAATAGGGCCCCTGGATCATTTCGAATAGGTACCTACCTAACTATAATACGCCATACATTTTTTAAATGCTTCGAGAACCAATACACAAAATCGCAATAACGGACAGTTTTAATATTGAATCTACTTAGCACTCAATCAATAGGTACCGAAGCGCTCATGGTAGAGCTTGACAGATCAGAGCTGATCGTACTGGATCACGTTTGTTAAGAACGCTCGGTCCGGCCAGGTGTGGGATGGGTGACCGTTAAGTGGCATTAAAACTGAGCGCTTCCGTGCATCGGGGGCACGTTCGGTCCCGGCTGCTGTTATCTGATAAAAGTCTAGAGGCCTTACAGGCGGCTTCTTAACTCTAACACCAGAGGTGGCCACTAATCCTCATACGATAAGAGAAAAGGTACCAAGGTACCTTCTTAAATTACCTAAAGTTCGTAGGGTTGCAAAATAATCCGCACAGTCTTAAAGCTTGAAATAAAATAATGCTAAGAATTTAACAGTTATTTTCTTTACCTGAATAGCAACTCCGTCCACTGAGATGGTGATTTCGACCTTCTTGCATTTGGCAGCGTCTTTCGTTTCCGACTTCTTCAGCTGCTGTGTAAACTGTAGCTTTTTGATGGCGTCCTTCACCACTTCTATGCCTTTGGGTTGGTCTACTTGTGTACAGCCTAGGAACTGAAACGGGATACAAGAACATTTTAAGACTCATATTTGAAAACTGCTCTCAACGTTGCAAGAGCTATCTTGAGATCATACCTGAGATACTGTTCCTATAAGAAGAACATCTCAAATATTTATCTCACGTCACGATAGGTCTCAAATGAAACAGGATACAAGGATAATTTTAAGACCTATATTTATAAACTGCTCTCAACGTATCGAGATTAGAGAGCTATCTTGAGATCATACCTGAGATGCCGTTCCTATTAGAAGAGCATCTCTAGTATTATCTCAAGATAGCTCTCTAATCTCGATACATTGAGAGCGGTTTATAAATACGGGCCTAAGACTTTATGATGTGTGAGAAGTAGAAATGATCAAGTTATCAGAATTTCAAAGTATGGGTTTGATTGTGATGTAAATGATACCGTATGGTAGATTATGATGAGAATTAAACCGGTTGGGGTTTTTTTATGCACAAGGGGTTAGTGCTTGGCTTTCACCTCACCTGATGTTCAGTAAGGCCGAAGGTGTTAGCGCACTACACCCGGTATTCTCACCACTGAGGAACTGGCTATCTTACCTCTAACTGCCGGAACACAACAATTTGTTTTTAAATTGTTGTTATGGCGTCAGACTTAGGTAAGATGGTGGTAGCTAGCCAGACGGACTAAAAATAAGCCCTACCACCAACCAAACCGAGTACAATTGTACTCCGTATCCCCTCCTGGGAATCGAACCCGGGACCCTTGATGCGTCGTACACGGATGGGCGAACCACTAGACCACGGAGGCGATTAAAACGAGACCAGTAAGGTACTGGGGGGATAACACACTCCCTAAATGTATTTTTATTAGTTTCATTCAAAATAGGAAAAGCCTAGCCTCTTTAGCATGACCTCCGAAACATTAATTGCGTGATAGCATTTGTCGACACTCAATTGTCAAAATCCATTGTCTTTGGACAGTTAAAAGTGATATATCGTTAATATCATATCGCGTTTCGGTGGTCATGCTAGGGGGGCAAGAATATTTATCTTATAGAGGCTTCTACAGTAAAATATTCTAAACCGATATCTTCTTTTCTATTCATCGATTAAGAAAAGAGATACTACTACTAAGAGAACTACTGTAAGTAGGTTAGCGGTTGCATGTCCTATGACAGATTTACATGAAATTTCTCACGAAGTTAATTTTTTTGCTGATAAAATTATCAATTATGAATATTTAATAGCGCTTCGTTAACATGTTTTATGATTCTATTGTTGTAAACAAACTATGTGTTTGACGATTAAATATTATGCAATCAGTAATTTGATTTGTAATTAAATAATATTGTTGATTATACACTCATTTCATAAAATGTTTCTTTTTCGCAGCTTTCAAAAGAAATATTATTCTCCGTTTTTTGTTGGAAAATGTGTCACAGCAAAAATTGAATCTGAGTCTTTTATTCTGTCGCTCCAATTAATGTTCGATGAAAACATGGCTTCTTATAAATCTGGAAACAGTAAAGTTAGTAACCTAACTGTACAGTCAACGGCACGTCAGACTTTTCATGTTGACCTTCAGACAGCTTTTGCCGTAAGCTGTTTTCGTTGTTCAATTGTTTAACTTACTTTGCTGTCGTGCGTACGTCACGCAAAACAGCATGTTCTCCATTGTTGTATGGTCTTCCTCGATCGAAACTAAATCCAAGAAAGAATCGAATGTTTTTTCATTGTTATCCAACTTTCTCGATGGAGGTCAATCAATGAATGAATCGTTCATTAGCTCGGGTATAAATAGCTGTTATCAGAACACGTGTATGTAACAATAGTGGACGCATTGGGGGCGTATTATCGACTATCCTTCGGCCATTTGTTTTAGCTGTATCATGTATGCAGCTGCAGAAATGTTTGATAAATATTTGTAACCTAATAGCACAGAAATTATTGTGGTTAATGTTCCCGGTGCTGGGGCACAGACCTTCCTTGTTTTTATCCACAAAACGATAGTGCTTGGCCTTCACTTCGCCTGAAAGTGACGATATGGCCGTAAGCGCACTACACCCGGAACCCTAACGTACTGCGAAAGCGTACTGCTGGTGGACAATATCTCCGCTACAAAGATGTTTTCAAACGAAACCTTTCAGCTTGTAACATTTCGCTAAAAGACTGGGAACACCAAGATGTGTTATGGACTGTTTTAAGGCAAGCCTTAAAACGATCCGAGTGGCGTAGAGAAGAAGCGTGAATGAGGGTTTAAAAAAAATCGAGTTGCACTCCGGGAGTGCCGGCACGGCAGAAGTGAAATTTTTGATATTTTGGAATGGTTAGGGAATAATTTTGCACGAATTGCCGTCTTACGAATTTACTCTGCATTTGAATTTACGAATACAGAACAGTATTGTACTAAAGTCTTATCCATAGCTTGACAGGAAATCTAGAGTTTTGACATTGAATTAAAAAATTAGCGCGTTGCTATGGTGACACAAGTGTTTACGTCTTGAAATGACGCGACGCCATTTTCACCGCACTCCGTAGAAAGAGAGGGGGATAATTCCGCCGCCGGCTGTCTACTCTCCATCCGTCTTACGAATTTTCGATCAGGGTCACGTGATTCTTACTCACGCGAGTTTAGCATTTTTTCCCCATTACAAAAAAGCGTACAACGCCGCTAAAGAAGTTTTCACTTCAAAAACATCGAAAAAGTGCGTCTCGAAAATCTGGATGCAAAACGACGACACCTTAAAAAGACCCGACTGAAGCCAACTTATAACGCAACTGGACAACTGTACTGCGCGAGCTGCGACCGTGGCTTGAAAACTAAATTTGGCTTCGCGAGTCATTTGCGGGCTCATGCAAGAAAATAGCTAGTATGTATGTCGCTAACGACGGACTTGTCGAAGAGGACATCGTCATCACCCTAAGAAGAAGGAATCATAAACACTTACTTTAACTAAATAAGCGACGTGTCCTTTAACGAGGGCGTCTGCAGAGTGGATCCAGTTGCGGCCGTTAGGGGCGCCATTGGCCTTCCCTTTGCCCTGCCAGAACAGCAGGGTTGACATCCTGAAACAAACAAGGAGACGTTAAATCAGTCGTATTATGTCATATGCCGAATCTAGACATATAAAACACTAAATTGATTGATTGATTGTTGGGATACGGTACAGCCCTAACGGCTGACAGTAGCGACACCATTTTTGAAGGGTAAATACCTTTCATGGTGTAGGTGGGCACTAAGAATGGATTTTGCAAAATTCACCCCCTAACTAAGGGGTTGAAATAGGGGGTGAAAGTTAGTATGGAAGTCCTTTTTAAGGCATGATTTGAATTTTGCGCCTCAAGACTTATTTCTAGGATCATGAGCGCCCCTTGTAATATTTGATATTTTCGCCTCAAGACTTACGTCTAGGATCATGGGGGCTCCTGGTAAGATTTGAATTTTGCGACCCAAGGGCTTTTAGATTTATTTTCTAACTATAGGTCAGCAAAGTGCGCTCAAATATCAGTAATAGACAACATTTGACCCATGTCCGACAAAAAAAACTCATGTCCATTTTTTTAGGGTTCCGTACCTAAAGGTTAAAACGGGACCCTATTACTAAGGCTCCGCTGTCTATCCGTATGTCTGTCACCAGGGCTGTACCTTATGAATCGTGATAGCTAGACAGTTGAAATTTTCACAGTTGCCGCTATAACAACAAATACAAAAAAAAATCGGGTTGCACTCAGGGAGTGCCGGCAGAAGTGAAAACTTTTTGCACGAATTGCCGTCTTACGATTTTACTCTGCATTTGAATTTACGCATACAGAACAGTATTGTACGAAAGTCTTATCCATAGCTTGACAGAAAATCTAGAGTTTTGACATTGAATTTAAAAATTAGCGCGTTGCTGTGGTGACACAAGTGTTTACATATTCTTACGAATTTTCGATCAGGGTCACGTGATCCTGACTGACTGACTTGAGTTTAAGATTTTTTCTCCATACAAAAATGCCTAAAGAAGTTTTCACTTCAAAACAGAATAAAATAAATATTTAAGGGGGCTCCCATACAACAAACGTGATTTTTTTGCCGTTTTTTGCTCGATGTTAATAACGACAACAGGTAAACAGTTGAAATTTTCACAGATTATGTATTTTGTTGCCACTATAACAACAAATACTAAAAACATAATGAAATAAATATTTAAGGGGGCGCCCATACAACAAACGTTTTTTTTTGCCATTTTTTGGTACGGAACCCTTCGTGCGCGAGTCCGGCTCGCACTTGGCCGGTTTTTTTAAATAGTAAGTCTAAGATAATGCTACCGCCATTTAAACCCCCTGGGGTGTCTATGAAACTCACTATTGATTTATCTCAACAAAAACATTTTCATGTATAATGTTGCCAAGACTTCCATATAGCTCACACTGTCAAAAAGTTATCAGACCTCATGTAGAGCCAAGCTTCTAACTCTACGCGCCACTACAAGCCCTAACTTCAAAAACTCTACTACACCTTAGTCAAAATATGTGACTTGGCCGTTTCGTTACTAAAAGAACTATTGTTTATTAATTTTTTACTCATTTAATGGGTATGTATTACAATGCCGAAGTAGAAAAGACCGAATTTTACAAGACCTATGGACGAAAGACCGAATATCGCCCAGCGGCCGGCGAAGCGCCAGAAATAAAACTATTTCAAACTCAATTGGTGGATTTTGAGAAAATAATGACCATTTTACAAGTATTTGTGAGTAAAACAAATTAACCACAACGCCTACTTTCATGAATGTATGTATTTGTGTAGGTAGGGTAAATTATAAGTATCGACATTTTAACTTTCGGGGTTTTAAACTTTCGGGATTTCGAACTTTCGGTCATTTGATAATCGGTCTTTCAAGTTTCGGTCTATCGGATTTCGACATTTAGTATGTTCGGTATTTTGAAAATAGGTGTTTTATACGTCGATATTTCGGTCGTATGTATTATGAATTTTCGACATTGTAATGCATACCCCATTTATCTTTTTTCATCTTTGTAAATAATAAGGAAGGTTTTGTATGCAATTCTACTGCAGACAATACTACGAAGTAATTAAAAAAATACGCATTCAGTTTTTTTCCTAAGAACAGTACATATCTAATCAAGTATCTTATTCATTTATTCTTTTAAGTTACGCGTTGTTATTTACTTACGATACACCTGTGTGCAACGCAAATGATTATGAAGAATATATTGTAAATAATGTTATATTGTTTATTTGATTAAATGGAAAAATTTTAATCACGTACGTATAATAGTAATTTTACTAAAGAAACAGATGGGTACTTTTCTCAATGTAATATAATTACATTATATTCAGGATAACTCACACCAACTATTTAGTATTAAATTAAACAAAGCTTGTACTTAAATATAGTGATTAGGGAAAAGTATCTTCTTTAACACAAAAAAGGACTCATCTAAATCGGTTCATATACAAAAAAGTTATGGTTGAACATCCAAGTTCATATAAAATGGTAACGAAAATGATAGTATTTTCGGGATTTCCTGAAAACTACTGAACCGATTTCAAAATTTGAAAAAAACACCTAAACTGCAATATTTTACACCGCAGTGTATTTATACAACGTGTAACAGAATTAATGGCTAAACCAGAATATGGGTCCAGAGGGTCCATCAAACTGAACAACTTTTACGATACCAACAATCTGGGCCAACTCTGAAATCGCGAAAAAAAATCAAATGTTTCATCCAAAATTTAAGAACGAAAATATGAAAATGTATGAATCAGCAGATATTTTTTTCGCGATTTCAGAGCTGTTCAGTTGATGGTCCCTATCTCTACCATATTCTAGTTTTACACGTTGTATATTTTGATGGTACGGAACCCTCGGCGCGCGAGTCCAACTCGCTCTTGACCGGTTTTTTTAATAACAAACATTTTATTTTCGTAACTACATTTTCCTAAAAGTGGGTTGTTTTAGACTCGTAACAAAAACAAAACAATTTACTGTGATAAGCATTTACAAGAACTATTTATGTTATGACATGTAACAATTTATTTATTTTCTCATTAAAACGTGATCTGATTAAAGATAATGTGCAAAGAATGCCATTATTGACTGCGCCGTATAATTACTTCGTGTGTGTAGATCACGAGTACCACGACATACGTAGTATACTAAGAGCTGGCCCCGGAAACAGGTGGATAATTTACAGAGCGACGAAATCCCTCTTGTTAGTGTGCCATACTATCATTATTAACAGATCCGGGCACCTGGCAGATTTTCAGTGGTGGGGGTGGGAGAGGTTGAGCAACAAAGGGGCTGAAAAAGCAATTGAAGGTATACAATTTACAAAGCTCTGGATTTGGTGTGGTATAATGGTAAGCCAATCATGTATCTAAATCGAATATAACATTGCCAGGCATTTTGACTGGTGTAAAAGTAGTGCCAGGCATCAAACTTTACCACTTTTTCGCGCACCTTTGATACCGCCCGGCACTACTTTTCCACCAAGCAAAATGCTTGGCAATGTTACATTCGATTTAGATACATGATTGGCTTGCTGTTATACCACACCAAGTCCAGAGCTCTGTAAATTATACAATTTATGAAGGTATACACCTTCAATCGGTTTTTCTGCCCCTTTGTGCTGAACCACTCCCACTCCCACCACTGAAAATCTTCCAGGTGCCCGGATCTGTTAATTATATAGTATGGCACACTAACAAGAGGGATTTCGTCGCTCTGTAAATTGTCCCCTTATTTCCAGGGCTAGCTCTTTGTCCAATGTACTTTATTCCTTTACGAATTACAGTTTTCCGCCCGCAGCTTCGCCAGTCGTAACTCGTAACCAACCAACTTCTAAATGTAGGTATAACACCTATGTTTTAGTTTAAACGCGTTTAATACCTGTGATTGTTTGGGCGAATTAACCATACCCGTTGCTTTATTCGAAAACGGTTCTTATTTAACAAAGAACTTTAACAATTTAAGGTCATTGACAAACCTTGCATTCGGTCATTTGGCGATAAGCCAATAATTGAATTTACATTCAAGTAACGTAAAGGATTTTTTTTTTGTCATTTGTCACTGAACTTTACGGAAGAGAATAAATAAATATTTAAAAAATTCTGACATTGTACTTTGTAATGTGTCTAATCCCAAGATATTTAACTGAGAAGACTGATAAATTCTATAGTCCGTTCTTCTCGTCAGTAAAAAGTTTTACATAGGTGGTAGGATCAATAATTTTTAGGGTTCCGTACCCAAAGGGTAAAAACGGGACCCTACTACTAAGACTCCGCTGTCCGTCTGTCTGTCTGTCTGTCACCAGGCTGTATCTCAAAAACCGTGATGGCTAGAAAGATGAAATTTTGACAGATGATGTATTTCTGTTGCCGCTATAACAACAAATACTAAAAACAGAATAAAATTAATATTTAAGGGGGGCTCCCATACAACAAACGTATTTTTTTTTTGCCGTTTTTTGGTACGGAACCCTTCGTGCGCGAGTCCAACTCGCACTTGGCCGGTTTTTAGATTAGGACTTAGATTTAACCGCCTTTGTGGTCTAGTGGTTTCCCCACGCGTGTCCTAGGATCGGTTCCCAGGAAAGGGGTATATTTGTATCTACTCGGTTTGGTTGGTGGTAGGGCTTATTCGAGTCCGCCTGGTTAGCTACCACCATCTTACCTAAGTCGGACGCATTAACAAATATTTAAAAATTGTTGTGTTCCGGCAGTTAGAGGTAAGATAGCCAATTCCTTAGTGATGAGGATTCCGGGTGTAGTGCGCTTATATTTTCGGCCTTTTCGCCACTTAACATCAGGTGAGATGAAGGCCAAGCACTATCCTGCTGTGGATAAAAAACCGGCCAAGTGCGTGTCGGGCCACGCGCCATAGGGTTCCGTAGTTACCTTATACCATACCATATTTAATACCACCTATAATTTTTCGTCTGTAAAAATAACTTTGTTTTTCACAGTGTTGGTATGAATGACAAAGTTATATTTGCGGTTTTGGAAAATGTGCTATATCTCAAAAACTAATTACTATATCTCGTTCAAACCAATTTTGGTTGAAAGTGTTTATTAAGATCTACAGCATATATTTTTTTTAGATTTTTCACTCTCTTATTTCAAAAGTTAAAGGGGGGGGGGGGACACACATTTTACCACTTTGGCGGTGAATATCTTTCAAACGGTTGACTTTGAGAAAAAGTTGTCTTAGAAACCTTAATGTCATTTTTGAAGACCTATCTATAGATACCCAAACACGTGTTGGTTTGAAGAAAAAAAATTTTTTCCGTTTCGGGAGCCCCTCCTTAATCTTTTATTTTTCTTATTTTTGTATTAAATTCGTTAAGCGGTTAACAGAATACATCTACCTACCAAGTTTCAACTGTGTAGTCTTAATACTTTCGGAATAAAGTGGCTGTGACATACGGACAGACAGACAGACAGACAGACAGACAGATAGACAGACAGACAGACAGACATGACGAATCTATAAGGGTTCCGTTTTTTGCCATTTAGGCTACGGAACCCTAAAAAAGGAATATTGCTGGAAGAGTGATGGACATGAAATGAACGTTGTTGGGTGAAGAGGAAGAGGAAGACCACAGAAAAGATGGATATTGTGCAGAATGACATGAAGTGAGGAGAGTAAATCAGGAGATGACGGGTTTCGGAATCAGAAGATGAGGACGTACTGCGCCAACCATAAATAAATGGGATAAAGGCAGAGAATGAAACGTGGTCGCCAACTATGGGTGCGAGAAGAACTGATGTCTGTTGGGGCGGGGCGGTTCTGGAATGGCTCTCGCGCACCGGACGACGCTCCGTGTGTAGGCCCCCGACAAGGTGGACCAACGTGAGGGTGAAGGTCGCGGTGCGCCGCTGGATGCGGGCAGCGCAGGACCGATCATCGTGGAGATCCTTGAGGGAGGCCTATACTTAGCAATGGGTGTCGTGCGGCTGATATGATGATGATGAAAGTCAGAGATCATTTATCATACCTATCTATGAGATCTAGATAAAGACAAGTTATATCGGTAACCGCGAAGGTTATCATGAGATTTGCAAAAAAATTAGAGCCACTATGTAATTTAAGTAATTATGTAAGTCTAAGTACCATTGTAGTAATTATATACTACGCTCATCCAGTGTTTCTATCTGAAGCGAAATCTTGCGTTTTGCAACTGAACACTGCAAAATTAATGTTACAAGTGACTTTGAAAATGTCCTTCGTAAAGTAAAACATTTTTCAACGAAGCAGCGTTTCGTTGTTTTGTAATTATCACATACGTTATAAATTGTAAGTATAATATAGCTAAAAATACTTGTTTTATACTACAAGCAATCAAGTAAAATTCTTTTAAACCTTTAGGACTAGTATTACACTTGTACTATTGTGTATTCTGTGGTGTGTGTACACTGTACACTACTGTGTGTACACTACTGGTACATTTCTAAGAGCTGACTACTGATCAATGCCCAGATATTATTCGATTAAGATGCTTAATGTACGTACCACATGAAATGCAATAAATATTCTAATTCTAAAATTTATTCGTTTCATAACGTATTATACCGCCAAAATTTGTCTTTCGTTTGCCTGTATTTTTTTTAACTCCCTACTTTTATTTTATTTGGTTAAAATATAATTTAACTGACTGATATCTGTTATCTGATGATTGAAAAATCGGCTCTCAGGATTGAAAATTTAGTCCTAACCTAAGACTTAGATATTTTGTATCTGAGCTGATAGCCTACTCATACTCAAATGGCCAATTTTTCTATTCGTTCGCTAACTTAAAGCTTAATAAAAATAAGCAATTAGACGATCAAGTCACACGTCGCAAGTTTATGTAAATCACAGACATTGTTGTATTGTATGGAATTGACAAGCCTACGACACGTAATTTTAGAGTTTATGGCTTATTTTTTTAATTTTTAAGTTAGCGAACGAATAGTGAAGTGGCCATTTGAATCGGGCTGTTAATAAGTAGCTTTGAAAGTATTACCGGTTTTTCAGAGTGATGATTTTATTTGCTCAGGTTTAGTTCATCACAGTGTCCGGTTCCGGATAAGTTCAAATGAAATTACTACGAAATCAAAAGATAATTTAATTTCTAGAAATTTTGTTCTATTTAAAATTAAACTAGAAGATAGGTGCTATTCAGAAAACAGTGAAACAGGCACTAATTCTAACAAAGATTTATTCGAGAGGTCGAAGGACCAAAAATAATAGACTAAATTATAAAGAACGAAAAGAAAGGTCCAAATTCTAAATGGTAGCCATAGAGTCTAAAAACAAATGAATAATGTTCAAAATCTCACCTCTGCACCAATTCCCTTCGCAAGTCATCCGCGGACATATTTAAAAAACTATTATCTCCGCGTCACTTTTGAACAACAACCTTTAACATTGACACGAAAGAGTTTACAATCGGTTGCGTTGTCTGTGGTCTATACGGCGTTGTCGAACCAATATGGCGTCGGTCTCGTACTTAGTACGGGCTGACACGGAGTCTCGTTCACCGCACTGATGCAACCAGCCAACTACGTTCATTCACACTCGCCAGTTAGTGATGGGATGACGTCGGTAGTATGAGGAAAAACATCGATACGAAGCCGAAAGATCATGGATAAAAAAAAGATATGAGGCAATTAAATTGTAATGAAAGAGGTGTTAAATTGTTTTTAATAATAATGGATCTTGTATTGTATGTATGTACCATCTACTATCATTTATTCTGTGCTTCTACTAAAAATCACTGATACTATTAAAAAAATAGCATCAGCTTTAGTTTGTTATGTTATTGATTGTGAAACCAGTTTTTTCTTTTCTAGAATAGAGACAGTAGTGTAAAATGTATAAATATGTATGTATAACTTTACATCTATGTATTTAATTAAGCTAATGATATTGCGTCATAATTTAAGTTGAAACTATTAGAGATAATTCCGTTCAGTATAATTATATTGGTCTTATCACCGTATTTACCTAATTAATTCTAAAGTCCATTTACCGTCTACACAGCTATCCAGTTATTATTTGATTAAATTAAAGTTAATTAAACTGCATAATAATATTATCTTCTCAAAACTTTTGATACACGTAAAAAAGCAGAGTAAAAAATAAACAATGAAATGTCTCAATAATGAACAATGAAATCAGCTACAATTCAATTAAATTAACTATGTAGTACAGAAGTGCCTAAATTCTGAGCGCTTGCGGTACAAAACGATATTATTTTAATGTGTAAAATTATATATATATAAAATTATATATATCATATACACGCTGAAATTTTAATCATTTTGTTCCAGCAGTGTGTGGTTCCACTCATGATTACAAACAACTTTTACTAATACCTACTCGACCATAATGTATAACAGCTTATTTTTTTCCGCGATATCAGAGTTGGCACCACCCCACTGCGGGAACCAAATGATTAAAATTTCACGATGTATATTGTCGATGTAAGTTGCCGATTCTGTTGTAAATAGTTAAATTAAAATTTTACGATGTATATTCTCAAGTTGCCGATTCTGATGTACATAGTTACGTAGTTTTTTGTTCATCGACAAGTTTCACGTACGCTCTAATGTCACTGCTATTGTAAATGTTACTCTTATTAATTTCATGCATCGCACTTTGCTTATTTTATAATTAGTTCGTAGTCTTAAACTTATTGTTCCACCCAAAGATTTGACTGTTAGGAAAGATTTCAGATAACAGTAACCTTCTCAATATTTAAAACATTAAGATGAATTTCGTATAAGAAACGTGTTTCATAGGGGTTGTAGTTTTTGTAGCATATCCTTTAAGATGAAATGATGATGTTTGGGCATGTTATGAAAAGGGATGAAAGGCATGTTACTAGAAGAGTAATGGATGTGGATGTTGAGGGCTGGAAAGTAAGAGGAAGACCGCAGAAAAGATGGATGGATTGTGTGCGGAATGATATGAATGTGAAGGGAGTGGATGAGGAGATGACGAGTGACAGAAGGAATGGAAGAGAAGGACGTACTGCAGCGACCCCAAATAAATGTGGGATAACGGTAGGGGTTGATGATGATCCTTTAAGATGAAACTTATTAGATCAGTACTATTTTTGTCTATTTTTTCTGATCTAACAGGAAAATTCCGTCTTCAATTAACTGAATACGTAGTAGGTAACTTTTAAATTATGACTAACTTCATAAAGCTTCATCGTAGGTACACATATTCTTGATAAAATAAATATAACAAGTGCGTTGTAATTGGTAATGGCTTGTTTGAATGATAGTGATAATAAGCTAATTGACTAACGTTAACGTGAAATAACATCAAAGGCAACCGCTTTATGAGACGACTATCAACTAGGTAATTAATTGTATTAATGCATATACTCGTGGCGTAGGCGTCTATACAAACTGTTATATTATAATTACCATAGACTTACCTTTGAGAAATTCCAATGAGATTCTTTGAGATTTGGTTTGACAAATAATGTCTGAAATAAAAATTATTGATTTACTTACATGCATGATTTTATTTCCCTTTCTATAAAATCGGTGAAATGAGTTTCAGTCAAATGGCTTGTCGGTGAAATGACAATGACATGTCGGTATAATAACCTGTCAGTGAAATGAATCTTCGGTGATATGGCGGTTGGCAAATGGCATTCGGTGAACTGATTGTCGGTGATCTGTCTTAATCCCCATAAGTTCACCCCTCGCCACACAATACATAAAAAATAAACAACGCTTTGGGCTTCGATAATTAGAAGGTTAAAAAGACAGATGCGATGTATGAATAAATAGTACCTACACTGAATAGTTCAGAGCTCCGCTTGATAAGATAACTAATACACAGGACAGCAAATACATAGGACAGCTTAAAATTTGAATCTTTCAGTCAACTTTTGTACTTACACAGAACTAAGACCAGAGTATAGAATCTAAAACTTGGTAAAAACCAATGCTGTTACTTCTATTCACTGAAAGGAAGACGAAGACAATATCAGTTTTAACCAGCCCCCTGATTATGTAATTGCAACTGACAGAAATCGCAGTTACATTGCTGCTTTAGTAAGAATCAATGTGACAACTATGTTATTTAAAGCAGCGATTTCTGTCAGATTCTCTCAGATTGATTGCAACAGCCACAAAATGAATCTTTAGTCCAACTTTTAGTACAAAGCGTTCGCTTTTTAAAGTTCCAGATTTGAGAAATTAGGTATGTACTTCAAAATGATGAAAATATGTTGTAATAAAAAAACACAAATATGCCAGCCACCTAGCATGATCACCGAAACGAAACACGATATACAGGAATTTTGTTAAACACCAACAACCTCGCAGGAGTAGATTAGTAACATCATTTACAACAACATTTGTTCTACGACTTTTCCAAAAACAGACAAAAAAATCGACTTTTCATAAAAAACTCGATCCGCTGTTCGGTCGATCAGGTGGACATTTGTATGGTGGTGGTCATATCTTGGTGTTTTACAAATAACCCTGTATATCGCACGATATAGCGTTTTATAGACACTCAACTGTCAAAATCCATTGTCTTTTGACAGTTAAACGTGATTAATCGCTATATCATATCGTGTTTCGGTGGTTATGCTAGGGGGGATGAACATGAAATTTCAAAAAATTATATTTTTTGTAGTATCGATAAAATTATCTCGAGTCCAGCCCACTTGCATATCACACACACATACAAG
This sequence comes from Agriphila geniculea, assembly GCA_943789525.1. NCBI lineage: Eukaryota > Metazoa > Arthropoda > Insecta > Lepidoptera > Crambidae > Agriphila > Agriphila geniculea. The sequence goes on along the minus strand of OX038897.1, from coordinate 1,623,318 downwards.
AATGGCGGACGTTTTCCGTTTTATCCTTTAACTGCAGGGAAATCTCTTGATAATTTAGTTATTTTTAGACAGACATGACGAAGCGGCCTCTTTAGATAGCTCCATACATGGAAGTATGTTTCAGTTATGTGGCTTTTGGCAGAGTAGAATAGCAACAACCCTTCACACCTTAGGGGCCTTAGGGACCTTAGGGACCCTTTACACGTCTGAAAGGGAGGAGGGAGTTCGGAAAAGGGGCTGAAGTGAGAAATCACGTGTTTATTTCAACCGAAATAACCGACATTTTAAAGTAGGTAAGTACTTTATACAAAAAATTACATGTGACTTTGGAGAGAGAACGGAGGTTAGTTTTGAAACCGGTCCATCGCATGCTTGTCAATCTTGGAGATTATAAGATCATATGATGATGCTTTTGAAAATGATATCTTAAGAGATAAGCTTTTACAATGCAAAGAATTTTAGATTTTAGAATGCCTATTTGGTAGTTTTACAACCTAATGATAGACAATAGCACATAGGGTTTCCAACCCTACTATATCGAGGGCTCGCCTGTTATATTTTTTGAAAAATTATATAGTAGGCAAAACTACTATATTTTTCCAAGTTAATAAATTAAATTACATAAGACATACCAAAGCAGCAAAAATATGATAGATAATAGGTTTAAGTATGAAATTTTTAGATACTTAAATCAAAAAAATGTTAGTATGAATTATATTAGCTATGATATATGATGATATGATTATATTAGCAAATTATTTTAATTTTAATCGTACTATATATTTTTGTACTTTTTCGCCATCTACTATATATTTTTACATCTAATAATCTTAAAAATACTATATTTGATGCAAAAAAAGTTGGTAACCCTAATTGCACATAGCTGTATAAACATTTTGTGTATCATTGTATCTAACTGTGTAATTTTGTGAAGAGAGGTCGTCGTATATACTAGGTATTAATCATTTTATTATTTTGATGTCACTAAAAAGGCACTAAACTCAGAACACAGAACTAAACTATCTATAAATTTAATAGAAAATTGATAGGTATAAGTCGTCAATCTTGTGTTGCGTTGCGTTGCGTTCAACATTATCACTGTGCTCTGTGAGCTGTAGACTTCGCTTTAACACATCTCCGCCATTTCGAAAAACTGAATCAACAAAAAAAAAAAAAATAACTAAGATGAAATTCAAAATTTCACGACAATCGGTTGAGAAATGCGACCTGCCCCTTTTTTTAAATGTTTTTCAATGCATCTCTTTTATTTGCTATACAGCAAGAAAACTATAGCAATTCAAAAACTACCAAAATTTAAGAGGTTGTAATACCCTCCCTGTACTGTAGAGGAGAACAAACGGACAGCCGGACAGACATACAGAAGCATTTTTGCCCAAATTGCAACAGCGCTTCGCTCGCGGTTTGCGCTCGCTCAGTCAAAAAGTGATGTCTAACTAAGGCACCCATTACACACACAATCTGATCACGCCAGATCGCGCCAGATTGACAGAGATTGATTGTGTAACGTTGTTCGTGATCTGTTTCAATCTGGCGCGGTCTGGCGTGATCAGATTGTGCTGGATTGTCAATCTACGTCAATCTGGCTTAGGGTTGACACTTTTTTTTTCGAGGTAATAGTATTATTTTCAAAACATTAAAAAATTATAGTATGTAGGTACTTACTTTTGGGATATTTATAAAAATGTAGTCCACATTTAGTTTTAACTAGCTTCCGCCCGCGACTACATCCGGGTGGATATTTGAAAAATATCCTAAAAAAACATACAGACGGACAGAAAAACAACCTCCTGCTTTTTTGAAGTCGGTTAAAAATATTGAATCGCAGTATATTGTGGTAGATTGTCAATATACTACAATCTGCTTGTATCGGATCGCGGTAGATTGTGGTAGATTGTCAATCTACCATGGTAGACTGACAATCTAGCACGATCTACTGCGATCCGATGTTTTTAACCGACTTCAAAAAAAGAGGAGGTTATCTGTTCGGTACATTTGTTTTTTATGGAAGCTGAACTGATTTGGATGAAATTTGGCAAACAGTTTATAGTCTGGATTATAACTTATATTTTTCATCTCGATCAAAGGTGCCCTAGGGATTTTTATTATTTTAAACAATGAAACTAATTTGTAGTACTTTAGGAGAATTTATACAAATATAGCCCATATTTATTTTTAACTAGCTTCCGGCCGTGACTAAATCCGGGTGGAAATTTGAAAAATACCCTAAAAAAACATACAGACGAACAGAAAAACAATCTTCTGCTTTTTTGAAATCGGTTAAAAATATTGAATCGCAGTATATTGTGGTAGATTGTCAATCTACCACAATCTGCTTGTATCGGATCGCGGAAGATTGTGGTAGATTGTCAATCTACCACGGACGACCACGGTAGATTGACAATCTAGCACAATATACTGCGATCCAATATTTTAACCGACTTCAAAAAAGCAGGACCTTGTTTCTCTGTATATTAGTTTTTAAGGCTTGTCATTGTCAATCTACCATGGTAGACTGACATTCTAGCACAGCACAATCTTCTGCGATCCGATGTTTTTAACCGACTTCAAAAAAGGAGGAGGTTCTCTGTTCGTCCGTATATTTGTTTTTCATGAAGGCTGAACTGATTTGGATGAAATTTGGCAAACAGTTTATAGTCTGGATTAAAACTTATGATATTTTTGATCTCGGTCAAAGATACCCTAGGGATTTTTTTTAAACATCGAAATTACTTTGTAGTACTTTTTGTAAATTTATAAAAAATATAGCCCATATTTATTTTTAACTAGCTTCCGGCCGTGACTACATCCGGGGGGACATTTGAAAAATACCCTAAAAAAACATACAGACGAACAGGAAAACAACCTCCTGCTTTTTTGAAGTCGGTTAAAAATATCGAATCGCATTAGATTGTGGTAGATTGTCAATCTACCACAATCTGCTTGTATCGGATTGCGGTAGATTGTCAATCTACCACGGTAGATTGACAATCTAGCACAATATACTGCGATCCAATTTTTAACCGACTTCAAAAAAGTAGGAGCTTGTTTCTCTGTTCGTCTGTAGTTATATTAGTTTTTAAGGCTGAACTGATTTGAATGGAGTTTGACACACAGTTTGTAGCCTGGATTAAATTATAGGATTTGTTTTATCTTGGTCAATCAAAGGTACCCTAGGGTAAAATACTTTAGTAAGTTCTTTTGAGAAATTTATAAAAAATGTAGCTCATATTTATTTTTAACTTGCTTTCCGGCCGTGACTAATGCGCGTGGGCATTTGAAGAATCCCTTAAAAAATATACAGATGAAAAGAGAACCTCCTCCTTTTTATAAGTCGGTTAAAATATTGGATTGCAGTAAAAGATGATGAAATTTGGCACACAGTTAGTTTGGTACCCTAGGAAGTACCTACCCTATGTACCCTATTTTTAATTTTTAAAGGAAGCTAGTTAAAAATAAATGAGGACTATATTTTTTCATAAATTTCCTATAAACCTACCTACTATTTTTTTTGCAATGTTTTGAAAAATACTATTCACCTCGATGTTATTACTATACCAGGCTATAAACTATATATGTGCCAAATTTCATCAAAATCAGTTCAGCCTTCTGAAGCTGAACTGATTTGGATGAAATTTGGCACTCAGTTCATAGCTGGGTAATATCGTATTATAAATATCGATATTTAGGTAATTTTACACACCTGTGTGTGTAAAATTAAATATCGTAATTAAAATCGATATTCATCTAACCCTAACTAATCAAGGCATAAAATGGGTGCTAGACAACAGATTTTACTAGGTACTTACTTATTTTTCGAAATAGATAGGTACTTATTATACGCAGACCGTCACAGAAATTAAAATTCATCATTTCAATTACGTCCGGGAATCGAACCCGGGATCTCTTGCGTGGTAGACTGGCATGTTGAATACTGCACCACTCAGGTCATCGATCGATATCACGCGAAAATTAATGCAAAAAGTTGGCAACCCTACCAAAGATCACCGTGGATCGTGGTAGATTGTCAATCTACCAAGATCTACTGCGATCCAGATCTCGCTGGATTGACCGTGTAACGTCGCAAACTAACCGCATCAAATTCCATCAATCTGCGGTTTTGATCAGATTGAAACCAGATTGACGTGTGTAATGGCTGCCTAAGACACTTTTGTTGGTAGGTATAGAATACATCGTCCTCAAAAATCATTAACATTAATTTAAATATGTTTTACCTCCTATCGTTTCTCGGTAGAAAATAATATTCGGGAAGGAAAAAATCGTTACATCTCCAATAACATTATGCGACAAAAAGTGGTCAGACATGTTTAAAAAAACTTAAGCTATGTTTGACTATGGCCTTCGGTGTTTCCCAAATGCTGACGCATCGAAATTTTGCATTTATAATTACATATTTTAAATCGACATCAATCAACAGATGTTCTGTAGGTACCTTTTCTCTTTTTGTGATTTTTAACTTAATAGTTTGTGTACGACGGTATTCTTAACTTGTTTTTCTATGTAAAATAGTAACTTATTATATTGCTAGGTACTGTAAAAGAACAAAATATCATGTTGGTGGAGTAAAATAAACTTCTCTATAATACAGTATGTTGCAAGATAAAATCCTTTTCTCTTTTTGTGATTTTTAACTTAATAGTTTGTGTACGACGGTATTCTTAACTTGTTTTTCTATGTAAAATAGTAACTTATTATATTGCTAGGTACTGTAAAAGAACAAAATATCATGTTGGTGGAGTAAAATAAACTTCTCTATAATACAGTATGTTGCAAGATAAAATCCTTTTCTCTTTTTGTGATTTTTAACTTAATAGTTTGTGTACGACGGTATTCTTAACTTGTTTTTCTATGTAAAATAATAACTTATTATATTGCTAAGTACTGTAAAAGACCAAAATATCATGTTGGTGGAGTAAAATAAACTTCTCTATAATACAGTATGTTGCGAGATAAAATAAGCAACTTTTACATCCTGTTTAAATGTTGAGATAATTTTAAGTTTAACCTATCAAATCTTGCTTGTTTAGCTTAGTGGGCACCGGCTTATCTAGCAATACCATATAATCAAAGTTAAGAGATACAGTGAAGAAGATGAGACAAAGGTACTAAACTGGAGTAAAAAAGCCTCCACAGTTGTTTTTATGAACACTTTAAACTTGTAATTCATAATATCGATCAACGGAACATCACTAATTTGGAAAAGAAAATTCGCGCCAAAAAATTTTACAGCTAAATGTTTTTGATTGCAGAAGTGTTGCCATAATGTAGTTATTGTACGGTATTCGTGCCTCGTACGTAAAAAAGTCTGAGTTTTCAATGTTTTTTTTGGTATCAGGGCTTTTCATAATGGTAAGGTATTTTGCATTTTCGTGTCTGGCAACACTGGATTGCAGTAGGTAGATATTGATCGGCAACTAAATTGAATATTACCTATTTTTAAAATAAAAAAATACGATCTTAGATATACCATAAGTATAATATAAGTATAGTGGGATAGTAACTACATGGTATTGTAAAAGGCTTGTCAACGCTTGCTCAATCCTTTGACCACAGTCAAACTGACAAAGTAAACCATGTTGAGTTCTCGTGTTCTTACATACCTATGATTCATTTCAAAGGTATGCTCGAGCACTGTTTATGTTACACAGATTTTAAGCTTTTAAACACTCCCTAATCTTTATTTGTTCAAAATGGCTTTAAGAGGAGGTAGTTTTCCTTTTCTTAGAGCAGGGATTCTGATACTATTTTGGACAAGAAACCCTTTTCCAAAATGAACTGATACCTCAGACCCCTATATCCAAATTACTTTAAAATTCCTATCAAATATCAGGTGTAATTAATAACAATTATTAAGCATTGATTCTTTTTTATGCACAACGGGACAGTGCTTGGCCTTCACCTCACCTGATGTTAAGTGACGATAAGGTCGAAGGTGGAAGCGCACTACACCCGGAATCCTCACTGAGGAACTGGCTATCTTACCTCTAACTGCCAGAACACAACAATTTTTAAATTGTTGTTATGGCGTCAGACTTAGGTGAGATGGTGGTAGCTAGCCGGGCGGACTTTTAAGGCCAGTATATCCAAAATTAACCTATTTTTGATTCAATGGTAAACAATGAAATATTATTTATTTTGAGCAGATAAAAATATATGTTGTAGTTTAATAAACGAACTTGATTAATTTACGGTTAAAAACTCGATTTTTTATTTTCACTCGACTATAAAAATATGCAAAGACATTGAAAAATTTCATTGTTTTTTGGATGGTACTTAAAGATTATTAATCTCTTACGCACAAATAATATATAGAAAAAAAGGTAATGAAATATAGTAAAACATTCAACGGCTACTTTTTCAAAAAATGACTTTATGTTTATTTAAACATTAATATATAATAAAATGCTCGCCGCGTCTTAGTTTAGTAGCCTGCGAGGCGTCGTCGGAGTAGGACCTGTGTCGTTTTAGCTGCCGCGCTGTGTTCCCCCTCGATCGATCGATCGATTGAGAATCTTTTAGATACTCAAAGAGTAAGACTTGGAAACGCAGTAGGTAATTTAAGTGAAAAAATTTATTTAGTGTAAATAATCAATTTAGTTTGTTGTAAATGCATAGAGTAGGTAGGTAGGTATTTGGATACAGCAACCGAGTACAAGCAAATGCGTAATTAATTTTAATGACTTTTAAGAAATAAATACTTATCAATAAATTGAATCAATTTTATTTTTTTAGTCCAGTTACCGAGTTAGTATTGAGAATTTAAAGATAATAATGTTCAATGTCCAACAATTGTGATTTTTAGGGTTTCACACATCCGGAAAAAAACGGAACCATAAGGGTCAATTCAATTTGGCTCTGAATGGAAGTTCTTCGATGCGCTTCAATTCGGAGCCAACTTGGATTTACGTATCATATTAAAATCATTTTAGCCATACAGCGCATTTGCGCGTGTTTACCTTGCTACGTTTTGAACATCAGTTGCCACTTGAATAGAATTGTGATAATACTTGTATAAAATAAAAAATATATACCTATCGTATAATTTGAAATAAAATGGTTGACTTAGATTTTGCAATGATTTTACTTATATCGGAAGTTGAAGAAGAAACTAAGTACCGTAGACTGCTGCAACTTTGCACGAAAAAAATGAATGTCGAGAAAACAAGCAAAGGTAGAAAAACATTGTTTAGTAATATGTCATTAAAAACAGATGCAAGTGATATTCGACCTTATTAACTTTGAAATTCGGTTGTTTTTTTCTCCATATTTTCGTTCACTAACTTTGTTGTTTCATTAAAAACTGTTATTTTGATAAATGTTAATAAGGTCGAAAATTGCTTGCACCTGTTTTTTTACTAGTAATCACTACAAATATTTAACGAACTTCACTTTTTCCCCGATATTATTTGTTCTTCTGGCCTATTGCCTATGCCCCAGCAGTTGAGACATGAATAGGCTGGTGATGATGAGGTTGCTTTAACCTGGGTCACTGGGTGCTTTAATCTACTTAAGAGTACACTTAAATTACCTGGGTGAATCTGTCTACTGAAGGGAGAAAAAGAATTATATACAACTAGCTGCCGCCCGCGACTTCGTCTGCGTGGAAAGGTTTTTTTGCTATCCCTCGGGAAAACACTTTTTTTCGGGATGAAAGGTAACTTATGTCCTTCTCTGTACCCCTGACAACGTGTATACGAAATTTCATGATCATCGGTTTAGTAGTTAAGACGTGAAGGCGTAACAAACAAACAAACGGACTTTCGCATTTATGATATTAGTAAGGATAGCCGGTGAGGATGCACGGCTCAAAATCAAGTGTCAACTAATCACTTCTTTACCTACGAACGACAACTTCTTTTAATGTGTTACGTTTCACGATTATTTTTTCCCTAATTTGCTAGAAAATTAGATTTTTTTATTGAGTCCTAAAAGTAACGTAGGTACTTATAATATTTTAAGTCGTGTAACTGAACATAAGAGGGTCAAATTAACGTAAAATGTACAAAAGTTAACATTCTGGCAACACTGGTGTCACTGATGCGACTGACGGACGACAACGACCGACAAATGTTCGCCACTGAATGCGCGCGATGTTTTTATCTCCGAAGAAATTTGAACTTTACGTTTTTGATAATAAGAGTGAATTTGCTTTGCATCAAACAATTCAATGCGCTTCGATTCTGTTCCAGCATGAATTGACCCTAATATGTGATTACTCGTTTTTGGGGGTCCCTTTTAATCGGCAAATTATAAAAAAAGTTAAAATTAAAATCGGTTACACAAAAAAAAGCTTGTTGTGAGTGCTCAAATATGTTTAGGTAGGTACTTAGTTGTAGAATATTATACTGACAGTTAAGTTAACACTCCAATAACGAATTTTATCAATGAATTCAGTGTTTATTCACATTTAATTAGTTAATTCAAATTTGCAGACCATACTACAAGTACCTATTCGAACTATAATATTCGAAAAAACAAAAAACAAACAATTATTAACTTCAAATTAACTACGTACGTAGCTACCTACTACCTATAATTTTATTGTGTGTAATAAATTATTACTTACCTATTTACCTAGTAGGTACCCATACTTATTTATTGACTTATTATGACCCTATTAAATACATAAACAAAGAAACATAATTATTTAGTTCGAATTATCAAAATAAATATCTCGAGTTCACGTTTTGCATGAGAGTTGACAGAGCACTCGATTCGGCACATGAAATCGCGGGCGGGGAGTGTCCTTTCTGTACGTAGTAAATATCTATTCTGTGGTATGGTCCGTGGGGTTAGAGAGTTCACTAGAATATGCGTTCGCGCGGCTCGCTCCGGGGGGAGGGAGGTAGCGCTAAATGCCTACGACGCCCGAATATATTGCCCTTAATAAGCCAAATGTAACGAAATCGAGTTCAATTTGTACCCCCTCCCGGGAATCGAAACCGGGACCCTGCGTCGTACACGGGTGGGCGAACCACTAGACCACGGAACAGTTTAAAATACCCTTTTAGAGTTAACCTTATAGAGTTAGTAAACCTTATAGAGTTTCTGCGGAAAGAGAACCCTCATGGGATTTGTGCTTGATTACAGCTTTTGTCATGTTGACGGCACTGTTACGTCATTATAGTGTGACTTTGATATCTCGATATATCTAGCAAGTCAAGATAGCCGCACCATAATGACGTAACAGTGTCGTCAACATGACAAAAACGGTAATTAAGCACAGTTTCCATGTGGACCGTCGGCCAAGAGGCTCATTTTCAATCTATTGCATATTGGGACTAGACCACATTGGCAAGATAGCCATTAGTTTGGTGTTATCAAATATCGTCGTCTGGGTTGCGAAGTAGGAAGCTTCTGGGAGATATGCCACCCTGAACATATGACCTCCCATACAATGATCCAATCGGAAAAAATAATCGATCGAATATTGATCTAGTGGTTCGCCCACCCGTGTAAGATGCAGGTGTCCCGGGTTGGATTCCCAGGGGGGGTACAATTTGTACTCGGTTTGGTTGGTGGTAGGGCTTATTTCAAGTCGTAGGTAGTTAGGGGTAAGTTAGCCAAGGGGCTTTAAAAATCTATCGCAATCGGCTTCGTTTGACAGATGGATGTGACACATTGCTGCATTTCTTTGGTAAGTTTTTATTTGTTCCAAAAAGAAGCTTTAATGTGTTACATCCTGAAAGCGATTGCGATAGATTTTTAAATTAGACAATGGAAAGACTGTTCCTCAGTGATGAGGATTCCGGGTGTAGTGCGCTTCCACTTTCGGCCTCATCGTCACTTAACATCAGGTGAGGTGAAGGCCAAGCACTATGTTGTGCATAAAAATACTCTATAAGGTTAATTTGCATCTTTTTTTACTTTTTACAACTTGTTTGCAAAATAGTATGCCTTACTTAATTCGTAGAAATGAGAATGTGATTCAGTTGAGACAAACAATTTTGCAACAAAATATTTAGAGTATGACACGAAGCTTTGTGTAATATTATGATAGTCAGTGCCAAAAATAGCTTAGTGCCTCTCACTTTGTGGCCTTAAGTAACAATACCTAACCAAGTCCTTTCCCTGACCTAGCATAAACTATGTCTGTGGTTTGCCGGCTAAGGTAGCTAGTTTCAATGTATGAAATGATGGGATTTACAGTGACGGTCACTTTTAAATACACCTGTCGATTTTAATACAAACGCGGTAACTTTGATGCCTTGGTTCTCCGCCAAGGTTTGAACTAGCTGTGATCTGATGATGGCCATGTAGGGAGTGAATGGAGGAGATTCTGATCGTTATACACACCCAACTGATCTGATCAGCATTCTAAGAGATATAAGAATCAGAGTTTTCAGTTTCAGGATTTTCATACATTTTTCTGATCAGATCAGTTGGGTGTATAAAGCGTACTGAATCTCCTCCATTCACTCCCTGGATGGCCATCATCGGATCATAGCTAGGTTGATCCCTGGTGGAGAACCAAGGCTTCAAAGCTATTTCGTTTGTAATGAAAATCGACTGGATGGTGACCATAATTATTATGTGACTGCCACTGTATATGGGAGTAGCTTCAGCTTTCTTAAGATTAAGACAAAGTCATTTCATAAAAGAGAACTGAAAATTAATTTACATTTCAAAACTTATTAAGGTTAGTTCTTTATATTTACGAGGAAAAAGAGACACATAATCAATTAAAGCGAAAAAGCTAAGCCTTCAGTTACTATTAGTAAAAATAAACATTCAAACGAACAGAGAACCTCTTCCTTTTTTGAAGTCGGTTAAAAATTAGAAAAACATAATCTAGTACTTTTAGTATTACTACTTGTAAAAAAATATGAACTTTAATTTAATTAAGTGTAATATTTCAGTGAAAGTAAACTTACTTAAAACTGGGTTCAATTTCAATGTAAAATGTAATCCTAGATTGATTTCAAGCTTGATTGGTTAAGTAAAAGTTTTTCACAATAACTATAACGAGAAAAGTTAAGATTTCACTAGTTAAAGACTTGGTCTAGTTTTTTGTTCACTAGTGATGTAACTTTTGTAGGTTACTTATTATCGATATTTCTAGCACTTAAAAAGACATTTGAAAGTAGGCAATAGTCAATGAACTCAATAGTTTAAGTATGTTTTGGATGGTCCTACCTAATAGTATGTTAATAATTTATGTTGTTTTTTTTATTTATTCACTAGCGGCCGCGTGGAAAGATTTTTTGCTATCCCTCGGGAATAATACTTTTTTTTCGGGATGTAACGTACCCTATGTCGTTCTCTGTACCCCTTCAGTAGTTACGTAAAGGCGTAACAAACAAACAAACGGACTTTCGCATTTATAATATTAGCACACCCCGGACACTCCATACAACCGCGCTATAATAAACAGACTAGCTTTTTCCCGCGACTTCGTCTGCGTGAACATTCACTATGGAACCTGTGACCGAGATAAAAAGTATCCATGTTTTACCACAGGCTATAACCACGTGCTATAACTATCTGTGTGCTATACCAAATTCATTCGGCTGGTTTTACGTGATTGAGTAACATACATCCAAACATTAAACTTTCACATTCATAATATTATTAGTTCCCGGTCCCGTTCTCGTTCTCTTTCCTATTCCCGTTCCCGTATTATTTTTCCATTAAAAGTTTCAGGTCTTTTCGGTGTTAAATAATGTCCATCGTGTCATCTTGAACCCTGATGCCGGCATTACATATTCGCCGAGCATCGGTACAATTCATCGTACGTTGCCGGTTTTGAAAGAACCTCTTTGAAGCATTTGTTACAAAACTGGCAACGTACGATGAATTGTGCCGATGCTCGGCGAATATGTAATGCCGGCATGAAATAAATGCCATTTTCGCACGACGTTTCTGTATACGCGCAACTACGTGTGGTCTAGGGCTACCATGTAATAGTACAAACTACACGGTAGCACATACAGATGTGCGGCGACGTTCAATTCATAATTCGAACTTTTTGGTAAATAAAGTTACGACGCATTGCTTTAAATATCCAAATAAGTTGACATTTGACAAACACGACTAAACGAGCACACGATTCGGCACACGAACGCGCGGGGTGGGGTGAGGTAATTGATTATAAAGCGGGGCGGGGAGTGTCCTTTCGGTACGGTAGTACTTATATCCATTCTGTGATATTAGTAATGATAATAAGCAGTAAGGATTCAATAGATTTCAGAAAATACTATTTCTCCCTGAAAATATATCTCTTCAATCCGTAAATGAGCTGCATACTAAAATCTATGGTAACATCATCGTTATTAAGTAAGGAAAATGAGAGAAACCGCAAATCTTGTCAAGTAGAAAATTATCTAAACCGCGAACAAACGAGTTACTACCTACTTACAACACCAGTTCATCACTAGGTCAGTTTAACTTAACTTTTATATAAACTTTTATGCCCGTCGTTTTATACAAGCAAATTTCTCTATTTGATGATGTTTTTAACGAGGATATTAAAAACATGTGTTATGCAATATCCCTTAATAATTTAGGCTAATGTATGCTTTGCATTTTCGCGAAGTTTATTTCGAATTGATGCTATAACTCATTTCTATTATTCAGACATCGATATATTATTACCATAAATAAAATTTATTTCCGGCACGGTTGAATGTAAAAAACAAACATAAGTTATATTATGTTCTTTTCTCTATAGATTTTTGAATAGATTGTTTTAGTTTGACATCGTGCTGCCCTCGTAGCTAAATCCAAACTTACAAAAACAGCAGGTAATGAACTTTGCATTCGATGAAACAACGACACGATACGACAAACCAAAAATCTATAGTTAGTGAAATCTAATGTTAATCCCATACTTTACTTTTTAGGGTTCCGTACCCAAAAGGTAAAAACGGGACCCTATTACTAAGACTCCGTTGTCCGTCTGTCTGTCTGTCTGTCTGTGTGTCACCAGGCTGTATCTCATGAACCGTGATAGATAGACAGTTGAAATTTTCACAGATGATGTATTTTGGTTGCCGCTATAACAACAAATACAAAAGATAAAATAAAATAACTATTTAAGGGAGGCTCCCAAACATCAAACGTGATTTTTTCGCCGTTTTTTGCTTTATATTAAAAACAACAACAGGTAGACAGTTGAAATTTTCACATATGATGTAAAAAATACTAAAAACAGAATAAAGTAAATATTTAAGTGGGGCTCCCATACAACAAACGTAATTTTTTGCCGTCTTTTGGTACGGAACCCTTCGTGCGCGAGTCCGACTCGCACTTGGCCGGTTTTTTATACTTGGATTGGAATATACTCTATATTTATACTTTTATACTTTACTCACATCTTTCGATAGCGAAGTTCGTTATCGCTTCTGCAAATGTTACCACTTACTTTGACTAAGGCTGGTTTAACGATAGTGGCATTTAACACTATAAGTGCCGAGAGTTGCGATTGCGACCCCTTTCTTGGTCCCCCCTGGTAGGGGTTTCTAGTGTAATATTGAGTTTCTATGAACACCCTAGTCGCCAGGGGGTTTAAATAATAATAAAATAATAATAATAAAAGAAATTTATTCACTTCTCACATGGTTTTTAGAATTTTTACATTTCATAATCATTTAATACGTATTTTTCTTATCCTTGTGAGAGTCTGGAGTCCGAAATAGGACGAACCTGTGCTACAGATCTCCAGGCTCTCCGGATATACATTATATTGCAACAGTCTACGTAGTTATTACAGTTTGTTATGTGTGAGGTGATTAGAACATTATAGGATATTCTAAAATAATATAGTTTTGTGGGTTAACTACGGATAACGTATGTGCACATACGTGTATTTTACGTGTGTTATATAGTTGTAGTTATTTATTTTAAACTGTTTTTCACTTATTTTAGTATAATTTATACTTTTACATTTTATGAACTATCTATTACTTATGTACTAAAGGGAATAAGGTAGGCACAGTATTGTCTACCAAAAGTTAATTATTCTACTTTGTCTGTGTGTGTGTGTGTGTGTGTGTGTGTGTAAGTGTGTGTATGTCTCTGTGTGTAAATTTTATATATTGTTATGATATTATTTACTTTAATATATCAAATAGGTTTTCTGTCTCATCATATGACAAAGTGAGCAGCCACATCATAAGCATTTTTTTACATTGAAATTTAGTGTTAGAATAAATTGATAATTGATGGTTTGCTTTGTTATATAGATATGGACCTAAGAAACCGTAAAACCTCTGAGCAAAGGATGTGTTATATTTTGTTTTTTGTTTACATACATTATAAGTGTTTCGCTTACGCAGTAAATTTGGGTCAAAAATAGTTTCCCCATGTTGCTTTAAGATTACGGTTAAAATATACAGTTGACGAATGGTTAATACTTCGCATTCCTGATATAAGAGATTAGTTGGATAGAGAAAGGGACGAAAGTGTGATATTTTAAGAATAGCTCTTTGTGATACTTCAAGAGGCTTCAAAATTGTTTTAGCCGCACCTCCCCATATTAAAATGCAGTAAGTACAAACTGATTGGCAGAGGGCAAAATAAACTGATTTCATAAGTCGCGCGTCAAGAACATGGCGCAAATTTTTAAAAATGACTATAAGTCTACGTATTTTATTAGAAAGTGATGCAATATGTTGTTTAAATGAGAGGTTACTATCTATAATGACTCCTAAATATTTTAAGTGTGTAGATTGTTCGAGCAAGGGACAGCAGCAGGGAGTCGTACCATCACACTCATGGACACGTAATTCAAAATTAGTAGTAGGCTGAAAGTTTCTAATCGAGAAGCAAAGATACTTTGACTTTGTGGAATTTAGTGATAAGACATTTTGTTTCAACTTTGCTGACACTTGGTTTAACCCCATTTGGGCCTCCTCATAGACTTTGTCCCATGTGTCAGCAGCAAAGATAATAGCAGTATCATCAGCGTATGCTAATAGCTTACCATTGGTAAAATTAGTTAGGCACAGGTCGTTTACATATACAAGAAACAGGGTGGGGCCCAAAATGCTCCCCTGAGGAACTCCATATGTAACAGACACATCTGAACTTGCATATGAGCCTATATTTACCCGTTGTGATCGATTAGACAGGTAGCTTTCGAACAACTGCAGCTGTATGCCTCTTATACCAATATCTTCCAGTTTCTTTAATAGGATAGGGACAGAGACCGTATCGAATGCTTTTATTAAATCAATAAAAATGGCCAAGCATTTCTTGCCTTTATCAATATTTTCAGTAATAAACTCCATAAATTTATGAACAGCATCTGTGGTTGATTTTCCGCGACGAAAACCAAATTGATTGTCAGATAATAAGTTATTTTTTTCAAGATAATTGATTAGTCGTAAATTTATTATTTTTTCCAAGATTTTAGATATAGCCGGTAACAAAGATATAGGTCTATAATTTTCGATACGATCTCTATCCCCATTTTTATGTATAGGTATTATTACTGACTTCTTAAGAGATGACGGAAAAATTCCCTTGGTAAGACAAGCATTGAAGATGAAAGTAAGAGGAGGTACTAAAAAAGATTTTAATTCTTTCAAGATTCTATTAGAAATTTTGTCCCAGCCCACTGAACATTCATTTTTTAGCCCCATTAATATTTTTTCCACTTCATCCTCGCTTGTTTCTTCTAGAACAAATGAGGAGAGCATTGTTTTGCAAGAACATGAGTCTGTATACCTCGAAGCATCTGTACTATTATTATTTAGTTTTTTATATACTTCACAAGCTAAGGTTTTTCCCACATTAGCAAAATAATTGTTAACTAAATTTAATGAGGTTTGGGGATTTGTGGCTAGTCTCAAGAGTTCGTTAGAGACATTTTTATTTTTAGTCGAACAGTTTGTCACGTTTTTTATCGCTTCCCATATTTTTTTATTATTTTTCCCTGCTTTTTCTATTTGTTCTTTATCATAAGCTATTTTAACTTTTTTTAAGAGATCATTACAGAAATTTCTGTAGCGTTTATAGGTAAGTGATAGGGTACTATTATCTGGATCTCGTTTAGACTTAAGATGCAACTTGTCTCTATTTCGCATGCAGCGAAGTAAGCCCTGTGTGATCCAAGGTTTTATTATTTTCTTACGTCTTGGCTTTTTTGCTGTTTTTGTGTTTCGCTCTACTGCTTGTGACATTTTTTCGAGTAAATAGTTCATACTAGTTTCTGGATCATTGGTGTTATAGATTGGCGATAAGTCAATATTGAGAATGTCTTTTTTTAACCCTTCATTATCTATAATTTTAGGAAGTGATGTTTCATTATTTTTTAAAATTTCATCAAATAAATATGTTACAACCGCTTTGTGATCAGTAATTGTTGAATTTGGTACTAGGGTGAGAGCATTCTTTTTTGTTTTTAATAACACATGATCAATGCAACTGTGTTCTCTCGTCACTAAGGTATGTGCAGGTAGAAGACCGTGAAACGCTACGAGATTCAGATATTTTTCAGAGTTTTGATCACGTTTCTCAGGGTTGATAGGAATATTTATATCACCAATGATAATTATATTATGAAAAGAAGACAAACTTGTTAAAATTTCATTCAAAGATGTTAAGAAAGGTATAATGTTACTATATGAAGGAGAACGATATATAGCTACCACAACTGTATTTCGACTAAGTTTTATAATGAGGCAGTTTGCCTCTACAAGTGTAGGCTCTTCAACACACGAGCTTAAAGTATTTTTAATATAAAGTACAACACCATCGTTCTGTTTATGGTTAATTCTTGTATAAAAGTTATGATAGTTTTCTAATGAGGGCAGTGAGGGGTTAAGAGCAAGCCAGCACTCGGTAAGAACCAGAATATCTATATCTATTTTAATTCTCTGCAACAATACTTCAAAATCGTTAAAATTATGGTTAATACTGCGTATATTTTGCGTCAATAAGGACAAGTAGTTCTGTGATGATGGAACATGACAGCTGGTCGCTTCTACTTCACAAGATAGGGATTTAAATTTAGGAACAGTTTCTATTTCTTCACAAATATCTATTAAATCCAGAATTGATAAGATTTATTTATAGGTTTATATCTAAGATGTAGTGCTATAGATTTTTTTTGTAGATCACAAACAAAATATGCATATATAAATAATGTAGGTATGTACTTTAATTCGATGATTGCAAAAACGACATTTAGTAATAATTTGATTTGTAAGTATTGTGTTATGTTTTTGTCATATTCGGAGCAATATTTTTTTATATTTAGCACATGGTAATTAAGTAGTATTGTGTTAACAAAATATGTATGTAGTTGACGTTTGGTTGACGTATGAATGAATAAAAAGACGTAAAAAAGTGATGAATAAATGGACATTGAAAAAGTAGTTCTAAAGCAGTTTAGTACAATTATTTTTACAGTAATAATGGATACGTTCGATATAAGTGTATTTTTTATATTTGTAGTTAGTCTTGTATAATTCTTAATTTTATAAGTATGTTGATATAAGTAAATAAAGTAGATAGGTGCCATGCAAAACATTGTAAGCATTTTAATAGGTTATTACATTGTAAAACAATATTTAGTGTAAAATTATCATAATATAGAATAATTACTCGTGTTTTTATTATGTGTTTTATTATGTAATAGAGGTTGTGTCGAAGTATGTATATTTGTAATGTATGATATTGGTTTCTTAAATAACACTCAAGTGTAGCAAAAATAAAAAATAAACCCACCAAAACAAGATAAATAATAGTACGTATTTTCACATCATAAGCCAAAGCTAAACATAGACAGAAAAATGTAAACAATTTTGATAAAAAGCAATGGTAACTAAAAAGTATTTTAAATAGTAAATCTATACATAAAGTTAGTCACTTCATTTGTAATTTATTTAAATCGTCCTCCGAATTAATACAAATCACTTTAGAGTTTTCGTTCTTGGTATTTTTGACGTATACTTTGCCGTACGATGTCCAGCAGCTGTAGTAGGTATGTTGTTTTGTGAATTGTCTCGTCAGATAAAACAGGTTACTATTTTGTTTAGTTAACACTTCATCCATAAAAATTTCCTTCTTCTGACCAGTCAAACCAATGTGCTCGGTATTAAGCGTATTGTTTTTATATTCCTTGTTAAATAATCGGCATTTTTTTATAACAGAGTTTTTTAATCCAATGGTTGTAAATTCGACTAAGACTAAATGGGGGTATCATGTGGAAAGAAGGCCTTGAAATGCCATTGCGCCGTGACAATTTTGTCCCATTATATTTATTACCACGTTTACTAGTATTGGGATAAATATTATGATTGAAACAATTTGTATGTTACTTTAGCTACGATTATTTATTCATTTAAATCATTTTTTATACGTGCAGTGCAACTGACTGACAGAAATGATGCTCAGCATTCGTGATGAAACAAAAAGGACCCAGTTCTTGGTAAATCACTTTTATTTTCATCAACTATTGTTTTTATTTTGAAAACACCTTAAATTTAATAAAAACGGACGGTTTCACGGATCTAAGTAAAAAAAAGTTACGAGTCAATGAAACTTGCGGGTGAGACAAAAATCAAAAATGGGACGATGGCACTTCTAGTGTTAATACCTAACGAATTTCCCTTGCAAGTCAGTGTCTGAGTACTTATATCTATTCTGTGTCTGTATGCAAACTATTTTATGTAAGGAAAGTATGTAAGAGTAATTATTGGCGCCATAACCGAGTTACCTTGTAGTGAAGTGAAAGTGCTGTCGTCGGGTTTGTGGTTAGATTACAGCTGTTGGCTTTAAACACGGCCTCCTTTGAAAGTTAATTCACTTACTAACAGCTTTCCTTTAAGGACATTTTAATTATGTAGAAAAACTATTCTCTGTGAGCTGTAGACCTCGCGTATGTGAAATTTTTAGTGATGCGCGATTATTACTAATTTCAATAATCGAATTAACTGCTAATTACTAATTTCAATAATAGAATGTCAGATTAGTAATAAACTAATTTCAATAATCGAAAAATTATTACTAATTAGTAATACTTTGAGAAGTGGCTCTACAAAAATCTTTTAAAAAAAATGAAAACTCCTTTTACATTAACGTACCGCAGTTGCCGTGGCCCTAGTATCAAATCTATAATATAAAATATATCTACATTACTAATTAGTAATACATGAATGGTCATTCGAACTATTCGAATGATTTAGATAATCGAATGATCATTCATAATTGGGAACGTTAATTTTTATCATTTTTAGAAATAAATTTTTGATTCGAAAAAAAAACTATATAACTATCGAACTTGCTCACAAAATTTCGCGAGATTCGGTTGAGAAATGCGACCTGTAGAAAAGAACAAACGGACAGACATACTAAAGCATTTTTTCCCAAGCTGGAGCAGAGACGCTTCGCGCTCGCTTGGTTAATGAGAATTTTCGGGATTCAATGTAAGATTTTTTAAGGAGTCGGTAAATTGACATTTAGAACTGTCAGAAAAAGTATAAGCAATTGTGCCATTTCATACAAATCTGACAGTTACAATTCCAAACGTCATTTCACTGACTCGGATTAAAATTTTTTTTTTTTTTTTTTAATTTATTCAAGGCAACAAACAGTCATGTATACAAGATAATAACATTGTAAATGTGATTACTGCTATAGACCTATAGTGCCTGTAAATAATCTATTATATCATACTAGCGGTCGCCCGCGACTTCGTCCGCGTGGAAACTTTTTTGCTATCCCTCGGGAAAAATCCTGGGTTTCGGGATGAAAGGTACCCTATGTCCTTCTCTGTGCCCCTAAGAACGTGTATGTAAAATTTCATAATGATCGGTTCAGTAGTTAAGACGTGAAGGAGTAACAAACAAACAAACACAACTATATCACATGTTTGTGATATAGTTTTAACTGCTTCTATGAGTTTGCCCAATATCCGTGCAAGCTAGTTTATTTAATTGTCGTCATATTAAAAGTTAAGTGAGCGTAATTTCACAGGTTTCGGTTAAGATCCACATTACCTGACAGTTTATTAAAATTAAACCAGAATATAGTTCTAGCCCGAACCTGTATCAATAGCAAAGAATTATAACATTAAAACATTACTAATGATCAACAATGTTGACAAAACATAAAAAAATACAACCGAATTGATAACATCCTCCTTTTTTTAAAGTTTGTTAATAAATACGGTAATAAGACACAATTCTTGCAAAAACATAAACGTAGGCAATTGTAAATACAAAATTGACATTAACAAAATGATAAATTTTTGGAAATGATAAAAGTATGTCATCGAAAAGCTATACAGTTATCTTCGATCAAGAATATCCTAGATAACACTTCACGAAGTGAAACAGCGCGCAAATGTGGCTAATTATCCCCACGTGAATATTTCTATCTGGGTACAAATTACTATTTTTACCAAATTCAAATTGTAAGAAACAATTAAGCTTTTAAGCTTTAATAAGCCAGTTTGTAAGTGGTGCGTTATTTCGAGGTGCCGTTTTTGAGACTCTGACCGGACATCTTCTAGGGAATTCTTGATCGAAGCCAATTATAAAAGGCATAATTACTAATAATTACTTTGATAACCTACTTCTCCAAATTCTGCCAGACAGATTACTTGACTTTTGCCCTAGTCTGTTAGATAAAAGAACAAGACAAAATAAATGTATTACTGATACTATTATAATTAGGTTTATCTAAAAACCAAGGCCAGGCCAGGAATAATTTTACATTTTCATTTTTTTTTGCCGTAGAATTTGCAGTAATTTGTATGGTGGGAAAAACATCACGTTTATGCTGTTCATTAAGATTGTCTAATGTTTATTACCCTTTGGAATGCATTGAGTATGTGATATAAATGTATTACGAATTTAAAGATATTAAAAAAAGAAGAGCTTTCATTTTAGAACTAAATAATTTAACAAATTTGCTAAGCATCCAGTATCCGTTAAAAGTGTTTTACTTCAATTTAATAAGTTGTTAAATTCGACTAAGTTAACTGTCACTATAATATTCTCTAACTTGGATCCCCTAAACTATTTGAGTATTTGTCAGAGATTTATTAATTCGAGAGATACTTTACGTAAATAAGTAAAGTAAGTACGTAATTAAGTGAGTAAATTAACAGTCCTATTAATTATTATTAGCACGTGTCGATAATTTATGTGCGATATCGATATCTCCACGTGGCGGCACATCACTATTGCGTAGTTAATTTGCGCAGCTGTCTGGTCGATCCAATTAATGTTTACTACTAAATGCTCAGTTAAATTGGTGCTACTATTTTGATAGTTCTCTACTAAAGAAATGTTAGCATTTAACTATCTCTTTGTTGTATTGATACGGTCATTGATTTCGAATGACACGGATTTTGTGGAAGAAGAAATGTACGCCCGGCAACACACGTGCTTTAACACTTTGCAAAATAAAATAAAACCGGTCAAGAGCGAGTCGGACTCGCGCACCGAGGGTTCCGTACAATCATAAATATTGGATATGTTACTTTAGTACAGTCTTTAAAAAAGTAGGATAAACGGCAGACAGGTGGAAGGGCGAACAGACGGACAGTTAATTTACAAATCTTAACCACAGCTGCTTATGGTGACTGAAAAACGTTTCAGCCACTCCACATTGCAAAGTGTTTATATTACTAAGTAGGAACTTATTCTTCGTTTATTCGTACGGCAAATAGTATTATATTAGAACCAGCCACCAATTTATTATTGTAGTATTAGGTTGCGCCATCTCTTGACCGATAGTGGAACTACTTTTTTCTTAGGTTAGCATGGACAGCGCCATCTGTTGGTAGTGAAACTAAAGAACTTTTGTTTGTTTTTTGAATTTCTAAAAAAGTGTGTTATATTGAGACATCGTTTTATTTTTCCTGTAATCTTTACATAAACTAATATCACATAGAATTATTTCAGATTTTTCTCTTTGCAAACTTCGGAGATAAGGGGGGGAACGGTATTTTTTTTACATTTTTCATCATAAGTCGAAAACTATGCGGCCTAAGAAAAAAAGGATAAAATGTTTTAAAATGTACAAACAGCGCTCTTTCATATGATACCCCACATGCCCTAGTCACCTCACTTAAATATTTTAAGACCCCTTTTCAGTCCCTGTAGTAAAAAAAATTGTTTTTTTTATTTCTTTCTTATTTGCAAAATAGTTGGGCAAATGTCATCTTAAACTATTCCAAATTTCAAGTTGATACCATTAGTAGTTCTCGAGATATCCAGCTGTGACAGACAGACAGACAGACTGAGTCACACCATAAGGGTTCCTTTTTTACTATTTTGGTACGGAACCCTAAAAATCGAGTGCGCGCGTATCGCCGCTGTACCTACCTGTCCCACAGAATATACAATGTGTTATATAAAAACCCTAGAGCCTAATTTGGTAAATTAGGGCCCATCAAACTGAACAACTTTACTACGGGACCAACTCTGAAATCGCAAAAAAATCAACTGTTTCATGTTTCATACAAAAATTAATAACGAAAATATCAAAATTAGGGTAGTATCCATCTGGGGCGACACGTAATCAATCCGGAGGAAATAACACTCTTAAAACCAGAAAGATACTAGACTTCCTGGACGCCGCCGCCGCAGGGCTAAAAGAGTTACTATAAAAATTAAAAAAAAAATAAAAACCCGCCTGCATAAAAAGACAAGTCAACTGAAAAGATGGAAACAAGATGAAATTAAAGGCAACATTATAACATGCAGTCGGAGGCATATAACTCAAATCATTCATAATGTCACTTTCTTTATGCATGCCTCCGTCTTGTCTTTTTATGCAGGCGGGTTTTTTTTTCTTTAATTTATTTTTTATTTATTGTTCTTTTTAGTTATTATTTATATGATATACCTTTTTGAAATCCTTATAATAAGCCCTTTAATTTGACACCCATATTGGAGTATTCTAAAAAAAAAAATTCCACTACACATAATAGCACCGTACAGCCGCCATGTTGTTTTTTTATAACGCCACCTTCTTAAGAACACTTGGGCTGACGAGACAAATCTAACGATATGTTAATCATGGAAATTCGTTCAGCCGTTTGAAAGATATGAGGTAATAAAGAATATTACATACAAACAAACAAACAAACTAACAAGATACGCGCGAAAAACATAACCCTCTTGCAGTCGGGTAATTAGGTGGCGAGGCACAATAGATCTATTAGGTCGCAGTGACTACAGCTCTACCAGAGCTGCAGCAGAGCACCTAACATTCAAATCATAATAATAATAACGTTACCCTCTTTACTATGAACAACGATCTTGTAATGCAATAATTGGTCAATTTGGTTGTTGGACAATACGCATCGCGCCCGGGCAGTTTCAAAACAGGATCAATTTGTTTAGGAAGCGCCATTGTGGGTGATCTAGAACATTCCGACTAGTATGGCAGGTATGAAGGGAAATGAGGTTGAATTTGAAATCAATCCCAAATCCCGATCGATCGATATTGGAATTGTAACGTTTCATACTCTTCGTTTGTGGCACCAGAAATGTCGGAAACTAAACGTATCCGAAGCTATGCTTTCCATATTTTACTCTATGGCTTTCGTAACTTTTCAGAGTTTTAGAAATGAAGATTATAATTTATTTGCAGATTCATTTCCTACGGCTATCTGAGTCGGACAAGAATTTTACATCCATATAACTTGGATAGATTACGATTGAATTTATTAGTAAAACACGTTCACTATCGTTTCTGTCCTAATCAGTATAATTTTCACTGCCGTAGCGCCTACCAAAAGTTTCAGTTTCACAATGTTACCATATATAGCAACTCAATTATGCGCTGCTGTGCCAGTGATTACAATGAGATTACATTCTCACGCTCCGCATCATCAATTTAAACGATGTCGCACAATTATAAGCCAACACAGTTACAACAATGTAGATATCAAGAAAGTAATTAAAAGCGATAGCTACATTTAAAGCTAAAAGAGTTTTATCTTTGGAAATTTGCGAGTGCAACAAAAATACATTTATTCATTCTAGGTACGCGAATTGTTTAAATCAATACGAGGGCGGTTTCATAAGTCCTCATGCATGACTGATCAAAAGTAACTCCTTAAGAAAATACGCTATCTTTTGGAAACAAGAAATCCTCTGGGCCTACTCATAATGACATCAAAATTCCTCGAATTGTCGTCCGGTTGTTGTCCGGATTTAACTTTAGGACGAAACTTATCTAAACATACTGACAAAACTTGCCAAAAACATAATCGAGAAAGCTTAATAACCAGTTAGCAAAATGTTTGAAAAGTTACATAAATATAACATAGGTAACCACGAGGTTTCATAACATAGCAGAAACATGTATAAGGCATGGGCGCAGCCCAAGGTCGCTTATTGTATAAACATAGTGCAGCAACAAAAACATAGTTGTACATTGAACCGCGCCGAATGATAAACCTGTTCTGCGCATACGCACCTTAAATCAGTGAGATGAAAATTGATGGTTGGAAAAGATTACTTATCAGTTTTTTTTTCTATAACTATTATTTACGCACAATAAGATGATCTAGTCCATGTCTTTATTAAACCAAAACAATTTTTTTTCTAAGGCTTTTTTATGCACAAAGGTATAGTGTTTGGTTGGCCCTCAACTCACCGGGTGTTAAGTGCCGATAAGGCCGAAGATGGAAGCACACTACACCCGGAATCCTCACCACTTAGGTGGCTATCATACCTCTAACTGTCGGAATACAACAATTTTTAAATTGTTGTTATGGCGTCAGACTTAGGTAAGAGGGTGGTAGCTAGCCAGGCGGGCTTGAAAAAAATCCCTAAGGGTGGGTACTCACTTAGGTTCGCGAACCTCCGCGCTCCGCGAACCTAGAACAGTGATCCATAGCAAAAACAAATATTTTTACTTTGGCTACAGTGTGTGCCTGTGCGAACAAGCTTCGCATACGAGTTCCCTCACGTACACACCTCGGCGCCCTGTTTCAGCAGAGGATAAACGATATTTTCGGTGCAGGTTCGCGGAGCGCGGAGGTTCCCGAACCTAAGTGGGTACCCACCCTATCACCAACCAAAACTTAACTAGGTTAGGTACCTAGTCAAATAAAATAAAAACCAGTCAAGAGCGAATCGGACTCGCGCACCGAGGGTTCCGTACCATCAAACCACACTGCAGAGTAAAATAATAAAATTAGTATTGCAGTTTTAGGTCAGCGCCATCTTTTGACCGATAGTGGAACTAATGTTAACCTTTTTTAGAGATTTTATAATTTCTAAAAAAGTGTGCTATATTGAGACATCGTTTTATTTTTCCTGTAAACTTTATATAAACTGCTATCACATAGAAAAATATTTAAGACCCCTTTTCAGTCCCTGTTTAAAAAAAAATTATTCATTTCTTATTTGCAAAATAGTTAGGCAAATGTCATCTTAAACTATTCCAAATTTCAAGTTGATACCATTAGTAGTTCTCGAGATATCCAGCTGCGACAGACAGACAGACAGTCTGAGTCACACCATAAGGGTTCCTTTTTTACCATTTTGGTACGGAACCCTAAAAAGTATCGTCTACCAGTCACGAACCCACTAGCACTAGCTTATATACGCAGATGGAAGGCTGAGAGAAAAATCTTTTTGCCGTGTAACAATGAGGCCGCGAATTTCATTGTTCTACGATAAAGTAGCCTATGTGAAATTGGTGACACTGAAAACAGAATACTGGCGAAAAGATGGTGGAAGATCTGCCCCCTACTCAAATGGCTATCATTCTATTCGTTTGAACGCTACGCATACTATTAAAGCTTTAAAATAAGCAATAAACTGTTTTATACCGCCCGGCACGTAACTTGGCAAGATAAAAACGAGACTAAAGATGCCACAGTAGCTACTAAACTCGGCGCATGTTTTGTCTCATCTTTGCCTTGCCAAGTTATATGCCGGCACCTATACGTGCCTTAAACTTGTCATATCCATACAATAGATCCACGTCTGTGATCTATTTTACATAAGTTTGCGACATGTGATTTAATCGCCTATCCTTACTTAATATTATAAATGCGAAAGTCCGTTTGTTTGTTTGTTACGTCTTCACGTCCTAACTACTGAACCGATCATCATGAAATTTTGCATACACGTTGTCAGGGGTACAGAGAAAGACATAAGGGTACCTTTCATCCCGAAAAAATGTATAGTTTCCGAGGGATAGCAAAAAACCTTTCCACGCAGACGAAGTCGCGGGCGGCCGCTAGTCCTTACTAATATTATAAATGCGAAAGTCCGTTTGTTTGTTTGTTTGTTACGCCTTCACGTCCTAACTACTGAACCGATCATCATGAAATTTTGCATACACGTTGTCAGGGGTACAGAGAAAGACATAGGGTACCTTTCATCCCGAAAAAATGTATAGTTCTCGAGGGATAGCAAAAAACCTTTCCACGCAGACGAAGTCGCGGGCAGCCGCTAGTCCTTACTAATATTATAAATGCGAAAGTCCGTTTGTTTGTTTGTTTGCTACGCCTTCACGTCCTAACTACTGAACCGATCATCATGAAATTTTGCATACACGTTGTCAGGGGTACAGAGAAGGACATAGGGTACCTTTCATCCCGAAAAAATGTATAGTTCCCGAGGGATAGCAAAAAACCTTTCCACGCAGACGAAGTCGCGGGCGGCCGCTAGTTGCTCATATTTAAGCTTTAATAGTTAGCGTAGCGTTCATACGGATAGAATTTTGGCTATTTGAGTAGGAGGGCTGATTGTGATAAAGACATCACTTTGCGTCGCTTGACAAGTTCCTACGAATTAATTAGTATAGTTGTGTTTATATCATGATGTAAATGTGTGCATTGTATAGCATAGATAGGAAATGCAATGAAGACATACGGAGGTCAACAGTTTTAGTAACTTTGACCTTTTAATATAAGTACATAATTAGCATAGAATGACTAATAAATATTGTTAATTTACTTTATACAACATGTTACAAAAATTAATAACGAAAATATCAAAAACAGCAGATTTGTTTTCGCGATTTCAGATTTGGTCCTATAATAAAAGTTATTTAGTTTGATGGTCCCTATCTACCATATTCGGCTTAAGGCGTTTTTGAAACATGTTGTATACTTCGGGCGTACAAGAAATGCATTCATGTAATAGGTATTTTTGTAATAGTATTACACAATGCTACAGAACAGACAATACTATGTTATTTGTTGGTTGTGTAACGTGAGAATAGACAGCATGATTTGATGGGTTAGGAGCTAAGGATTGGAATGAAATTGAGGGAACGTGTAAATCACTTAAGTATCAAATCATTTTAAACAGACTTGGGTTATTCCTTAGAATAATAACACCTGGAAGCCGTGTCCTCGTATGCAAAGTGAGGCAACTAATACCAAGCCAGAATGGCTTAGTTTTCAAATTTATATCCTTCATACGTTAACTAATCGTAACGGAAACCCAATAATATAGTAACTAGTCTTATAAATGTAGAAAAATTGAAACTGTTTTGTACTTAATCGGTATGATTAGAGAATAATGTAGAATAACAATCTGAAAACGGAGCCATTTTTACCGACTTCAAAAGGAGGGAGGTACTCAATTCGACCCGTTTTTTTTTTGTATGTACACCGATTACTCGAAGACGGCTGAACCGATTGAAATGATTCAAACGTTATTACATTAGGTAAAAATTCAAGTTGGTCCCATTTTTTTAAATTTTGAAATCGGTTCATTACTTTTCAAGTAATCTTGAAAAAAGCACGAAAATAGTATGATTTTGTGTGAACTACCTCGATGATCAGTTGTATAACTTCATCGTTTATGAACTGAATAAGATAATTATTTTTTTGTTGGAAAAGGGATATCTTATAAGAACTACACTTCTTTAACCGACTTAAAAAAAGGAGGTTCTCAGTTTGACCCGCATGTATGTATGTTTCTCCGCGATTAACTCACATTTGGCTGACCCGAGTTTTCTACCTAAATAATATACCTACACTACCTAATACAAAAGGTACCTACACTAAAAATAAAAAAATAAAAAATTGTTTATATAAACAAAAAACCGACTTCAAAAAACCTACCTCTAAAAAGCAAGAAATAATATTCGTAATAATAAAAACACGTCTATTGAAGTCGGGTGTGGCTTTTAGAATAAAAAAAAGGAATTTGTACTCCAGCCCCACCCGACTTCAATAGACGTGTTTTTATTATTACGAATATTATTTCTTGCTTTTTAGAGGTAGGTTTTTTGAAGTCGGTTTTTTGTTTTGGCTGTTTTAGTTGCCTCACTTTTGACAGTGCGCTTTGTAGAGAACTATCGTTCTAGGTATTATTATTCTAAGGGTTATTCAGACAAAAACAGCAATTTTGACTAACAAACGTAAAGGAAAAGTGATAATCGGTTAGAAAAGAAACAACAAAGCACGTACAGGGTGGACAGGACACTAAAATGATGAATACTATAATATTAATGAAAAAATTAATCATGAGTCTACGACAACAATACAATTACAAGACTGCTCGAGTCTAAAAATCTGCTCGAGATTCTAGTATGAAAAGTTGATGAAAAGTACCTACGCAAATGCCAAATTAATGTCATCACAATCACACTTAAAGCTTTGTCCAGACTTGTATCATTTTGGCGTATCAGATCACCGTATCTTTACCATACATCGCTAGTTTGGTTGGGCGTGCGTTGATATTACTTCAACGCACGCCCAACCAAACTAGCGATGTATGTTAAAGATACGGTGATCTGATACGCCAAAATGGACTAGTCTGGACAAAGCTTAATATATTTTTGACCGAGCGAGCACGAAGTGCGAGCGAAGCGTCTCTGCTTCAGCTTGGGCAAAAATTCTTTCGTATGTCCTTCCGGCCGGCGGGCGGCTGTCCGTTTGTTCTTCTCTACAGGTCGCATTCCTCAACCGATTCCCGTGAAATTTTGTGAGCAGGTTCAAAAATAACATATAATTTTTTGTCGACCCAGTTTTTGATATTTTTCAAAATGGCGAAGATATGTAAAAAAAACATATCTCAGTCCGGTTTTCCGGCGCTGTTTTTTCTCCTCTACAGGTGGCATTTCTCAACCGATTCTCGTGAAATTTTGTAAAATTTGAAAATTATATATAATTTTTTTGTCAAGCCAGTTTTTCGAAATTTTTCAAAATGGCGGAGTTATGCAAAAGAAACATATTTTAGTCCGGTTTTCCGGTTCTGACTGTTCTCTTCTACAGGTCGCATTTGTCAGCCGATTCTCGTGAAATTTTATGAACAGGTTTGATAATTATAAAAAAATTTTTTAGACGGGCTAATTTGTCGATTTTTTTCGAAACGGCGGAGATATGTTAAGAAAAGACATAAGTATATCAACAGTTTCGAAAAATAAATTTTGTTTTTTATTTTTAGAAGACTTAAAAGTTCACCAATCAAAACATTTATGGCCAACTAGCGGCCGCCCGCGACTTCGTCTGCGTGGAAAGGTTTTATGCTATCCCTCGAGAACAATACTTTTTTTCGGGATGAAAGGTACCCTATGTCCGTCTCTGTACCCCTGACAACGTGTATGCAAAATTTCATGATGATCGGTTCAGTAGTTAGGACGTGAAGGCGTAACAAACAAACAAACAAACAAACGGACTTTCGCATTTATAATATTAGTAAGGATATTCGAAATTTGAAAATAAATAAGGTTGTTGATGACTTTGTGACAGAACCTAGGACCACATGAGTAAATAAAGGGGGAACAGAGTACAAGCTATCAAAACTTATACCCATTCTTCAAGGGTTGACACCTGTTGCAGGTTAAAAAGTAGGGAAATTAGTACATATCGGTGGGAAATTAAAATAAGGCAAGTGAATGCTAAAATGTGTATTTGAAATTATCTTACTGCACATGATTTCTTAGGTTGGTACCTACAAAAAAAGACCTTATTTTTTCGGGAATCGTTCATACATACGGTGCAAGAGTTTGGCATATTTAATTATTAAACAATGATGTACCTTAATCGATTTTGTTTACGTTTTTTTACTCATGTGCTAGGACTGTGTATATTATTTGCACAGTATAAATACTTATTAGTTGAAAAAACTTAAGAGCTTATTAGATCATCCTGAATATCGGATCCGATATGAAGTCTGTCCTAAATTCAGAGAAGTGTAATTGCATTAAGGAAGGTAGTGTCCGATTTAGGATCCTAGTTAGGATAGAAATGGTCTCCGACGTAACGGATGCTAAATCGGAAGCAATTAGGACAGTTTAATCGCATTCAGGACGCTCGGCTCCGATACAGTAGTACCACAGTATTTAGTTCGTGCTACAGTCAGTCAACGCCTTTTATGTTGGCGAAAACAAAGCCGCCATTCGCCTAGACAGTTGGCGCAACGACTAAAATTGTAAGGGCTGTCACTATGTGATTTGCTTTTTTGAATTGCAAAAAAAATAAAAATAAGTAATTGCGATGATGACTAATGAATAAAATAACGAAATACTAATAAAAATCGTAAACATATTAAATTTAAAATAGCAATATCTTGGAAAGTACTCATCCTAGCTAAGAAATGATAGGTCTTAGTGAGATCTTCATTTTAGATGACAGCTATCAAATCTGTTTGTCATCTAAATTAATGAAGATCTCACTAAGACCTATCATTTCTTCAAGGTCACCATCAGTCTAGGATGAGTACTTTTACTTGTACTGACTGTATGAACTAAATACTCTTTAGGCTGTGGTAGCACAGTCTTTAATACTACACAGTCGTCCGACTCATGTACTCATGTCTCAAAACAATCTCAAACCACTTTGAGTACGTTTAATAACTGTATGATCGTAACACAGTCGCCCGACTCATGTACATAAGTCTCAAAACAATCTCAATCCACTTTGAGTATGACTGTATGATTGTAAAGCTGTGATATCGGATACGTTATTCAGGATGGTCTAATTGGCGACTGAATTTCTCGTCCTAAATCGGACTCTGAATTCCGGATCCGTTATTCAGGAAGGTGTAATAAGCTCTTTATAGCTATCTATTCTGTGTTATTTATTTATTTTTAAAATACATGCAATTTGAGCTACTTTTTAGGGTTCCGTAGCCAAATTGGCAAAAAACGGAACCCTTATAGATTCGTCATGTCTGTCTGTCTGTCTGTCTGTCTGTCTGTCCGTATGTCACAGCCACTTTATTCCGAAAGTATTAAGACTACACAGTTGAAACTTGGTAGGTAGATGTATTCTGTTAACCGCTTAACGAATTTAATACAAAAATAAGAAAAATAAAAGATTAAGGGGGGGCTCCCCATACATGGAACTGAAACTGAAAAAATTTTTTTTCTTCAAACCAACACGTGTTGGGTGTTTATAGATAGGTCTTTAAAAATGACATTGAGGTTCCTAAGACAACTTTTTCTCAAAGTCGACCGTTTGAAAGATATTCACCGCCAAAGTGGTAAAATGTGTGTCCCCCCCCCTTTAACTTTTGAAATAAGAGAGTGAAAAATCTAAAAAAAATATATGCTGTAGATCTTAATAAACACTTTAAACCAAAATTGGTTTGAACGAGATATAGTAATTAGTTTTCGAGATATAGCACATTTTCCAAAACCGCAAATATAACTTTGTCATTCATACCAACACTGTGAAAAACAAAGTTATTTTTGCAGACGAAAAAAGATAGGTGGTATTAAATATGGTATGGTATAAGGTAACTACGGAACCCTACTATGGCGCGTGGCCCGACACGCACTTGGCCGGTTTTTTAATGCGAAGTCTACAGCTCACGGAGCCACTAGTCTCTTTTTCGAGATTGTAAAGTGTCTATTATTTATTCTATTCTATTATTATGGTCGCCAGAGATTTTTTTTTTATTTATTTTCCGTTAAGTATGTATACAGTGTTTCACAAAAATAACACCTGCCAAACTGCTCAGCAGTTTGTCGGCAGTAGTTCTCGCCTTAGTTTTTAACTTACAGTCTAATTAAATATGTATGTACTATAAACTTATGACTTATTCTAACATAACAAATCGCACCCCGTTTTATTCATAATTGGTACAATGACTTATTGATACTTATAAGCTAGGTATAAATTTCTGTCGAAATATTTGACTGTTTGATACTTTTTTTTTTTTTTTTTTTTTCAGCTTTATTTATTTATCGATATATCTATATAGCATGCACTTTTTTCTATTATACTGTACTTGTATTATTTTTGGCTTTCTACATGTATTTGTTTATTTATCTTATTACTAATCTTTTATTGTGAACTATGTTTAATTAGATTGAGGTGATGTTTAATTATATTTATTACTACGGGCATAATGACAGGTAATGTTTTTTTAATATGGTTTTGAGGTGGTTTTTTGAGATAGCAGCTTTCAATAAATCCGGAGATTATTGTATTTTGTGGAGCCTTTCAATAAAAGTAGATTATTTCTTAGTGTCCATTACGCTTTGTTTACGCCTACTGTGTCGCCTTTATGTTTCCGACATTATTGTATCGATCGAGTCTGATAGCGATCTGATGACGTCATCTATCTTTTGTTGGGACTTATTGTAGATCTCTGTTGACCCAAAGCATATTTGTTCGTGGTAAATTCTGCTTGCTTAAAATCGATAATGCATATAATCAAGTTCCAATTTTTGTATTTGGCGTTAAAGAAATTTATTTCAACGGGAATATATGCAAGATTAAGCAAAATATATTTTTTTATTGACGAGCTAGTTTTTCGAAATTTAAAAAAAAATATTTAAGCCATTTCGATAAATGTTCAAAATGTCATAAACGCGAGGTGTACAGCTCACAAAGCCAACTAGTCTATTTTGATTTCCAGATCTTTATAAATTCATAATCATAACGCAAATATGATTATAAAGAACTAGATAGGAGCTCTATGCTATTCATAGACAAAACTATATAGAGAAGCCCAGTTTTGAATATCGAATTGTGAACAAAAAGGTCAAATGCATACAGAATGCGCGCGAAATGGCAGCAGTTTGAGGTTAAAAGTGAAAGAGATCCCGCCTTCTATTGTCGACTGAGAACTGTCGTTAGCGGTAGACGGCCTTAAATCGTAGCTTACTGGCTTGAGCTTGACTAAGTTTTGAAACATTTTTCGCTATAAGTATAATGCACCATTTTTGAGGTATTGGGAGGGTCTCCCCCCTCACTCCGCGTCGGCTTCTAGACGTCAGGACTTTTGACTTTTAGTATTTTTTCTCCCTAAGCTGTAAGCACTCTAAAGAGGTTTCTGAAGAAATCGCTTAGGTTCCCGCTCACGCACTCTACTACTACTTTATTAATTGGACTACTTTGACTAAATGTAATCCTTACTAATATTATAAATGTGTAAGTCCGTTTGTTTGTTTGTTTGTTACGCCTTCACGTCCTAACTACTGAACCGATCATCATGAAATTTTGCATACACGTTGTCAGGGGTATAGAGAAGGACATAGAGTACCTTTCATCCCGAAAAAAAGTATTTTTCCCGAGGGATAGTAAAAAAACCTTTCCATGCAGACGAAGTCGCGGGCGGCCGCTAGTTAGTTAATAATTAATATTATTAAAAGCTGGAACCCCTAGTAATATTCATCTATGGCAACAATGACTGCATAATTTGATGAAAATCTATTGCCACCTAACCATTTCTTCAGGTTTGGGAACAAGTGGAAGTCGCACGGGGCCAGACCTGGGGAAGGGTAGACGCGGTACCCATAGATAATACACTACCGCAATTCATGGAGTTTTGCGACCGCAACCATTGACGAGAGTGAACAAACGCGTTGACATGGTGGAACAAAACTTTTGAACAAGATTTGAATGAAAGTTCAGCCCTCGTGTTTTTATCCAAAGAGAATGTAATATGATAATATCACTACGTTTTAGTTTCATCAGTTAGATAAAATTCAAGGAGTTCAGAACTTCTGAGTTCAAAAAGATGTTGTGATCCTTTTTTGCGTATCTTTTTTTATGTTTGTCATTTCGGAAACTTTTCAATCTGCCTGCCCCCGTATGAGATACCAAGAAAAGTAATCAGAATTAAATCACCTGAAAAACTCTTTTGTTCATTCTATTTTAAGACGTAAGCTTTGCTTCATTTGCGAAGATTTCTTTTTATAAACTTTGCATTCAACCTTGTCTAATTAAAAAGAAATACAAAGCAATATTAGTGAATAAGCTGAAGCGGTTTTTATAAATTTGCGTACATCCTTTTCATTTTAAAATAGCCTTCCATTAAAAACTTAATGAACGCTACTACCCCGAATTCAAGAAGACATTTTTTGCGTTCGTCACAAGAAGTTGTATTAAGTATTTATTATTACGCTCTATTATGTAGCCTGCGTTTATTTTTCGTACTTAGCTGTCATGTGTTAAATGATCAATGACCTAGACATACTTGTGAAGTGCATGTATCTTCTACATTATGTGAGCATTCTATATAAAGTACGATTCAATGTCGCACGGCAAATTGCGCGCGAATTTCTGACATTTTATTTTTCCTTAGATAATTTGATTTCCTTTAAAATGATGATTACGATGAACATTATTTCCAAATAAAATTAATAATCAAAAGCGGTTGAATAAAGGCAGTTTATTCATATAATACACATACGGAACAGATATTTATACAGTTTGGAAAAAATGCGACTGGCAGTCTGGCAATTCATAAGATTGGGGAAAATTATCAATGGGTGAAAATACCTTTTGGTATCGAAAACGGCTAGAAATTCATGATAATGTGGAATAATGCTTTAGGAAATAAAAAAGTTTGGGGAATAAAGCGAATGGAATTTAAAATAATAGGGAAAAATGATTTCGGGGAATCCTCCTCTACAGTCTACCTAGTGGCTCCGTGAGCTGTATACCTCGCGTTAAAAATAGCTCAATTTTTAAAAACAAATAACACAGAATAGATATTAATTTTTCAACTAATAAGTATCTATACTGTGCAAATAATACTTATGCGCAGTCCTAGGTTCTGTCACAAAGTCACAACATTATTTCGAATATTGGCCAGAAATATTTTGGTTGATGAACTTTTGAGTCTCCTAAAAATAAAAAAACCGGTCAAGAGCGAGTCGGACTCGCGCACCGAGGGTTCCGTACCATCATAATAAATACACTGCAGAGTAGAATAATAAAATTATTATTGCAGTTTTAGGTCAGTGCCATTTGCCCGATAGTGGAACTAATGTTAACTTTTTTAGAAATTTGATAACTTCTAAAAAAGTGTGCTATATTGAGACATCGTTTTATTTTTCCTGTAATCTTTACTTAAACTGCTATTACATAGAATTATTTCAGATTTTTCTCTTTGCAAACTTCGAAGATAAGGGGGGGAAACGGTATTTTTTTTACATTTTTCATCATCAAGTCGAAAACTATGCGGCTTAAAAAAAAAGAAAAAAATGATTGAAAACGTGCAAACGGCGGCGCTCTGATACCCTACATGCCCTAGTAGCCCCACTTCAAAATTTTAAGACCCCTTTTCAGTCCCTGCTGTAAAAAAGATATTAATTTTTTTATTTCTTATTTGCAAAATAGTTGGACAAATGTCATCTTAAACTATTCCAAATTTCAAGTTGATACCATTAGTAGTTCTTGAGATATCCATCTGTGACAGACAGACAGACAGACTGAGTCACACCATAAGGGTTCCTTTTTACCATTTTGGTACGGAACCCTAAAAACAAAATTTGCTTTGCACCCACTGACGTCCATTATACAAGAACGCTGGACAGGCGAACGTCACCTGTCATTTGTTCCGATATGAAAATCGCCATATTGGCGCTGAGAGCAGTAGATTCTACTATGACAGTAGTGAGTGTACTGGGAACTAATTAGTTCCAAGTACACTCACTACTGCTATTAGTATAGAATCTACTGCTCTCAGCGCTAATATGGCGATTTTCAAATCGGCACAAAAAAATTGCTGTCATTTCATGACATTAGCCTGTCCAGCGTACTTTGTATAATGGACGTCAGTGTTTGCAACGCTAACACAATATCATGAAAAGAAAAAAAAAGAAAAAGTGGCGGATTTCAGTGTTTATAATAATTTTCCGGGTTATATGCATGGTGTGGTACATTGTAACACGTTGTACAACCAACCATATCCAAAGTAAGTACATATAATATTAAATCCACCCCATTATAATATCGGATTACAACAGCTTTAATGAAAGTGTCGTTGCTCTAAGCTCTCGACTTTCGATGTCGAGTATATCGAGTTGCGACATTTGCGAAGCCCTGGGAAATCCAGACAGCATTTAGTATTAAATATCCTGAGAACAATTTGAAATGGAGGAAAAATGCTTCGTTTCTACTAATTACATATTAAAGTATGATTGCATCGTCCATTAAATATTTGGTTGGACTGTTATCTAAGCATTATCTTATTTGATAAAAAAATTGGTAAACGAAAAAAGTATTTAAGAGTCTGTTGTTGGAATTTAGTCTTTTAGTTAATTATGATAAGGTCTACTTGAGCTTTTTATCTAGGCACAATAATGTGCATATTCTACAAGCATGGCAGTAGCGGACATTTTGATAAAAAATTTGAAAATTTTACAAATTGTATACCATTTTCGTCTTTATCTCTTATCCGTTAAGATTTCAATTTAGTTTATTATTGAAACGAATACTTATAATTAAACACAACATCGCACATCGATTAAGATTTGAAAAAAAAACACTAGGTACTACTTATTTATACTGAGAATAGTACCGGGTTTACTTATGAAGCTTTTTTAGGTTGGTTTATTGTTATCTGAGATTTCAAATTATATATATATATATATATATATATATATCTAAAACTTTGACGTCATTTAATACGTTTCAAAAATATAAATATCAACATTACCGCCTTTATGCCCATAGACAATAGTTTAGGCGAAGGCAATCGATGTCCTACAGCCTTACCTTACGGTTAACAGCGATTCCACTAATCAGCGAATACCTTGCGATAATAAAATTTACCTGGAAAGAAGAAAATCAGTTAGTGAGTAAATTATTTTAAAACAGATATAATTTTCGCTTGACAAGTTTTGAGTTGAGAGTGATCTCGCATGCACACATGATATGCTATAAGTTTTATGACCGAAGGGGTCATATAATACACCATGCTGGCTGCATGAGACGTGACGTGACTGTAGAATTTAAAAACGTAACGTGCCAAATTTGATAAAAAATGAAAAAACCAGCCAAGTGCGAGTCGGACTCGCGCACGTTCCGTACCAAAAAACGGCAAAAAAATACGTTTGTTGTATAGGAGCCCCCCTTAAATATTAATTTTATTCTGTTTTTAGTATTTGTTGTTATAGCGGCAACAAAAATACATCATCAGTGAAAATTTCAACTTTCTAGCTATCACGATTCATGAGATATAGCCTGGTGACAGACAGACAGACAGACAGACGGACAGACAGACAGACGGACAGCGGAGTCTTAGTAATAGGGCCCCGTTTTTACCCTTTGGGTACGGAACCTTAAAAAACGCACCATGATGTGTGTTCTTCTTCTTATTTTTTGTCTTAGCAATCCACTCCTCTTCAGGGAATACTTTTGCCAGTTTCAAGTGTTGGATAGGGTTCAATTTAATTGTTTCGGTTTGCATTAGAATGCGGGTGCATCGTTTCTAATGCTTGAAAATCAATGAGGAGTCACAAGTTACGGTTGAATTTCCTCGCTTAAAGTTTTATCAACGAAGTTCATCTAGCGAAGGTAAATACACTGTAACTAGAAATGACAGAGTGTGATGCGTGTATAATCCGTAATTGGCAAGGTATTGATTGAGGCGTAATGTTATGTGGTCTGTATTCGAGTCTGAGATCACAAAATATCGCACTATACTAGAATCTGTATGACTGCGCGTGTGATCCGTAAGTGCTAAGGTGATGGGGCGTAGTGTTATGTGGTCTGTATCTGAGTCTGAGATCACATAATATCGAACTGTATCTACTAGATTCTGCATGACTGTGCCTGTAATTCGTAAGTGTCAAGGTGATGGGGCGTAGTGTTATGTGGTCTGTATCTGAGTCTGAGATCACATAATATCGAACTGTATCTACTAGATTCTGCATGACTGTGCCTGTAATTCGTAAGTGTCAAGGTGATGGGGCGTAGTGTTATGTGGTCTGTATCTGAGTCTGAGATCACATAATATCGAACTGTATCTACTAGATTCTGCATGACTGTGCCTGTGATTCGTAAGT
Source organism: Agriphila geniculea (assembly GCA_943789525.1). Lineage (NCBI taxonomy): Eukaryota > Metazoa > Arthropoda > Insecta > Lepidoptera > Crambidae > Agriphila > Agriphila geniculea. Next base: position 1,585,143 of record OX038897.1, on the reverse strand, counting down.
GTCAAGGTGATGGGGCGTAGTGTTATGTGGTCTGTATCTGAGTCTGAGACCACATAATATCGAACTGTATCTACTAGATTCTGCATGACTGCGCCTGTGATTCGTAAGTGTCCAGGTGATGGGGCGTAGTGTTATGTGGTCTGTATCTGAGTCTGAGATCACATAATATCGAACTGTACCTACTAGATTCTGCATGACTGTGCCTGTGATTCGTAATTGGCAAGGTATTGGGGCGTAATGTTATGTGGTCTGTATTCGAGTCTGAGATCACAAATTATCGCACTATACTAGAATCTGCATGACTGCGCGTGTGATCCGTAAGTGTCAAGGTGATGGGGCGTATTGTTATGTGGTCTGTATCCGAGTCTGAGATCACATAATATCGAACTGTACCTACTAGATTCTGCATGACTGTGCCTGTGATTCGTAAGTGTCAAGGTGATGGGGCGTAGTGTTATGTGAACTGTATCCGAGTCTGAGATCACAAATTATCGCACTACACTAGAATCTGCATGACTGTGTGTGTGATCCGTGACCGTACGTGTCAAGGTGATGGGGCGTAGTGTTATGTGGATACTGATACAGATATCAGTATCCGAGTTGGAGTCATCGGAGATCACAAAGCATACGGAGATCGTTTCTATCGAATCGGTAGCAGTTACCTTGGGTGGGGGACTGCGCTCATCCGCGAATGCAGATGCTAGACCGGTTTGAATGAATAATGCAAACAATAACACCATAATGTCTAAAGTTAATATTCATTATTATAATGCAATAAAACGATTATCTACTCGTGTTTGCAACGTTGTTATTCCTAAACATTTCTTACGATTAAATTGTTAACGAAGTGTGTTAATTTATAAGGATTACAGTGACAATTTTGTTTATTAAAAACACGACTGCCCTGCCAAAAACGAACTAAAAAGTTAAATAACAAGTGTCATTGTAGTCGAGGACCTCTTTGATTTAAATTGTTCTACAGAACGGTCCCCCGACTGCAATTACACTTGTTATTTAACTTTTTAGTTCGTTTTAGGCGGGGTCATATTTTTAATATTTTTTAAAATTGTTTTGTTTTTATTTCATACATTTTATATAGTTTTGGAATGTGCTCATCAAGGCCTTTCATTTGAAACGAATCTAACATTTCTAACGAGGTCTCACACATCTCACAAATCTGTTCAGGCATTTAGAAGATAGGTGGAAAAATACATACTTACTTACATACAAACATACATAAAACCGTGCATAAACTTTGAAGACTTACATACACTTTTCTTTGTTTGAGCAGTCGTGTAAAAAATAACTTTTGTAGAAATTACTACGAGGAGTTTTGGCTTCTTTTTCAGATGCACTTGATTTTTTCACCCAGTTCTATAATATTTTCGAGCGTCATTTCCTGCTACTTTGCTTCTTAAATAAAAAAAAACTTGTGGCGTCGTCCGTCGCATTTAAATAGTGCGTGTATGAACGATGTAGGACTTAATCATTAAAAAAAACATATGTTTACTGGTCTTACGCAAAACGCAATATAATTAATTGTAGCTCGTGAGTTTCCATCTACGAATGCGAAGTCTGCGAGCCTTCCTCTTTCGTAATAGTTAAATAAGAATGCGCACGCATTTTGTTACACAAGCATCGCATCGCAAGTGTGAGCTGCCTGGAACCACTGGAACACAATTTGTTGCATTCTTAATTGTGTCACGCTATTGCCCATGATGCGATTTGACGACCTAAGTGGTGCAGTGGTCAACATGCCGCCTACCACGCTAGAGGTCCCGGGTTCGATTCCCGGCCGGGCAGGAATTTAAATGATGAATTTTAATTTCTGTGACGGGTCTGGGTGTTACTATGTATATATAAGTATATATTTAAAAAGTATATAAGTAGTATATCAGTTGTCTAGCACCCATATCACAAGCTTTGCTTAGTTTGGGGCTAGATGGCGCTGTGTGAAATTGTCCAAGCATTTATTTATTTATTATCGACCATATTATAAATGCATAGGAAGACATTATCGGGCCATTCTGAACATACCATCCAAATTTCAAGGAAGTGTCCTGTCCATGAAACCATAGAATAAATAATATGATGAAACTAAACAACTTTCTCTAAGAAATATTGTGTCGAATTTCGCCACAAAGTTTTGGTCATCCCATACTAAATTGATCACGTGATCTCTTTGATTTGTATGGATAGTCGATTTTTTTACATATTTGGCCATGTGTTCCTTAAAAAAGTTGTTCAGTTTCATGGACTGAACACATCCTCAAAATTTGGATGGTAGATACCAAATGATCTTGTATTTTGTATTGATGAATGTATGTGTGTGTCGTAGTGAATAAAACTTTTAATCTATCTATCTATTTTTACGAAAGATCGCACGTTTGTTAACCGTATTCAAAAAAGGAGGAGGTTCTCATTTCGCCGGGATCTTTTTGGTATCTTACTCGATTACTCGAAGACGGCTGAACCGATTTAGAAAATCCTTTTGTTTAGTGTATACTTCCAAAATGGTCCCATCGTCATCAGGTCAGGATTTGATGATGGAATCCCAGGATTCCGGAGAAATTAAGGGAATTCTCCAAATATTTTAGTCACACACAGCTATTTGGGTATTTATATATATATATATAATTTGGGTATTTTCTTTAGTAACTTCGTACATTGCTCTTGAAAAGCACCATTTGGTGAAGTGGAACCTGTGGAACCTGTGGAACTGATGATGAAAGCAACAGATGGTCATCAGAACTATCTATTTCACGGGTGCGGTAACATGCTTAACATAGTAGCAAATATTTTTTTGTACGAAAAGAAATTGTCTGTAGCGTATGTTTTCGCTCGATCTCAATTCTCAAGGACTTCAGACAAACAGGGATCAGGGTCATGGTTAAACCGGTTTCATTAAGGATTCTTCCACAGGACATAAAGAAGCGAAGTTTCTTGCGGTTTATAAAACGAAAATAGATTATTTGTATCACGTGTCTAATGCTAATTTTGTTAATCCAATGACTTCTATATTGCGATTCAACCGATTACTTTTTACTAACAAGGATTTGTTAACACGTTTTTAGGGTTCCGTACCAAAATGGTAAAAAAGGAACCCTTATGGTGTGACTCAGTCTGTCACAGCTGGATATCTCGAGAACTACCAATGGTATCAACTTGAAATTTGGATAGTTTAATTTGAAGACATTTGCCTAACTATTTTGCAAATAAGTAATAAATAAAAAAATAAATATCTTTTTTACAACAGGGACTGAAAAGAGGACTTAAAAATTTGAAGTGGGGCTACTAGTGCATGTGGGGTATCATATGAAAGAGCGCCGTTTGCACGTTTTCAATCAATTTTTCTTTTTTTCTTAGGCCGCATATTTTTCGACTTATGATGAAAAATGTAAAAAAAAAGACCGTCCCCCCCCCTTATCTCTGAAGTTTGCAAAGAGAAAAATCTGAAATAATTCTATGTGATAGCAGTTTATATGAAGATTACAGGAAAAATAAAACGATGTCTCAATATAGCACACTTTGTTAGAAATTATAAAATTTCTAAAAAAGTTTACATTAGTTCCACTATCGGTCAAGAGATGGCGCTGACCTAAAACTGCAATACTAATTTTATTATTCTACTCTGCAGTGTGGTTTGATGGTGCAATTATGATGGTACGGCCGTATGGAACCCTCGGTGCGCGAGTCCGACTCGCTCTTGACCGGTTTTATTATTTTATTATTTACAACCACAGACCATACAACAATCATATCAAAATAAGGCAGGAAGATTAAGTTTCTATTGCGTTTCCAATAAAAAATGCTATCCATAGATAAACTGCATAAAGCTGCCCATACAAACATGCGAGTGGGCAGTTCCGCGTTCATATGAGTAATTCTGCAGCTAAGGCTGCCAGATATCGTATTTATTTCCAGTAGTTATTAGGAGTAACTCCCAAGTTTTTCATGAATCCAGTCTTAGGAGTCAATGATCCAATGACCTCTATATTGCGATCTTTCCCTCCTAATGCTGGATTCATGAAAAAAGAAAAGCATCAGTTCTTCTTTTCCTAATTTTTATTCATATTATAACATACTTAAAGTAAAAAAAGCAGTTGAATTGATAACTTCGCCCTTTTTTGAAGTTGGATAAAAATCTCCTCTTTCTACATATAGTTCATTGTACATATTATAGTAGGAGATCTTTGGGAGAAGCCTAGGTAGATCACAATAATATAAATCTATTGACTTATTAAAACACCGGTGCTAAACCGGTGTATTTAGCAAACTTTTCAATGTTTTACCGTGAGTCGAATTGAACTGAATGGAGTTAAAAACTGCCCATTTCTCACTTACTGTTGAATGTGCCAAGCTGACAATTTGACAGCTAACAGTCAATCTTCCTAATATTTTAGTAAACACTCTTATTTTATCAAAAAATTTCGTAATTGTGGCGGACCAAGTTGAAAACATTTTTATGCAAAAACGACAAAAATTTAGCGCAAGATATTTCTATTCTATAAGATATCATATTATTATATGATTGCCAAATGCCGTCAAAGTCCATAAATCAGGGAAAATTCCAGGACTTTTTAAAAATGGCAACCTTATTTGCAAAGAAGAAAATGGCGGACAACTCTGCACATGAGATGCGTCACAAATGGTTAACTCTTTTGTTTGTCGCGATAAACTATATTGTTGCGCAACTTTTCTGGACATCAGAACGTGTTTAATTGTTTAATTACATTGAGGAAAAGCAATGAACTAAAATAATTAACTGTTTCACACAAGTAATGAAATTAGATACAGTACAATACAGTCGCGTTCATTATATTGTTTACACTTGTGATATAGATGTTGACTTTTAATGCGAAGGACATGAGGTTGCTGAATTAACTAAAAACTATAAAATATATGATAGCGCCTTCACTGAGTAATCTCAATTATTTCCAAATTTTAAAAAAATCAAATTGTTTCGAAAGAATAACTATTTACAAATTATAATTATTTTGCATGTGCCTTTACTGTGATTAAGTTAACTGAGATTAATTATTTACAAATCAAAATGATCTTGCATGAGAGATTAATTATTTACAAATTAAAATGAGTTTGATCTGTGATAAATTAAGAGTTATTCAATACTAGTCTTATTTGTTAAAGAATATCGGAAATTATAAATTTATTTAGTCTATCAGTTGTATATAGTTGGTAAAGAACACCGGAAGTGATCAATTAATTATAAAATGTTATTTTATAGAAAGTTATATTTTCTATCAAAAATTATTTCATTATTTTTAGCATTATTTAAGCATATCAAAAGATTTGTTACTGTCTAATGTATTCAGTTGTTTATAATTGATAAAGAACACCGGAAGTGTTCTTTATTAATTACAAAATGGTATTTTATAAAAAGTTATAATTTCTACTAATAATTAATGCATTATTTTTAGAATTATTTAAGTGTATTAAATGATTTTTAATTGTCTAATTTAAGTTAACAGTTGTTCATTTGAAATGTACACGTGCCACTTGTTTGTGTCAGCCTATAAAAGGCGCACAAGCATCGGCAGCGAGGCAATTCAAGTCGAACTTCGGTCGAGACAACATCTCCCAATAAATATTCTGCTCACAACTTCGAGTTTTACTTTCGTGAGGAATGGCTTCTCCAACATATATATTATAAACCTATTTATGGAAATCAGAAAGTTTAATAAACCAGAATACTACAGTCATACATACTAAGAGTGTCATTCAGAACCGTTAATAACAGTAAATTTAATATATAATTATAAATCAACATAAAACAATTAATTTTTTTTGTTAAATTTTAATTTCTGAACGTCAAAAAAATTCATCGTTGAGGGTAGACTCACGGGTAGCTTCAGTCCCCCGTGACCACGGCAGCTGCAAAGTTGCCGAAACGTCGGGAAAACCAAAAATCAAACCAAATACCAACTAATTACCAAAGTACTTTCAATAAAACCGCGCTAGTATCCGTTAAAAATTGTTTTATTTCATGAACAGTAAATTTATAAAAGTCTTTAAAACTAAACTTTAACCATGCTGCAGCTCGACGAGACGAAGAGTGTTAAATTCGTCGAAAGTATTAAATCCCTAGATTTTTGTTTTATTTCAATCTCAAATATGGCGATGACGGGGATGACGATCGCAATCGCACTCAAACGAACGGAAAGCAGACGAAAATATCTAAAATATAGATATCGTCTCATATTTTCTGATCTTGGGGCCTACTCAAGTGGCCATTCTACTAACAATAACGCTAGTAGAATAGAATGACAATGTATGGGATTGACATATGTCACGTGATCAAGCGTAACGAATTTGTTAATTCGTACCCAAGTGTACAATGTTTCTATTTGATGAAATAAAACTGTGATCTTACCTTATATGAAAAAAATAGTCGTCCATCGGATGCCTGTGACTGTTTAACAAACATAACATTGCATTATTGTTAATTTAAAACCCTAACTAATCCAAAATCAAGTCAAATCAAATTGCACAAAAACGTTTCTAAGCGTTTCTCTATACAAAACTCGACGCTTCAACGTTTTCGACACGAATTTCGTACCCAAGTGTACATTAGCATAGCAAACGCTTGTTCTATTCTACAACCACAGAATACATAAAACTAAAACACGGACAGTCTCGTCTCGTAAATTCGGGTGCATTCTGACAGACTAGCCGCTGAGTCATCGGTCATTTAAATTCGTCCTAGTTATCGTAGTGATTATTTCCTCTGTGCTAGTTATTTTCAGCCCCTGATTTTTTCAGCACGCACTAATGTGGTTCGAGTAATAGCACATTACAGCCGAGAATATAAGGGAGGATGCCTGTCTAGGATGCACAAAACAACAGATAAAAAAAAATTCTATAGTAAAAAAACGGCCATGCAGCGCGATTTTTAGTCAGTTTCATCCACTAATCTTGTCTGTCTATAGTAAAAAATATGGCCGCGCAGCGCCACTTTTAGTCACTATCATCCACCAATCTTGTCTTGTCTACAATAAAAAATACGACCGCGCAATGGCATTTTTAGTCAGTTGCATCTACGTACTCTTGCTTGTCTATAGTAAAAACCGGCCAAGTGCGAGTCGGACTCGCGCACGAAGGGTTCCGTAACAAAAAACGTCAAAAAAATTACGTTTGTGGTATGGGAGCCCCCTTAAATATTTATTTTACTGTGTTTTTAATATTTGTTGTTATAGTGGCAATAGAAATACATCATCTCTGAAAATTTCAACTGTCTAGCTAGCTGTTGTCGTTATTAATATCGAGCAAAAACGGCAAAAAAATCACGTTTGTTGTATAGGAGCCCCTTTAAATATTTATTTTATTCTGTTTTTACTATTTGTTGTTATAGCGGCAACAGAAATACATCATCTGTGAAAATTTCAACTGTCTACCTGTTGTCTTTATTTATATCGAGCAAAAAACGGCAAAAAATCACATTCGTTGTATGGGAGTCCCCCTTAAATGTTTATTTTATTATGTTTTTAATATTTTTGGTTATAGCGGCAACAGAAATACATCATCTGTGAAAAATTCAACTGTCTACTTGTTGTCGTTATTTATATCGAGCAAAAAACGGCAAAAAAATCACATTTGTTGTATGGGAGCCCCCCTTAAATATTTATTTTATTGTGTTTTTAATATTTATTGTTATAGCGGCAACAGAAATACATCATCTGTGAAAATTTCAACTGTCTAGCTGTCACGGTTTATTAGATGCAGCCTTGTGTTGTGACAGATAGACAGACAGACAGACAGCGGAGTCTTAGTAATAGTGTCCCGTTTTTACCCTTTGGATACGGAACCCTAAAAAAGGGCCGCGCAGCGCGATTTATTGTCAGTTTCATCCACTAATCTTGTCTGTTTACAGTAAAAAAGGGGGTCGCGCTACTCGCGCTGCGCCGTTTTTATTTATTCACTAATCTTATAATACGCGGTTTCATCCGGGCGGACGGGTAGCTTGCGCAGCAAGGCTTGCGTGATTGGAGCATGTATGCGAGATTTCACAGCGAGACCCGCTAAATTAAAAAATGCCTGTCACAGCTTAGCGCCAGCCGCATGCCTAGAAACCTTGCTTGTCAAATGCGTCAAATGTCTGTCAGATAGAAACCCAACTCGGGCCACGTTTTATTATTAAAAAAAAATTTAGAGACACTGACACTACCTACCATAGACGTAGCACATCCCTTCGGTATAAACCAGATGAGCTCTTCGCCCCAAAACGAGCCGACAGAGAGGTCAAGTAGATGTGTGTGTCCTTTTCTTCATTAGGGTGACCAAACTGTATGGTTGGTCGAAGACATACTTATTACTTTAAACTGTTTAATATAAACTTAGGTACTTAGGTAGTTCTATATTTACAATTAATACTTTTGCCAAGTTTTTAAAAGGTTGCTTGCTCGTTTGTTTGTGTTTTCGTTTGTTTGTTTGAGCATAAATTTTGCAAACGATTTTATACTAACTTCCCGATGAACTAGAGACTTGAAACTTTGAACACAGAACTAGAAGGTAATGTATAGTATCATTGAGCTGATCTGACGATGGAGCCGGAAGAACGCCACAGGAACACTATGATGAAACCATACAACCCCATCGTGTTTGGGTTCGTTAGAATCGTCTCGGCAAGTACTCTGTTGGGGAATAATATCCAAGGGGCTGATGAAGGAGCCGGAAGAAGGCCATTGGAACTTTGTAATAAAATCATGCAACCCCATCGAGTTTGGGTTTGTTTGAATCGTATTGACGAGTACTCTGATAGGAAATAGTTTCCAGGGTCTAATGATGAAGCCGAAAGAAGGCCACTGGAATTCTGTAATAAAACCATGCAACCCCATTGAGTTTGAGCTCGTTTGATTCCTCTTGACGAGAGCTCTGATAGGAGGTGGTATATTTTCAGTTTAGCTCGTTAACTAAAAAGCAGAAACTATTTTTTTTATAAACAAGTTATTTATCGCGTTTTTATTAAATTTTTTGTTTTGATTTATAAATATAGTAAATATGGTAATATGCAACGTAAACAATGTCAAAAGGTCAAAATAGCTACTAATTTTGTTTTCGGGTTGATTTTGATATTACTGGGTTGAAAAAAAAAAGAACAAGAAAAACATTTGGCCGCCACCTTGAAATTTTTTATATTTTTAACATTGTGTTGCTGTTTTCTTGTCAAAATAGTACCAAAACCCGAGTTTCATCGAAATCGGCGCCCACAAACAAAAAAGTTGCCAACCATCTTAGATTTTTTAATATTTTCAACATTGCGTTGTTGTTTTCATGTGGAAATAGTGCCAAAAACCGAGTTTCATCGAAATCGGCCCATAAACAAAAAAGTTGGCCGCCATCTTGAATTTTTTAATATTTAAAAAATGCGTTGTTATTTTCTTATCAAAATAGTGCCAAAAACAGAGTTTCATCGAAATCGGCCCACAAACAAAAAAGTTGGCCGCCATTTTGAATTATATATACTTAAAAACTTACTTTGTAATTTTCTTGTCTAAATAGTATCAAAAACCGAATTTCATCAAAATCGGCATACAAACTTAAAAGTTGGCCGCCATCTTGGATTTTTTAATATTTTAAAAATGCGTTGTTATTTTCTTATCAAAATAGTGCCAAAAACCGAGTTTCATCGAAATCGGCCCACAAACAAAAGAGTTAGCCGCCATTTTGAATTTTATTACTTAAAAAAATATTTTGTAATGTTCTTGTCTAAATAGTACCAAAAACCGAATTTCATCAAAATCGGCCTACATACGTAAAAGTTGGCCGCCATCTTGGATTTTTTAATATTTTCAACACTGCGTTATTATTTTCTTGTCGAAATAGTACCATAAACCGAGTTTCATCGAAATCGGCGCATAAACATGAATTTGATTATTAATATTAACTTTACTCCTCGCCTGCGACTTCCAGTTATTTCAATTGATAGAACAATTTCGTTTTTATGAAATCTGAAATGGTGTAGTATTTATGGTCACCCTAGTTTTGTAAAAGAATATTTCCTGAATATTGAAATTCTAAAATTGAAATTCGGCGCCAAAGTCAAAATCGGATCGGAGTTGCCAGGATTGACAATTGAATTTATACAACTATAATAATGCTGATTAGCATTATTGTAGAAATCTAATTAAATCAAAAGAGTAAGTTCAGTTTTATTTTATAATTACTATGTGTTATTCTAAATTAATATTTTTCTAAATTAATATTTAAGTAATATATTTTCAATATTCCACTCCGAATCCTTAACTTTGATACACTACGTGATTGGTAACGTACATTTTTTTTCCTACTATCGTGGTATTATTGTTTAGTAATGGCAATTGTGCGAACGAGACACCGACCTCCACATAGTGTTGTTTCATTCACACAGTAGAGTCTTCAGTCAATGTCATCGATAGAATTTCAACTCTATGATAAAGGCAATAAAGTTGAATTTTTTTTAAACGAATAGTGAGAATTTTTGTATAGTACTCACTCCCTATATAAACATCCTTGCCACCTACATAAAAAATTAAAACAATAAGAATAAATATTTTTTTTTACTGTCATTTTCAATGACAAAATTGCAAAGGTACACCCCCCTGGATCCGCCAATAATTCCAGTACAAGGCTTGTATAATACTTTTCTGCTAAAATGCGAGAACATACAATTTTCTGAGTAAAAATGAGATTTTTTTAAATTGGTTCATGCGGCCATGTAAGGCCGGTTCCATAGCACATATTTTGCTCTACACAATCAACAAAAACATCTACACAAAACATTGTTTCGCGAAACATTTTTGTGTAGAGAAACAATGTTTTTGTTTTGGAAAACACGTACACAAACAAAACATTTTGCGCGGGTCGAGGGGCAGGGTATTGTCGTAGTCTGTGGCAGGGTTGCCAGATGTCTTAATCAGTAAATCGCAGAAAATCAGCCCGCGAATCCATTTCTGATTGAAGTAGCCCAAAATATATAAATATTAAATATAAATATTGTATTAAAATTAAATCGAAAATTAAAAGTGTTCTGTTATAGGTTTTATGCTTAAACTAGGTTTTTAAAACAGCCAAATATTATAAATACTGTGATGACTGATGATGCTACGTGGGTACGTATCAGAATGTCTAAAGTTAGAATGTCTAAACTTAAAATGGCAAAGTTCAAAATGTCAAAAATTTGAATGTCTAACGATTAAAATGTAAAACGTTCAAAATGTCAAAAACGAAAATGTCAAACGGTCAGATAGTCCTAAATTAAAATGTCTAAGTTCAAATGATCAAAACTTAAAATGTCTAATAATCAAATTACCAATTCATAATAAATTCCAATTACATTTTTTCATACAAAACTGTAAATCGCAATAATTTTTGTTTGGTTTGGTATTTTGGATTTTTTATATAGTTAAATATTACTAAATAAATAATGTCTTTCTTTATCCAATTAATAACATCAGAAAAAAAGTTAATTATGGTTAAATTGCGAATCATTTTGGTGTTATGTTAATACTTTGTATGGGAAGCTCACGGTTCGCCGGAGTAACGGATACTAGCGCGGTTTTCTTGCGGTTTTATTAAAAGTAGTTTGATAATTAGTTAGTATTTGGTTTGATTTTGGATTTTCTTGACGTTTCAGCATAGCCATAGTTAAGGGGGACTTTGAAAATTGTTGTGTTCCGGCAGTAAGAGGTAAGCCAGTACCTCAGTGGTGAGGATTAAATATGTTCCAATCGCAAATCATTTTGGTATTACCTACCACAGATAATTATGTATTACGTTTGTATGGAAAGCTCACTGTTTGCCGGAGTCTTTTTTCATGGAGGGGATCGCTTATTCTCCTGCTTTAATGTTTGGTGATAAGTGTAGCAGTCTAAATTGAAGTTGAGAAAGTGTGATTTGAATAAGTTAAGAAATAATAACAACTTGATTACGACAACGTCAGCGCGTGCACAACACGGGCGCGGCGCATTGGTCGAGCGGCGTGCGCTCCGCGTCTCGTGGCGGCGAGTGCATCCAATTGATATATTGCAATGAATCAAAGAAATGCACACAAAAAACTGGAGGACAATAGGCGCACGTTAAGGTGGGTACTCACTTAGGTTCGCGAACCTGCAGCAAAAACAAATATTATCCTGTGCTGAAAATAGTTTGCCATAGTGTGTACGTATGCGAACTTGATTCGCACAGGTACATACTATAGCAATAGTGAAAATAAAAGGGAACAAAATTTTCTGTCACCTAAGTTTAGATGTGTCACTAATCTGCAATACCCTAATAATAATATCTATCTCCAAGAAATATATTAGTTACCATATTTACCAAAACTGTCTCTAAAGTATAAATCATCGGATTAATGTAAATATGTATCTTAAATTATAGTTTGATCACTTTTTTCTATAGCCTGAATATACCTAAGATCTATGCTCTAAAAAGTAAGTTACGGGCAGGAATAATACACCTACCTAAAATAATAAACCTGTCACTATAAATCTAATCATCTAACTATTAGCATCGATTAATTCGTTCAATTATCGAAATTATAGATCTGTTACCTAATTAATAGAAAAATTCCTAATAGGGGTGGAGTTTTTATAACGGAGTTTTTAAAACCATTTTGATATTGTTTGGTGATTCAATTTCAGTGACACTTTTATTATTTTGATATTTAGGTAATCGTTTTAACATTATTTGGTGATTCAATTTAGGTGAGAGATCTACTATTTTAGGAACAAATATTATTAACTAAGTCACTGAAAACGCATTTATTAAGTAATTGATAAAATCATGCCCTTAAAATAATAGAAAATAAATTTGATAAAGAGGTAAGAAAATCATCATTTATATTTACATCAGAATATAAAAGGGGTACGTATCAGAATGTCTAAAGTTAGAATGTCTAAACTTAAAATGGCAAAGTTCAAAATGTCAAAAATTTAAATGTCTAACGATTAAAATGTAAAACGTTCAAAATGTCAAAAACGAAAATGTCAAATGGTCAGATAGTCCTAAATTAAAATATCTAAGTTCAAATGATCAAAACTTAAAATGTCTAATATTCAAATTACCAATTCATAATAAATTCCAATTAAATTTTTTCATACAATACTGTAAATCGCAATAATTTTTGTTTGGTTTGGTATTTTGGATTTTTTATTTAGTTAAATATTACTAGATAAATAATGTCTTTCTTTATCCAATTAATAACATCATAAAAAAGTTAATTATGGTTAAATTGCGAATCATTTTGGTGTTATGTTAATACTTTGTATGGGAAGCTCACTGTTCGCCGGAGTAACGGATACTAGCGCGGTTTTCTTGCGGTTTTATTAAAAGTAGTTTGATAATTAGTTAGTATTTGGTTTGATTTTGGATTTTCTTGACGTTTCAGCATAGCCATGTCTAGGGGGACTTTGAAAGTTGTTGTGTTCCGGCAGTTAGAGGTAAGCCAGTACCTCAGTGGTGAGGATTAAATATGTTCCAATCGCAAATCATTTTGGTATTACCTACCACAGATAATTATGTATTACGTTTGTATGGAAAGCTCACTGTTTGCCGGAGTCTTTTTTCATGGAGGGGATCGCTCATTCTCCTGCTTTAATGTTTGGTGATAAGTGTAGCAGTCCACCAAAATTGAAGTTGAGAAAGTGTGATTTGAATAAGTTAAGAAATAATAACAACTTGATTACGACAACGTCAGCGCGTGCACAACACGGGCGCGGTGCATTGGTCGAGCGGCGTGCACTCCGCGTCTCGTGGTGGCTTAGTCTTTACTGGTGATCTCGGAGAGTGCATCCAATTGATATATTGCAATGAATCAAAGAAATGCACACAAAAAACTGGAGGACAATAGGCGCACGTTAAGGTGGGTACTCACTTAGGTTCGCGAACTTGCAGCAAAAAAAAAATTATCCTGTGCTGAAAATAGTTTGCCATAGTGTGTACGTATGCGAACTTGGTTCGCACAGGTACATACTATAGCAAAAGTGAAAATAAAAGGGAACAAAATTTTCAGTCACCTAAGTTTAGATGTGTCACTAATCTGCAATACCCTAATAATAATATCTATCTCCAAGAAATATTTAGTTATCATATTTACCAAAACTGTCTCTAAAGTATAAATCATCGGATTAATGTAAATATGTATCTTAAATTATAGTTTGATCACTTTTTTCTATAGCCTGAATATACCTAAGATCTATGCTCTAAAAAATAAGTTACGGGCAGGAATAATACACCTACCTAAAATAATAAACCTGTAACTATAAATCTAATCATCTAACTATTAGCATCGATTAATTCGTTCAATTATCGAAATTATAGATCTGTTACCTAATTAATAGAAAAATTCCTAATAGGGGTGGAGTTTTTATAACGGAGTTTTTAAAACCATTTTGATATTGTTTGGTGATTCAATTTCAGTGACACTTTTATTATTTTGATAATTGATATTATTTCCAAGTAATTCTTAATTAATATTTAGGTAATCGTTTTAACATTATTTGGTGATTCGATTTAGGTGAGAGATCTACTATTTTAGGAACAAATATTACTAACTAGGTCACTAAAAACGCATTTATTAGGTAATTGATAAAATCATGCCCTTAAAATAATAGAAAATAAATATGATAAAGAGGAAAGAAAATCATCATTTTTATTTACATCATAATATAAAAGCTTTACATCTAAGTACCTAAATAATCACATTAAGTATATTATAATAGTAAAAATTTTTTTTTACACAATAGTGTAATAATGTTACATCTTAGGTAAATAATCACAAATTTCGAAAACGTAAGTATACCCTCCTCCATGTTACAATTTAAAAATTGTAACGCAATTACTAGAAACTACAAAGAATTGCTCACAAAATTTTGCAAGGCGATAAATGAAAAAAAAGGCGAATTATTGTTTTCAAATCATTGTAAACCTTTGACTTATGGACCATTGATATTTTAACTAGTTTGATGTTTGAACCGTTTGACATTTTGAATTTTGCTATTATGAATTTATACATAATGATTTTTGACATTTTAAACCATTTGCATTTTGATTTTTGACATTTTGAACTTTGCCATTTTAACTTTAGACATTCTGATACGTACCCTATAAAAGCTTTACATCTAAGTACCTAAATAATATTATAATAGTAAAAAAAAACATTTTTTTACACAGTAGTGTAATAATGTTACATCTTAGGTAAAAATTCACAAATTTCGAAAACGTAAGTATACCCTCCTCCATGTTACAATTTAAAAATTACTAGAAACTACAAAGAATTGCTCACAAAATTTTGCAAGGCGATAAATGAAAAAAAAAAGGCGAATTGTTGTTTTCATATCATTGTAAACCTTTGACTTATGGACCATTGATATTTTAACTAGTTTGATGTTTGAACCGTTTGACATTTTGAATTTTGCTATTATGAATTTATACATAATGATTTTTGACATTTTAAACCATTTGCATTTTGATTTTTGACATTTTGAACTTTGCCATTTTAACTTTAGACATTTTAACTTTAGACATTCTGATACGTACCCTGCTACGTGTATATGTTTTATTTAAATGTTAATGGAAGTTAACTGAATTTAAATTTCAATAATGTTTTTTTAAGTGAGCTATTTTAGTATTAAGAGAAATAGTGCGTCTGTACACATATCGTTTGTATTTTAAATTGCTATCTGTAATTCATACTCAAAATTATCAAACAATCGTATGATTGTATACTTAAGTGTATACTTAAGTGTATACTTAAGTAGGTACCGTAAACTGGGGTGATTAGCAACTTGGGTGGTGAATAATATACAGCTAGGTACATTTTCAATATGAAAAATTGAAAATGAGCTTATTCGGCCTGTTCTTAAAACACTTTTCTATAAAATTAATGTCATTTTGATCTTATTTACCTATTTTTTTTTCTATCAAAAATGTCAACGATGTTAGTCACCACACCACGCATGTTGCTAGTCACCCAATTTACCGGTATGTCAAATCATTTTTCATAATTCCGAAAAAAATATTGATTTATTATTTTATTTTTTACTAGCGGCCGCCCGTGACTTTGTTTTTCATTATTTCCAAGCATCTCCAATACTTATTACGGAATAGTATATTTTCAATATTATTATTAATTAGGCATTAACATAAAACTGTATCATTATATTCATAATATTTGGCAATTATTTAAATAAAGCTAATAAATGTTGCATTTTGTTTTACTCTAATAATTAAACTAACTAAACTACTACTAATAATTAATTTAAACTAACGGCCAAAAAAAATTACCACAACAATCCAATTGAACACGATTTAATTGGTTTTTAGGGTTCCGTACCCAAAGGGTAAAAGTAGGACCTATTACTAAGACTACGCTATCCGTCTGTCTGTCTGTCTGTCTGTGTGTTACCAGGCTGTATCTCATGAACCGTGATAGCTAGAAAGTTGAAATTTTCACAGATGATGTATTTCTGTTGCCGCTGTAACAACAAATACTAAAAACGGAATAAAATTAATATTTAAGGGGGGCTCCCATACAACAAACGTAATTTTTTGCCATTTTTTGGTACGGAACCCTTCGTGCGTGAGTCCGACTCGCACTTGGCCGGTTTTGTTCAAGTCACTAGTAGACATGAGGTGGCAACATAATTTTACTGACAGTTTGAGCTGTTAAATCATTGCACCGAATTAGGGGTCGGAGTATAGTGCTTTCAATATTATTTATTGCTTTTTAGAGGTAGAATGGGGTTTTGAAGTCCGTTTTTTTGTTTTTCAAGACAATTTTTTATTTTTTTTTATTTTTAGTCTAATTACCTTCTGCATTAGATATAAATATTATCTTGGTAGATAGAAAAATCGGTTTAGCCAAACGTGAGAAAATCGCGGACAACCATGCATACGGGTCAAACTGAGAAGAGAACCTCCTTTTTTGAAGTCGGTTAAAATACCAAAATATTGTCCTAAGTGTAACAAATACTTTTCTGAAAACCGTATCAAAATCGGTTCAGCAAAAAGCGAGATAATCGCGGATACACATACCTACATATTACGAGTCAAACTAAGAACCTTCTTTTTTTGAAGTTGGTTAAAATACTAAAACCTTCTAAGTGTAACAAATACTTTTCTGAAAACCGCATCAAAATCGGTTCAGCCAAACACGAAATAATCGCGGACAAACAGACATACATACATACAAACATACATACATACATGTCAAATTAAGAACATCATTTTTTGTTTTTTTGAATACGGTTAAAAATAGATTGACACACCCATTTTTATCTACGCCATCCACCGAACTTACAGTTTTTTGTCATTTTAAAAGCTCTCATTACTTTCCATGGTTAGAGTTTGGTGACCACTCTACGGTGATCGATGACTCAGCGATTAGTCTATTGGAATGCACACAATGTAATAAAAAATCACTACGTTTTGTCTTTGTCTGTCGTGTCGTTGAGCGTCGGCGACTTAATAATTACAACTAGGCATGGGTCGTCGACGTTTTTATTGTCGACGAAACTAGACCGTTTAATTTCGTTCATCGACTAGTCGATCAACTAGTTGAAATCGTCGACTAGTCCACGGGTCAACCTAGGTTATTTGACTACCTAAATTAGACGTTAGACGTTGCAGAAAGTTTAGACGCGGTGTCTTTTAAATGTTACAGACAGAAAATGTTTGTTTGCTTAAAACATCATGTATGTAAAATCAAAACAACCAAATTTTCGAGGTAGGTAGGTACTCGGTATGTTTAATTAAAATTTAGTAATTTTTACTTTCTGTCTATGAAATAAAATTAATGAAAATACGATGACAATTATTTCTTAATAAAAAATAATTGTATCTTTGACATTATAGTCAGTCATTTGGTCTACAGTACAGTACTAGGCACGTATCTTGAAATTTTTTCGACGGAGTGGGGATAAGTTCACGTATCGCGCATGTGCTCTTGTGAGCGACCAATAGCGCGTGCCCCTCTCCCGCCGCCCGCGCCCCTCACCGCTACGCATACCCAAAATACGCGTTTCGCGCAATCCCCACCCGATTTCAAGTTATATGCCTCGTACTGTACAAAGTAAAAAAAAAACTATTTTAATAATATATAATACTAGCGGCCCGCCCCAGCTTCGCACGGGTGCAATGTAGTTACTAAATGTAAAACTGTGCTAATGTGGTGTCAGTGTAAAGTTATTAGATTATACTACAGGATACATATACCTAGGAGGACGACATATACCTATACCACGTACATACGCAAGGGGTGTTATAATATTTATATATATAATTGACGTGTGTGTGTCTGTCTGTCTGAGGCAACCAACCTAGCTCCCAAACTTATGGATCGATTTTAATTTTTGACGGCGGGAAGCGACTTTGTTTTATACTATGTATAGCTTTTGCCCGTGGCTCCGCCCGCGTGGCAGTCGGTAATCGCTGTAAGTCTTCCCTGGAAACCAATTATCGGGATGAAAAGAAGCCTGTGTTAAGTATTCCAGACTTAATCTATATCTGTGCCAAATTTCTCCTAAATCCGTTCACCCGTTCAGACGTGATTGAGTATGATATGATTGAGTAGGTACCTAACAGAACAACATCCAAACATCAAAACTTTCACATTTATACAATTTTGTGATTATATAGGTAATAGCTGCACCCCGCGGTTTTACCCGCGCAGTCTGTCGATTCTGTAACCAAACTCGCATCTCACTTCACTTCGCGTGAATTTGTTATTAGACATTTGTTTACTAAATGAGCTATTTTACTGATTGCAAAAAAATTAGGTAGCCTGCGTAGCTATCTAAAATCTTTTGTGATAAAAAAATTTTCTTATCATTATCTTATTTATGATTTAAAATTCCCATGCAGTGAAGTGAGATTCGAAGTGGGGTTCGAGTTTGGTTACAGAATCGACGCCCTGTTAACGATTCTGTATTAGTTAGGTAGGTACTTAATAAAATTTATAAGCGGTAATTTAACAAAATAAGTATAATAATATTATGTTACATTTAATACTTACCTTATAGTTAAAAATTCTAATATCTTTGCTTAATAGTTATCTTCTTTATAAATAAAAATCGATGTATTTGTTTCCTTTGCACTCCTAAACCATTCATCCACATCCGATTATGATGAAACTTTGGTGAATGTTTGGTGAATTGTTCTGCTTACTACTGAAAAGGTTTCTGGCTAAAAAAAACGTGACATTGCAACGTATGCCGGGCAAAGATTTATGCCGGGTGCAACTAATGTTGTGCATTATTAACAGGCTCTCCATCGAAACACTTCTCTAAATACCACATTCCTTGTCACGTTATCTGATATTTGCCAGATGTTGCCGTTTCATTTGACTAATATTTCGTAAAGTAGTAACAATAGGGATAAAATCTCAAAAATCAAAAAAAAAAAAAAAATCAAAAATCTTTATTTACTTTAAAATACAAAAACATAACAATTAGTAGCTGGAGTCCCCTTTTAAGCATGATAATGCCTGTACCAGAGGGCCCCGCTCCTCCTTAAGGACATTAAAGATTTTTGTAGGTACCTAACCTACTTACGTGCTAATAATTTTAACAATAGTTCATAGTTTTATTTAAATACTTATTTTATAACTAATTACATAATTATACTTATTTATTTTAAGTACATGTGAGTACGCGTGCGCGCGTGCGTGTGTGTATGTGTGTGTGTGTGTGTGTGTGTGTGTGTGTGTGTGTGTGTGTGTGTGTGTGTGTGTGTGTGTGTGTGTGTGTGAGAGAGAGAAAGTGTTAGTTTGTATGTGTGTGTGTATTTTATCCGTGATATGTATGGAAATTCACCTGTTGTGAGTTAAGAGTGATTCAGTTTCCTCGTAATTAAGTGTCTTTAACCACTTAGACAATGTGGATTTACACTCGTGATAAGTTTTTTGGTATATTTGTATTTCTTTATTTATTTTGTTATATAGGTATGCTGATTGTGTATTACATTGTAGTCTCGCAAAAACAGTTTTGGTAATAGGAATATTAATTACATAATCTTTTCTTCTCTTGTTTTCCAACCCAGGGTCGTATGTCAAGGTTTTATGTTTTTTAAGTATCAAATTTAAGATATATAGCTTTCGGATAGATAGAACATTACTAATTTGGTATAGACTCTCAGTGGAAAAACGCCGTTTTTTGAAATACATTACCTTTAACAGAGCTCTCTGAGCTCGTTCAACTTCAAGGAAGTGTGTCTTATATGCCCCACCCCATATAGATATACAATATGTTATAACAGATTGTACTAAAGCAATATAAATCTCATTTAAAACGTTTTTAGAAGCGTTAGTGTTATCTGAAATATTTTTTGGTACTACATATCTTAAAGTTTTAAACATCCAGATAAATTTTCTGATCCTAGAAGTAATTTTTTCTATTTGGGGGTACCAAGATAACCTCTGATCGATTATTACTCCTAAGTATACTGCTTGATCTACTTTATTAATTAAAGGACAGTTACATGTTTTATTTAATAAGTCTCCACAGACATGTATTTTTATACAAAAATTATCACTCGGTTGTAAGTGGTTACAAATACTAAAACATATATATTTTGTTTTATTACTATTTAATGTAAGGAGATTGTGTTTTAACCAATTTGCCATCTGTGCCATTCCACGTTCCGCGTCAGATTTAATGGCATCCCAGGATGTACCAGCAAAGACAACAGCGGTATCGTCTGCGTATGAAAAGATTTTGGCATTCATGATACTCATGTTGCAGAGATCGTTAACATAAATAAGAAATAAAGTTGGACCTAGTACGCTACCTTGAGGGACCCCGCTTGTTACAGTGATGTAATCACTAGTATCTTGATCTAGCCGTAATTTTTGCACTCTATTTGATAAGTAATCTTTGAATATAGATAATTGATTACCTCTTATTCCGATTTTTTCTAATTTATGTATAAGGATGGGGATAGATACGGCATCGAAAGCTTTTTTCAAATCTAAAAAGGTGGCTAAGCACTTTTGACCTTTATCTAGTTGTTCAGATACAAATGAGCTTAAAGATGTTACTGCATCTTCAGTAGATATGCCTTTTCGAAAACCAAATTGATATGGAGACAATATATTATAAGTAGTCAAATAGTCCTGCAACCTAGAGTTCAATATTTTTTCTAAAATTTTTGATAATACGGGTAATACAGAGATTGGCCGGTAATTGTTGATGTCGTCTCTTTCCCCACCCTTATACACGGGAGTTATAATTGACTGTTTTAATAGAGCAGGGAAGATACCAGACTTTAAGCAGAGATTGGCTAAATGTGTTACAATAGGGATAATTTCATTTTTTACAATTTTTAAGTATCTAGTAGAGATTTTATCCCACCCAGGGGCACTGTCACTTTTTAAATTCATTATGATACAGTTTATTTCATCAGGGTCAGTGTCCAATAGAACAAAAGACTGAGATTGAGTTGGGATATTATTGAGGTAGTTCTTTTGGCAATCTTCAGATATCGTTAATTGAATATTCTCAGCCAGCCGCTTACCTATGTTAGCAAAATAGTCATTAATAAAGTTAGCAGATTCTGTAGGTGTATTTTTAATATTGGTCAGTTCTAGATTCGTTTTATTAGTTTTACTTGTATATGTTATATTTTTTATGTTTTTCCATAGCAATTTGTTATCTTTTAGTGAGTTTGTTAAAATTTCTCTTTCGTATTTCCTTTTTACCTTTTTAATTAAATTATTGCAGTAGTTTCTATACCTTGTGTATGTAATTTTTTTAATATCAGACGGGTCAAACTTGCACTGTTTTTGGAGCATGTTACGATTCCTGATACATTTGAGCAAACCAGGAGTTATCCAGGGTTTAATAATTCGTTTACTTTTTGGGATCTTTGTAATAATAGTATTTGTTTCTATTGATTTTATTATTTTACTTATTAGATTTTCAACTACTTCATTTGGGTCATCACAAAAAAGCAGATCAGCGAGATTTTGTTGCTGTAAATATTTAAGTGCATTTTCAAAATCAATTGTAGTCTTTGTTTTATCTATATTTTGTCGATTTTTTATTTTAGCCAGAGATAAAAATATTGTATAGTGATCTGTAGATGTAGTTGGCAGAATAGCAATAAATGCTGAAACCTTTTTTTTATTAATTTTTAACATAAAATGATCAATCTTATCATCTTATACAACATTATAAGAATCAAAGCTTGTCTTGAAAATCGGGAAAATTAGAGATTAAACGTCAGCCCGTGCAGTGACAACTGACATTTATTTTTCTTAATCATTCAAATGCACTAAGAAGTTTTGATTCCGATATCGAAGTCAACCACCCTAAAAATAGCTTTCTACCCCTTTTCAACCCTGTTAAGGGATACATTTCAAAAAAATACGAAACACGTGTTCAATTAATTTTGTAAAAGAATGTCTATGCCAAATTTCAAGTCAATCGGGCCAAGGAATCGCGTTCTCCCATACAAACTTTGCCACCCTGTTTCACCCTCTTAGGGATTGAATTTCGCAAAATCCCGTCTTAGTGAGCACCTACACCCTAAAAGGGACCCCCATGCAAAATTTGAGACTCCTAGCACTTGTAGTTTCTGAGATTTCGTGATGAGTCAGTGAGTGATTTACGCTTTTATATATATAGATAAAATAAGAATAAGAAATAAATAAGTATGAAACTTGTATTACAAAAGAATCATGGAACAACTTAACAAGTAACCAGTTAGGTGAATTCTCTTGCACGCAGTTGTACTCCGACGCCACCCCCGTACCTCATCGCAAAGTTTTCTGCGCGCGTAGGTGACGCTAAGAAGCGACATCGTTCATGCAACAATGTGCAAGCAAAAGTGTCCAACCGTCCAGTCCAACGCATTCTCTCTCTTTCGCGCTCGTGAAATAACCCTATCGGCATCCTAGTCTACTACGTTTCATTCAACTAAGAGTCAACGTCCATCGTCGGCCGAACGAAGTTTAGTAATAAACGACAAAATTTTAGCGTCGAAGTCTCTTTGTGCGTTAATACGAACAGAGACTACTCGTTTAGCCGTCTACGAATTCGACTAGTCGATCGGCGAAGGATACACCGTCTATCCGTTGATTGTACGTCGACCGGTTGATTGAACTAGTCCGTCTATTCAACGCTCATCTCTAATTACAACCAATTTTCTATAAAACAAATCCTTGCTCAGTGCCCATGTGCTTTTTAAATAATATTAATACGTAGGTAATACGTACAAAGGCACTTAGGTACCTATATACTTACTGGGTAAGTAACTACTTATTACATCAAATCAAAACACCGCAATGGTTTTCAATAAGACTTATCTTATGAACTTATCAATAAATTACTTACCTATATTTTATTTCAGATATACAAAACCTATAAATAAATAAGTAATGGCATTGCGGAATATAATTGGCAAGAAATGTTGAACAAACAAAAGGCAGAGACTAGAGGTGTTTACAATTGGTTTACAAGTGATCATGTAGGTAAATAATACTAAATACTTAGTGGTTTTATTTAAACATTGTGGTACCTATTAAGTACATTACATAATAATAAGATCAAAATACTGCAATGGTTTTCAATAGTCTATTATTTACCTAAACTGTTATTAACCCAATCTTGTAACCCAAATTGTACTTTTTAATAATTTATCTATTATTTATTCCAGATACATACAATTCAATATAGGTTTAATGACTTCGCAGAATATAATAAACTAGTACCTCTTATATTGGCAAGAAAAGATGCCGGGAAGCTAGTACCGAAGAAAACCATAGTAACGAATATTTTACTCCAAGCGACAAGCAAGACTATGAAACTTTAGGTACTGTAATAATAATATAAAGGAGCATGCTGGAAAAATGACTGCTGGCTGTTGTGTACTTCGTACTTTAAAAATCATGTATTGTATTGGTTTAGATCTAATTATAAAATAAATATTGATTATTATGCTAACCTTTCTTCATTTTGTCTACTATCATATCTACCAAACAAAACTTAAGTAAATCTAGGCCCAAGGCCAGGAAAACTCATTTTGAATGTAGTAGGTAGATTCAACATTTTTAGAACACTTAGAAATTTGTCCGGACTATGTTCGGCTTTGTAATTTGTCCGGCTATTGAGCGGTGTAATACTTGTTATAAAACATACATACAGTAGTGTTCGAAAGAAATGTCCCAAAATGTATGGAATCTGGCCCACTATTTACTTACCTATTTTATGGTATACTATACCAAAAAATAGGTAAAGACACGATAAACAGTTTCTAATCATACAATTTATCTAAAATAACTTTGTGTTTTGGAAGGAACATTTTATGTTGTGCTTTAAAACGTAAGCACACAACAAAAATAGGTAATTACATTACGCTGGAATACATCATTTTCAGTTAGTTGTTTTTGAAAAAAAAAATGTCCGGACTTTTATTGAAATGTCCGGATTTTTGACAGGACTTTCAAAATTTTGAAATAGGTAATAATCCTTACTAATATTATAAATGCGAAAGTCCGTTTGTTTGTATGTTTGTTACGCCTTTGCGCCTTAACTTCTGAACCGATCATCATGAAATTTTGCATACACGTTGTCAGGGGTACAGAGAAAAACAGGGTACCTTTCA
Source organism: Agriphila geniculea (assembly GCA_943789525.1). Classification (NCBI taxonomy): domain Eukaryota; kingdom Metazoa; phylum Arthropoda; class Insecta; order Lepidoptera; family Crambidae; genus Agriphila; species Agriphila geniculea. Next base: position 1,560,549 of record OX038897.1, on the reverse strand, counting down.
TCCCGAAAAAAAGTTATATTCCCGAGGGATAGCAAAAAAACTTTTCACGCAGACGAAGTCGCGGGCGGAAGCTAGTAATAAATAAATCAAAATGGTAAATGGTAGGTAGCCATGAACACATTTTATTAACGGTGTGAAAACGTGATGAAAACAACGAATAATACCTAATAATTAGTTTTCAAAATTAGAAAATGAGGCGCGTGTGTGCGCTAGCGTACGACTACATTCTGTATCTACAGGGTCTCGGCGTTCGCTCCGCTACACAAGAATCGAATAGCTCAGTCGACAATCGCAGACGCTAAAACAGCCACTTGGGTACCATTTGTTTACGCAACGTTATCGTTAACCACAGATCACACAGTAGGTACACACAGAACAACGCAAACGATCGAAAAAAAGTAGCGTCATTTCTGTATCTTAACCATTAACTTTTATTTATAATATTTATTTTTGTTTTATTTCATTATTTTTTCATTTATTTGCTATAAATAAAGAATATTGCAAAAAAGTAAAAAGAAATATAGTGTAATACTTAAGAAACCAAAAACAATATATCATGTCCTCTTTTATTAACCTATATTACTTTACTCTTTGAAATCGAGAGAATGAGCGGAGCGTTCATCGATAACGCCAGAGCGTTGAATGTTGTAGAAAGAAAAACGCTTGGAAACGTTTGCCACTTGAGTAGGCCCCCTTTTTATCCTCAAAATACACGCGTCGTAAGTAAAATGATAAGGTGAATATTCACTTTTCGTAGGATATTGCTCCAAGCAATTGCAGTCTATTAATTAAAAGATTGGTGCTCAATTCTTACAAAATTTATTACTTACATAGTCAAGCCAAGATAAGTCCAGCAGGATAAAAAGATATACAGTCTCCAAAAAGGGAGGATATTCTGAATACGATGTTATGTCTGTGCAATTTTTGTATTCTGATCTGTGTAAAACAAAGTGACAGGAAATAAACATGTACACGATCTGATCATGATCTATGTAAATGCTCCAGGAAGCATTGGAATGCGACGCACCAGCATTCTAAATATCACTGAACCCTATCCAACACTTGAAACTGGCAATAGTATTCCCTGAAGAGAGGTACAGTTTGACCATAAAGAGTTGAAATTAAATAAAATGGAACTAAAAATTTTTAGTACTAAATGTAGTCAGTGTTGCCAAATTATTCGTGATTTTGACGTATTTACATAGAAAGTGGCGCCCTCAATTTATGTCAACTCTTTATGGTCAAGCTATAATTTGCCATAACAAAAATAAGAAGAATAATGAAAAGCAATGAGCTATCTTGCTAATCTGAAATAGCTTATGGCGGGAAAGTAACACTTGTCAGAAGTACACTTATGTATTCTGCGACTGACACACTGATCTGAGCAAAAAATGGCGGCAAAAACATTAAAATTAATGTTACTGGCATAATTAAGAAGTGTGGTATGGTTGCATTGCATAACAGCGGTCGGCGTTGCATTTCAAATTACAAATAGTAGTTGCTCAATTGTGTGGAGCGATCGATTGTTACAAATACGCGCCCATTCATGATTCCCATGAGGTGTTAACGAAATAGTCACATTTCTAATTTCGCTTCTATAGTCAAAAATATTTGTGGCAAACAAAAATCACTCAATCAAAATTTTGGATTTGTGAATATGTAACCGGCTAATACCCGAAGTGCGGCTACACCTAGGTTTAGCCGGCTAAAACTAGGTGTAGTAGGATTTTATCAGTTTTACCCCACTTGGCCGTGTTTTTTGATCACCCATCCGACCACCGACCTCCGCGAAAGTTGCTTTATCTCTAATTACCATACGCACTATAATATCATAGTGCAAATACTTACAGCCACCGGTTGTTGTTTCTTATCTCGTTTGTTCAGTGAACTCGTATGCGTAGACGATTGTTCAGTATACTCAACTGACTTCTCATTATCCTTGTGTATTCCTATTATCTCAGTTTAGGTATTAGCTGTGTGTGACAAAGCGAGGGTAGATGTAATACATAAATAAATATAAGACTGCGTCATTCCACAGAATACATAATAGTACAATAGTGTCATACTCATACCTTAGTTAATAATATAATTAATATTGTAATCTGCTGTCTTAACCACTTACATGATAGTTGCTTTTTGGTAATCCATTATGGATGATCCATAGCGTACAGCTCGCGCAAAATAACTTGACCTAAATTTTAGTACCACGTGAACTGCGCAGTAGAAATTTTAAGTACAAAAAGTTGTACTTAAAATTTATTAATAAAGTATTGTCTATGTTTTGGTTCAAGTTATATTGCGTGAGTTAAATTTCTGTCATCTCGATTAGGATAATAGTCACTATTTTAACACGTTTTTATTAGGTTGATTTCTCGTTTGTTTGTTTGTGTGTTTGTTTCTCCGCAAAGTTTGTGAACGATTTTGTACTAGGTTCGCAATGTGCTAGAAACTTGAAACTTTGAACGTAGGTCAGAACTGGAAGGCAATGCAATATTATGATGTCATTGAGCTGATCTGATGATGGATTCGGAAGAAGGCTATGGCCTTCTTTCGAATCCCATAGAGATCCTATGGGATCTCTATGATGAAACTATACAAACCCATCGTGTTTGGGCTCGTTACAATCGTCTTGATGATTACTCTAATGGGAGACGAGATCCAGGGTCTGATGATGAAGCTGAAAGGCCATGCCATAGAAACTCAATATTGAAACCGTGCAACCCCATCAAATTTGGTCTTGTTTGAATCGTCTTGACGAGTTCTTTGTTGGGAAATAGTTTCCAGAGTCTGATGCTGGAGCCAGAAGAAGGACACAGGAACTCTTTAATAAAACCACGCCATCCCATCGAGATTGGGCTCGTTTAAATCGTCTTGACGAGTACTTTGTTGGGAAATAGTGTCCAGGGTCTGATGATGGAGCCCGAAGAAGGCCATTGGAACTCGGTAATAAAACCATGCAACCCCATCGAGTTTGGGCTCGTTTGAATCGTCTTAGCTCGTTAACTAAAAAGCAGAAAATAATAATTTACTGAAAAAAAACTTTTTAAAAACATGTTTTTAAAACGGACCAAATTATTCCAAAAAAAATCGGACTAAAAACATTAAAACGGAGTAGTAAAAACAAACTAAAAAGTAAAAAATAAATTCTTCTGTAAATATTTATAACCCTAATACCCTATTACCTACAGAAATTTTAAACCTAAAAAATTTAAACCTAAAAATGTGGGGCGTAAAGTATTAGGGCTACGATAGTTCCGAAATATGGGAAAATAAATGTTACATAGTACCTATTCCCTTTGTTTATCCTATGTTCATCATCATCATCCCATCCCCCTACCCTTCTCTCAATTTAGCCCAGTTTATCCTATGTTATTTAGAAAAAAATAACCCTTTGAGTAGGTAACCCTTTCAGTGGGTATCGTAAACACTCAAAATTTTTTTAAAATATGGGAGTGTTTTAATTAATGCAATGCAAATTATTTCAAAAATCAAAATGAAATCTTGTACCTTCCGTGTAGCAATGTTGTGACTTTGTGAGGCACCCTAGGTTCTAGAGAGTAGATTACTGATATCATAAACAACAACATTTATTCTAAGACTTTTCCGAAAACAGACTAAAAATCGACTCTCCATACAAATGTCCCTAACAGCTGATCGAGTTTTGTGTGAAAAGTTTTTTTAGTCATCGAAAAAATCGTAGAAGAAATGTCGTTGTTTATGGACCGTCGGCCAACCAGGGTCATTTTCGATCTATCGCATATTAGCATCAGACCAAATTCGCAAGATAGCCATTAGCTTGGTGTTATCAAATATCATCATGGGTTGCGAAGTAGGAAGCTTCTGGGAGATATGCAACCCTGAACATGGTCACCCATCGCTAAAAAAATATCGATCGCATATTTATATAAATGGTGAACAGGGTCGCGGGTGGCATCATTACCTGAACTATTTTTTGTGTTTTCATATCGATCGAATAAGGAACAAGGATCACAAGAGCATATATGTGAAATGTACTTACCTGCCCTGACCTCCTAGACGCTTCCTGAAAGCGACGCAACCCAGACGACAATATTTGATAACACCAAACTAATGGCTATCTTGTCAATGTGGTCTGGTCGCAATATGCGGTAGATTGATAATGAGCTCCTTGGCCGACGGTCCATTATGATGCTATAATCTATTCCTGCGAGGTTATTGGTGATTTACAAATAACTCTGTTTATTATCAATGACTTAGGTATCTAATTGAACGAAATAACGTGTGTTGTTTTGACAGAATGTAGGTATGTACTAACTAGCCTTCGCCGTTTCATAATGACCGTTAAGAAACACGCATTGATGTAGTTGCGTGCTAAATTGAAACGTAATAGTTTTGGCAGTAAATCCATAATTAGAACTTGAACAACAATATTAACAATCATGTAAATATACGCAACGTGTCAGCGACACGATCGAGAATATCGAGATCTAGTTTGAATCGAGTAAACGTCAAAATGGTATTATGGAAACCGTTTTCAATGTACCAAAAGACCGAAATAACAGATTTTTGACGTTTATTAGATCCTGATGTGAACGACCCGTCAATTCCCGTCGAGAGTAGGGGGCTGTTTTGTCACAGAACGTTTCCTAAATAAGTTACTTATTGAATACAGTTCCTTAACGAGATCAATATTTTCTTTTCCCGATACATTCTGTATAAAAGTTCCAAAATTCGCCGTAAAATATTAAAATTAACTCTATGTACGACTTTTTTAATACGGAAGTTCACAAGTCCTGCTAAACCCGGGTTAAACCAGAGAATAGATATGTTAAGCCACAAAATAAACTAAGTATAAGATAATCTGTGTGAAAAAATAGAATAGTTTTCCCGCCATAGTCCATAGACAATTTACGAAAAGCAAATGTCAGTCATCCATTTTCTTAATCCTATAGTCAGTTAGGGATAATGAGGGTACCTAGTAAAATTAATTTAAATTTGAGATTATAATAGCAACTAAATTATTACTATTCCTTGTAGTCTTACTGCCAAGAGTAATATTACTAAGCAATATTTTTGGTTAAACTAGGCTTAAACTTATTTTTAATTTATTAGTACGGCAGTTAGTGTTTATTATCTCTTAACACTTTGAAGCAAAAATGTTATGGGTAATGTTTTTAATTTTATTATTTTCTGCAAGATTGATTAAAAAAAAAATCTTCTTGTTTTGTTTGTTCACAAATCACAACTCATTATCTTTAAAACTATATAAACTTTAGATTTTTGGCACTGTTAGATCTTTTTGTTATTTACTTTTTGTTTTAATCAACAATGTATATCGCATGCTTTTAAATGTGACTGTTTAATGCCTCATTGGCCATAATAAATTAAAAAAAAATTACTTTTGATATTTTAAACTGTCGTTTTCCTGTGACTTTGAATCGAAAGATGTAAAATAATATTGTGTTGACTTCAAGTAATACCTACTAAATGTCAATATTATCTTCAAAAAACCCAGAACTACATGTTTTCATCTCGTATCACTAGAATTCAAAGGTCACCATCAAATAACATTTCCACGGAAACGAAATTACAAGTTCTATAAGTATTTTTATTTCCAAAGCACGTTTGTTTTGCACGTTCGTCGTCGGTTCTAATGTAAACAATGAGGTGATAATTAAATTGACGAGTGAATACATCCAATGATAATTCAAAATACTTCCCACTTCTATCAATGACATGACTTCCTCAACTCAAGACACGAAAAATTTCTTATGTCACGGTCGCATCGCATGACATTACAAATACGAATGCATGAGTCTATTAGATCATCTGCTTGCCTTTGTTTGTTTGACGATAATTTATTCTAAGAATTAAATGCATTTATTCAGAATTCTCGTGATTACGTACCCTAATTCACGTGTGTGCACGACCTTATTTATGCACGCCAAACAGAATTGGAGATTCAGCGCAGTTTCAGAACAAAGGACGTTTATTTAGAATTCTATTTTTAAATTTCGAACACCTGTGGTTTAATTAAACAAAACTTTCTAGAAAACAATTGACAACAAAGAGTTCGATTTAAGTTCTAGAAAAAAAAATACATTGCAACTTTAAAAGTAGGTTACGTTGGAACTAACCTCGAGTTAGGTGTCCTAGTCACTTTTGAACCGTTGGTATTGAATTCTATTTCGCTCCCGCCAAAACTCGTGACCAATGGAATGTCACCGTCGGCCATTTTCAAAATTCACAAACACTTTGGTCCTTCGAGTTGTTAAATAAAGTTCACTAAAATGTTTTGATAGAGCGCGCGTATTTTCGGCAGCGAAGAGACAAGACGCGCGCGCGTTCGGCGTTCGCCGATGCACTGACTGAATGATTATTTTATTGATGTAAATATAATGATGGGCGTTCTAGCCGTCTCAGATAACATGTGATGGCCATTCGGACGTTGTATCTGTGATAATTGGACCGCTTTATGCCACAATGTCCACTTCCGCCTATTTTTATGCATTGGGTTTTCTGCCCACAATTTGCCAACAATGTAAATTACAGTACCTAGTTAAGAATAACTATTATAAAAAAAAAACGATAGTTACATATTCATAATAAGAAAATAAGTTAATGACAAGAAACTATGTCAGAATATAAAATAACAGTAAATAATGATTAAGTGCCTTAGAAAAACGTTATTAAAACATGTTTAGACAGCAAAATTTGGCACACGCCAATAGTTAATCAAATTGCGAGACTTTTATACAATAATTTAATTTTCTTTTCAAATGTTACCTACTTTTTGATTTAAAGCAATACTTTGTTTCGCAATCTTGCATTACGTCTCTCGTCGACTCATCGCCCTATTAAATAATTTTATAACTTTCGAATCAATTTGTGAAGGCAATTAGAGAAGAAAATACTTAATTACAATAGACACAACTGATAACATGTTAATTTAGTCAATTTTAATAGGTATCCTAATGCATTTCCATATTGTAGCATAATTACCTATATAAGAATAATATTTGAATAGATTTAAACAGCATTTTTAAAGTGTGTTGGTAAAATAAAATAAAATATTATTGACAGTGCGGTGGCTTTGGTATAGCTTAGAATTATTTTATTAAAAAAGAAAACTAAGTAATTAATTTTAAACGTCGATGAAGTGACAATTCCTCCTATTTGTGAACATGCTATTAGATTATTAGATATTTAGGATATTAGATTTTTATTGCCATAAAAATACGTAAATATTTACATATGCCACAGATTATTTTTTATTTTTAGATAGAAGAAAAATTTGTCCATGCGAAATTAAATTTAAGTCCATTACATTAAAAAAATCGTTTTCATATAAGATGATAGTTAGGAGGTATTGTCACTTCATCGTTGATAGGGAAAAACAAGAAATGTCAGCAAAAGATAAATTTTAAACTAATAGCATTAAATTGTACCTATCATTCTGCAAATTGATTAAAGCAATAAAACGTCATTGTCACCAGCCATAACGTTTTCAGTCGTTATTTATGGTATGCAAAAAACATGAGAGTCAGCCGGTGTCAGCCCAAAACCGTCGATGTCTCTTGAAATGAATGTCAAGTGAGATCTAATGGTTTTTTATTTTTTCTTTGTTATTGCCCTGCCATTTTCTTATTTCTTCTTCATTTATTATCACTTACTGATTAGTTTTCCTTAATGCACACATGCGGTTTCAAACTTATTTAAATGTTGATTTACGCAAATGTGCCTTTGATTAACATTCCTTGGTTTTTCCCTGTGGGTATCATTTTGCTTTTTTTTTAAGTCGTAAAAGGGGAGCGATGCGAGCATGTACATATACAACGTCTCCGTAAAAAAAAATTGGCAAAACTTTAAAAGTCAACCCGTGACCACGGCCGATGCAACTCGGTCGAAACGTCTGGAAAATAGGTAGGTGTGAAATTACCTATCGTAGTTTAATTCCTGTCATTTTAACTAAAAACTTTAAAAATAAAAATTTTTGCTTGGCTCCTTATCGCTCGAATACCGCCTTCTTCCAGTTAGGAGCGTCACAGATTATCTCCTGTACCACGCAGTGTCAACCGCGCCGCGGCCATGCGTCCGAAGTGCGCTATCTTTGGGGGGAGTAGCAGGAACCACTATTTCGGGGTTCTAAGAACATTGTTGACAAACACAGATCACGTCATCATGGATTTTCTGACTTGTGATAATAATCTTAACACAAACTTGTTTTTGTTGATACTTTAGTCTGATTCTGCAAGCTTTTTATGATGTTTTCTAATTAAGTTTACGTAAAAAAACTCCTTTCCTTTAGAAAGTAACTAAACACGTGATAAGGGCGGGAAAAATACGTATAAATGGTCCCCAAGCAGCCTATGCACGCCACGCTTCCATTAAGACGGTAATATAATATTGTCTATGGTCCGTACAGCGCGGGAAAATAGAAAGAAGAAAGAGAGAAAAAACATTTATTTGAGACAGTACAACAGAACAAAATAAAAAAGTTTTCGTTTGTGTGAGGACATTGCACTCTTTATATGTGTTACAGCTATTACCCGAAATGCGGCTATACCTGGTTTTAGCCGGCTAAAACTAGGTGTAGCCGATAGCTGTTGGTTAAGACAAGGTGTAAGCGATCTACTTTACTCCTGTAGGTCTCGAATAAAGGTTAATCAGACAACAGAAATAAATTTCTTAATACACCATAAATTACTCCCCCTTAGTAGAAACACAAAGAAGGGTAGACGGTAGACCTAGTTTTAACTGGCCGGCTACACCTAGTATTAGCCGTGAGTAAATCGGCTACACCTAGGTTTAACCAATAGCTACCAGTTACACCTAAGTTTAACCAGCAGCTACCGGCTACACCTAGTTATAGCTGGCTAAAACTAGGTTTAGCCTCACTTCGGGTATTAACCGCGTAACATATACCTACATAGATAAAAAAAATTGGTTTGGCGGGCACCACATTTGCTTTTTCGTCAGATCTAGTACAAAAAATACTTATTTCATTATTGGCCAGGCTCTACGTTAAACCAAACTTTAGCCTTTGGTTCATGCCTTTTAGGTATATTTAAATAGGTACTTCTAAAATTATAATTGTTTAAAACAACAGGAAAAAAGGATGTTAGGGAAGCACATATCCTGTTATTATATCCCTAGTCAATAAATATGAATCTAAGTATGAATCACTGCAAATTGCCCATTAAAATATTTCCAGGAAACGCAAAGATAATGAAATATAATGTCCAATAATGCGCCCACGTGGATGAAGTCGCGGTCGGGTGCCAGTGCAATAATCTCTTAAGGGGTAGTATTCAATCGGGTAACAATAAATTCCCATTTTGGGTATTAAAAATACTGAATATAGCGTGCTGAAATACTAAGTGGGCGACGGACTAAGGGCGACTACAATTAATGTTGAAAATGGGTGCCTTTAAAATACAAATTGAATTGAGTAACTAGTTATACAGAACGGGCGACCAAATTACTATTTGGGCAAAACATTTAAAATTTGGCATATATTTTATTTAAAAATGTGCTATTAACCTAATCGACATGACAAAAATACCATGTTGGGCAGCTTAAATCAGTTACATAGTTACCTACTTGGTATAATAGTTGCCCACTCAGTATTTTTGTCACTTATTTGGCATTTTCACTGCTAACTTAAATGATTTGTCTCCCACATGTAGTCACCCGTTTTACGTATTTTTTGTAATCCACAGTTTTTCGCCCGTTTTGTTATTTTGTCGCCCGTTTAGTTATTTTGTCGCCCAAAAAATAAACTGCTGCCCGGTTTAGTATTTAAGTATACCATTAACAGTCGCCTTTAATTATTTCCAGTCACCCAATTAATTCCCTCTCTTAACTAGCCCCTAAATGATCAAGCATTTCTTATCAATCATTTACATTGCATTATCACCACCTCTAACCATTTGGGGGCGTGGCCTACTTTTGATAGGCCACGGTAATCTATTCTGTGGTGCTTGTCAAGCATCGATCCTAGACGATCAAAATGTTATTGACAAGAAGAAGCAATGTAAAAAAAAAAATTGACATGCATTTTTGGTCGTTTAGAAAGAGCATTAGATTTCTACATTTTCTATTTTTGTTGTATTTAAAACATTTTAAAATGCCAATCTCATAGGAAAAATTTATGAGAAGATCCTTCAATAAAAACTAGTTAAAACTGGTTGCTTATTAAAATTCCGGTCTTTATTTGAATTTCACATGCATGTAACCACACAACTAACTGAACGATATGCTAATTTCGACCTTCGTGTAATGCGAAACGGTTCAAAACATATGACCGATATTTTTGTTTAAAATAACAATGATTCATAGCGCTTTCATATTCAATAAATTGTGTAGGAGTTTACAAAATTAGAAAATTACCATTTAGTGAAACAAATACGTTCTAACTTGTTTTTAAATTTTAATAGTTTTTCACCACACATGATCGATTAAAAATAAATGTAGGGCTGTATGTTTAAACATCTAATTATTCTAAAGCCTGAAAAAAATAAGTTATTTGTTTGTCTTTTCTATGTCGCTAATAATCGTGGTTTAGCACTAATGAAACCTTGATGTCTTATTGTTAAACGTAATCTAATAACCGTTTGGGCGTTGCATTTTCATTGCATCGAACGAAAAATGACTCCGTGAGAGTTTTAGCTTCCCACACATTCAAATTAATAAATTACGGGCATACCTAATTTGAGTTCCTTTTAAATTTTACTGTGTTCCCTCGCTATATTAATTTGAGTTCCTTTTAAATGTTACTGTGTTGCCTTGTTATATGAATTTCTGTTTTTATTAAATGTTACTGTGTTGCCTTGCTATATTAATTTGAGTTCATTTTAAATGTTATTCTGTTGCCTTGCTATATTTATTTGAGTTCTTTTAAAATGTTACTGTGATCCCTTGGTATATTAATTTGATTTCCTTTTGAAATGTTACTGTGTTGCTTTGCTATATCGAGTTCCTTTTAAATGTTACTGTGTTGACTTGCTATATTAATTTGAGATCCTTTTAAATGTTACTGTGTTGCCTTGTTATATTAATTTGAGTGCCTTTTAAGTGTTACTGTATTCCCTTGCTATATTAATTTGAGTTCCTTTTAATGTTACTGTGTTGCTTTGCTATATTGAGATCCTTTTAAATGTTACTATGTTGCTTTGCTATATTTATTTGAGGTTCTTTTAAATGTTACGGTGTTGCCTTGCTATATTTATTTAAGTTTTTTTTTAATGTTACTGTGTAGCCTTGCTATATTTATTTGAGTTTCTTTTAAATGTTTCTGTGGTGCCTTGCTATATTAAATTGAGTTTCTTTTAAATGTTACTGTGTTGCCTTGCTTTATTCAATTGAGTTTCTTTTGAATGTTATTGCGTTGCCTTGCTATATTAATTTGAGTTCCTTTTAAATGTTAAAGTGTTGCTTTGCTATATTGAGTTCCTTTTAAATATTACTGTGTTGCTTTGCTATATTGAGATCCTTTTAAATATTACTGTTTTGCTTTGCTATATTGAGTTCCTTTTATATGTTAGTGTGTTGCTTTGCTATATAGAGTTCCTTTTAAATTTTATTGTGTAGGCTTGCGATATTAATTGTTGTTCCATTGAAATGTTACTGTGTTGCCTTGTTATATGAATTTCAGTTTTTATTAAATGTTACTGTGTTGCCTTGCTATATTAATTTGAGTTCATTTTAAATGTTATTCTGTTGCCTTGCTATATTTATTTGAGTTCTTTTAAAATGTTACTGTGATCCCTTGGTATATTAATTTGATTTCCTTTTGAAATGTTACTGTGTTGCTTTGCTATATCGAGTTCCTTTTAAATGTTACTGTGTTGACTTGCTATATTAATTTGAGATCCTTTTAAATGTTACTGTGTTGCCTTGTTATATTAATTTGAGTGCCTTTTAAGTGTTACTGTATTCCCTTGCTATATTAATTTGAGTTCCTTTTAATGTTACTGTGTTGCTTTGCTATATTGAGATCCTTTTAAATGTTACTATGTTGCTTTGCTACATTTATTTGAGGTTCTTTTAAATGTTACGGTGTTGCCTTGCTATATTTATTTAAGTTTTTTTTTAATGTTACTGTGTAGCCTTGCTATATTTATTTGAGTTTCTTTTAAATGTTTCTGTGGTGCCTTGCTATATTAAATTGAGTTTCTTTTAAATGTTACTGTGTTGCCTTGCTTTATTCAATTGAGTTTCTTTTGAATGTTATTGCGTTGCCTTGCTATATTAATTTGAGTTCCTTTTAAATGTTAAAGTGTTGCTTTGCTATATTGAGTTCCTTTTAAATATTACTGTGTTGCTTTGCTATATTGAGATCCTTTTAAATATTACTGTTTTGCTTTGCTATATTGAGTTCCTTTTATATGTTAGTGTGTTGCTTTGCTATATAGAGTTCCTTTTAAATTTTATTGTGTAGGCTTGCGATATTAATTGTTGTTCCATTGAAATGTTACTGTGTTGCCATGCTATAATAATTATTTGAGTTCCTTTTAAATGTTACTGTGTTCCCTTGCTATATTTATTTGAATTCCTTTTAAATGTTACTGTGTTGCATTGCTATAATATTCATTTGAGTTCCTTTTAAATATTACTGTGTTGCTTTGCTATATTGAGTTCCTTTTAAATGTTACTGTGTTCCCTTGCTATAATAATTTGAGTTCCTTTTAAATGTTATCGTGTTGCCTTGCGAATGGGATATTAATTGGAGTTCCATTGAAATGTTACTGTATTGCCTTGCTATAATATTTATTTGAGTACCTTTTAAATGTTACTGTGTTGCCTTGCTATAATATTTATTTGAGTTCCATTTAAATGTTACTGTGTTCCCTTGCTATATTTATTTGAGTTCCTTTTAAATGTTACTGTGTTCTCTTGCTATATTAATTTGAGTTCCTTTTAAATGTTATTGTGTTGCCTTGTGAATGGGATATTTATTGGAGATCCATTGAAATGTTACTGTGTTGCTTTGCTTTATTAATTTTAGTTCCCTTTAAATGTTACTGTATTGCCTTGCTATAATATTTATTTGAGTTCCTTTTAAATGTTACTGTGTTGCTTTGCTATATTAATTTGGGGTTCTTTTAAATGTTACGGTGTTGCCTTGCTATATTTATTTAAGTTTCTTTTAAATGTAACTGTGTTGCCTTACTATATTTATTTGAGTTTCTTTTAAATCTTATTGTGTTGCTTTGCTATATTTATTTGAGTTCCTTTTAAATGTTACTGTGTTGCCTTGCTATATTTATTTAAGTTTCTTTTTAATGTTACTGTGTGGCCTTGCTATATTTATTTGATTTACTATTAAATGTTACTGTGTTGCTTTGCTATATTAAGTTACTTTTAAATATAAGTGTGTTGCTTTGCTATATTAAGATCCTTTTAAATGTTACTGTGTAGCTTTGCTATATTGAGTTCCTTTTAAATGTTATTGTGTTGCCTTTCGATATTAATTGGAGTTCCACTGAAAGGTTACTTGCTGCCTTGCTGTAATATTTATTTGAGTTCCTTTTAAATGTTACTGTGTTCCCTTGCTATAGTTATTTAAGTTCCTTTTAAATGTTACTGTGTTGCCCTGCTATAATATTTATTTGAGTTCCTTTTAAATGTTACTGTGTTGCCTTGCTATATTAATTTGAGTTACTTTTAAATGTTATTGTGTTGCATTGCGAATGAGATATTAATTGTAGTTCCATTGAAATGTTACTGTGTTGCTTTGCTTTATTAATTTAAGTTCCCTTTAAATGTTACTGTATTGCATTGCTATAATATTTATTTGAGTTCCTTTTAAATGTTATTGTGTTGCCTTGCGATATTAATTGGAGTTCCACTGAAAGGTTACTTGCTGCCTTGCTGTAATATTTATTTGAGTTCCTTTTAAATGTTACTGTGCTCCCTTGCTATAGTTATTTAAGTTCCTTTTAAATGTTACTGTGTTGCCCTGCTATAATATTTATTTGAGTTCCTTTTAAATGTTACTGTGTTGCTTTGCTATATTGAGTTCCTTTTAAATGTTACTGTGTTCCCTTGCTATATTAATTTGAGTTCCTTTTAAATGTTATTGTGTTGCCTTGCGAATGGGATATTAATTGTAGTTCCATTAAAATGTTACTGTGTTGCTTTGCTTTATTAATTTAAGTTCCCTTTAAATGTTACTGTATTGCCTTGCTATAATATTTATTTGATTTCCTTTTAAATGTTACTGTGTTGCTTTTCTATATTAATTTGAGTTCCTTTTAAATGTCACTGTGTTGCATTGCTATATTTATTTAAATTTCTTTTAAATGTTACTGTGTTGCCTTGCTATATTATTTGAGTTCCTTTTAAATGTTACTGTGATGCTTTGCTATATTGAGTTACTTTTAAATATTAGTATGTTGCTTTGCTATATTGAGATCCTTTTAAATGTTACTGTGTTGCTTTGCTATATTGAGTTCCTTTTGAATGTTATTGTGTTGCCTTGCGATATTAATTGGAGTTCCACTGAAATGTTACTTGCTGCCTTGCTGTAATATTTATTTGAGTTCCTTTTAAATGTTACTGTGTTGCCCTGCTATAATATTTATTTGAGTTCTTTTTTAAATGTTACTATGTTGCTTTGCTATATTAAGTTCCTTTCAAATGTTACTGTGTTCCCTTGTTTCATTAATTTGAATTCCTTTTATATGTTATTGTGTTTCTTGGGAATTCGATATAAATTAGAGTTCCATTGAAATGTTAATGTGTTGCTTTGCTTTATTAATTTAAGTTCCCTTTAAATGTTGCTGTGTTGCATTGCTATAATATTTATTTGAGTTCCTTTTAAATGTTACTGTATTGCCTTGCTATAATATTTGAGTTCCTTTTAAATGTTACTGTGTTGCTTTGCTTTATTGAGTTCCTTTTAAATGTTACTGTGTTGCCGTGCTATATTAATTTGAACTCCTTTTAAATGTTATTGTGTTGCCTTGCGAATGCGATATTAATCGGAGTTCCATTGAAATGTAACTGTGTTGCTTTGCTTTATTTATTTAAGTTCCCTTTAAATGTTGCTGTGTTGCCTTGCTATAATATTTATTTGAGTTCCTTTTAAATGTTACTGTGTTGCTTTGTTATATAAATTTGAGTTCCTTTTAAATGTTACTGTGTTGCCTTGCTATATTTATTTAAATTTCTTTTAAATGTTACTGTGTTGCCTTGCTATATTATTTGAGTTCCTTTTAAATGTTACTGTGTTGCTTTGCTTTATTAATTTAAGTTCCCTATAAATGTTACTGTATTGCCTTGCTGTAATATTTATTTGAGTTCCTTTTAAATGTTACTGTTTTGCTTTGCTATATTAATTTGATTTCCTTTTAAGTGTTATTGTGTTGCCTTGCTATATTTATTTAAGTTTCTTTGAAATGTTACTGTGTTGCCTTACTATATTATTTGAGCTCCTTTTAAATGTTACTGTGTTGCTTTGCTATATTAATTTGAGGTTCTTTTAAAGGTTACGGTGTTGTCTTGCTATATTTATTTGAGTTTCTTTTAAATGTTACTGTGTTGCCTTGCTATATTAATTTGAGTTTTTTTTTTAATTTTATTGTGTTGCCTTGTGATATTATTTGGAGTTCCATTGAAATGTTACTGTGTTGCCTTGCTTTAATAATATAAGTTCTTTTTTAATGTTAATATGTCGCCTTGCTGCTATATTAATTTGAGTTCCTTTTAAATGTTACTGTGTTGCTTGCTATATTTATTTGAGTTCCTTTTAAATGTTACTGTGTTGCCTTGCTATATTGAGTTCTTTTTAATTGTTACTGTGTTGTGTTGCCTTGCTATATTAATTAGACTTCCTTTTAAATTTTACTGTGTTGCCTTTTTATATCGAGTACCTATTAAATGTTACTGTGTTCCCTTGCTATATTAATTTGAGGTCCTTTTGTCACTGTGTTATCCTTACTAATATTATAAATGCGAAAGTTCGTTTGTTTGTTTGTTACACCTTCACGTCTTAACTACTGAACCGATCAACATGAAATTTTGCAGACACGTTGTCAGGGGTACAGAAAAGGACATAGGGTACCTTTCATCCCGAAAAAAAGTATTGTTCCCGAGGGAAAGCAAAAAACTTTCCACGCAGACGAAGTCGCGGGCGGAAGCTAGTCTTGCTATATTTACTTATTGTAAAGACAACTTTAGACCATAATTGATTTAGTGCCTATTATAGGAAGCTTTATTTTGTTGGTAAAATTCTAAGAAACTGCAAAATTTTAACAGATTCCAAATCTGATTAAGGCATCTAAAATATACCTACTTAAAATCAATTCACACAATGTGTGGAATTCCAATCAAGTCGCCTAGAACAATACTATAATAACAAGCATAGGTTAGCATAATATAATAAGCATACCTACGTAAATCTGTTTAATATTAATTTCTCTTGTTGGAGAATTGTACAAAAATATCATGGTAGAGTAAATCCTAGAGGGGTACTAAGGACCATATACAATACATATATCAGAATTAATGGCTAAACCATAATATGGTAGATAGGGACCATCAAACTGAACAACTTTTACTATGGGCCTACTCTGAAATCGCGAAAAAAAAATCTGCTGTTTCATACATGTTCATATTTTCGTCATTAATTTTTGTATCGTTTTGTGGAACAATTTTTAATCAAAGAGGTCCCCCGACTGCAATGACACTTGTTATTTAACTTATGACTGTTTTTGGCAGGACAGTCGTGTTTTAAATATTTTTTTTAATTTATTTATTTTTATTTCTCATATTTTAGTAACAAATTACATAGTTTGGAAATGTGCTCATTAAGGCCTCTCATTTGATGCCCATATTGTAATAATTGAAGAAAAAAAATCTTTTTCGCATTTGAAAATGGCGTCGTATATTAACTTTTTTCAAAAAAAATATAGCCAGTGTCACTCGGATTCTAACAATACCCCATACATCCAAATCCGTTGAACCATTTAGAAGTTATGGTGGAATTAAGAAACTCACAAACCCACAAACATACATGAACCCTAAACACATATACACT
Source organism: Agriphila geniculea (assembly GCA_943789525.1). Taxonomy (NCBI): domain Eukaryota; kingdom Metazoa; phylum Arthropoda; class Insecta; order Lepidoptera; family Crambidae; genus Agriphila; species Agriphila geniculea. The sequence goes on along the minus strand of OX038897.1, from coordinate 1,543,526 downwards.
CCTTTTTGGGCAGTCGTGTAAAAAAGGTGTTCAGTTTGATTGTCCGATGTCCCTATCTACCATATTCAGGTTTAGCCATTAATTCTGTTACACGTTTTATAAGCCTGTGATCAGACATCCCAGATTACACCAACAAACTAATTATGTTGAAAAACAATACTATTCAACTTAAATTAAAATACTTAGAACTGCCTAATTCATTGTTATTACTGGCTTGTGCATTATGAACTCACATACACACAGCATAGGACTAGAAATGACATCATTAATACTAAACTATTACGTAACGTAGATCTTTAAATGGACATAACTGTGACTTTGTCCCGGTTCAGATGTTTATGAATGGTTATGTAACTAAAACTAGTTACAGACTGTTTTGAACCTAAAGAAGTATAAATATAAATATTGGACAACACAACACATTACTCCGATTTCCAAAGTAAAATCTCCGCACATTGCTAATGCGCTTGGACCTGTAGACGTCATCACAGTAATTTAAATATTAATTACTGAATTATTATCCTTACTAATATTATAAATGCAAAAGTCCCTTTGTTTATTTGTTTGTTTGTTACTCCTTCACGTCTGAACTACTGAACCAATTATCATGAAATTTTGCATACACATTCTTAGGGGTACAGAGAAGGACATAGGGTACCATTCATCCCGAAAAAATGAATTGTTCCTTAGGGATCGCAAATAAACTTTCCACGCAGACAAAGTCGCGGGCGGCCGCTAGTTTTCAATAAAATACTTAGGTCCTCATACGACCACCGAAACGCTATATGACTGTCAATAGACAATGCATTTTGACAGTTGAGTTGAGTGTTAATAAAACGCTAGGTACAGTACTAGGCACGTATCTTGAAATTTTTTCGACGGAGTGGGGATAAGTTCGCGCATGTGCTCTTGTGAGCGACCAATAGCGCGCGCCCCTCTCCCGCCGCCCGCGCCCCTCACCGCTACGCATACCCAAAATACGTGTTTCGCGCAATCCCCACCCCAATTTCAAGTTATATACCTCGTACTGTACATCACGCGATATACTTATATCGTGTTGACAGTATAGAACAGTTCGTTTCGAAAATTGTTTCAGCTGGGGATTGAATTCAGGACCCTTACTATAGATTGCGACACCTTGAAATAGAATTTAACCGCCTCTGTGGTCTAGTGATTCACCCACCCATGTAAGACGCAGGGGCCCCGGGTTCCATTCCTAGGAGGATTACAATTAGTACTCTGGTTTGGTTGGTGGTAGGTAGGGCATGCTCCCGGGAATTCCCGGTACCGATTTTTCCCGGTATTTCCCGGGAAATTTGCTTTTTACGCAGTACCGGTACTGAGAATTGATTCCCGGGAAATTCGGTACTTTCGGTACTTTTGTTTTAACTTAAAATTAGGCCAATAATTAAGCGTTTATTAGCTTAAAATGCCGCTATATTGCCCTTCGAACGAAAATAAATGAATGACGTCCAAAGTAAGCTGATTTGATACACACCGGGCTTTCGTCTTGAGTCATTGATGTAAGTTGGACGCAAAGATTTACTAAAGCTTTTCGAATGCTGCCCATACGAGCTGAATTCGACGAGAGATATCCTTCTTGAAATTTTAATTACCTAACTGGACTGTCTACTTACCTCTTCTGTGTCCAGGTATTCATAATGGTCAATAAGTACAAGTGTAGTGTTCTCAGCATGAACTGGAGCGGGTACATAAACATTCAAAATTATTTTCGTCTTATCATCCTAAGTCCCACTCTTTGGAAAGCACTATGGAGATCTTCGAGTATTGTGTTCAGGTCTTCCAAGACTCAGACTTAAGAACTACATCGTCAGCAAAAAGAGGGTAAGTTAGACTCGCCCTAGATTTTGATACCGAATCCTTTCCAGTCAATTATATTAAAGATGTTCTCCAAGCTCCAACGCAGCGGTGAACCGTTTCAGAGGAATTACGTCTTCCTGTCTCAATTAATTAATGAACTACATCGTCAGCAAAACGAAAGTACTCGTCATAGGTGTTGATACCGAATCCTTTCCAGTCCATGAGATTAAAGATCTCCTCCAAGCACCAACGCAGCGGTGAACCGTATCGGAGAAATTACGTCTTCCTGTCTTACACCTTGGATTGGTTCGGGAGAACCGACATAGTGGCATTTTCGTATAGGTTCTCAGCACTTGGCTTCGATATACCTGTAGTCCACTTGCCACCTTTGCAAAGACCGCAGCACCAATAATTACCTCATTAAGGCATTGGCTGCTAAGTAACCCTCAAACTTTAGAACTTTCTCTTAAGTGTCTGGTGTCCGCGGCATTATAGTTTAAATTAAAGGCTTGTTTAAGCTTTTGTAGTTACTTATTTACCTATTACTAATTTGTTCTGTTAAAATCAAAAGAATAGGTTTTTTCTTTACTGTGTTTGTAAACCAAATAATTATAAAAAAAAATATTTAAGAGTTAAAAGGAGAAGTTCTTATTCGTAACGTAGGTAAGGTTCCTATGAGTTACTTATTTTATTTTTTTTACGATACAGTAAAAAAAATCTCAGTACCGAAAAGTCCCGAAATTTCCCAGTTTTCCCGGTACCAGAGTTAGCGCAGTACCGGGAATTTAGTTTTCTCCTCAGTACCGGGACTGCAACCCCTAGTGGTAGGGTTTATTCCAAGTCCGCCTAGCTACCACATCTTGCCTAAGTCTGACGCCATTACAATTTAAAAATTGTTGTGTTCCGGCAGTTAGAGGTAAGATAGCCAGTTCCTCAGTGATGAGGATTCCGGGTGTAGTGAGTTTCCACCTTCGGCCTTATCGTCACTTAACATCAGGTGAGGTGAAGGCCAAGCCCCGTCCCCGTTGTGCATAAAAGAAAAGAAATCCTCAGAAGAATAATGCACAATAAATTACGGAAGTCGTAGAAGGCAACATAGACAAAACCATAGACTTAGAAAAAATTATTAACAAAACAATCCCAAGATGTTAAACATTCATCAAACGTATTCTCTATGTTCTATTTTTAATCTGTGACCTATGTGGTCGCGCGGGAAAAGTTAAACATTTTGACAACGCAACAACCAATCAAATTGAACCTAAATTGGCGCGATGCACTTTCAGAATACGTGATTGGCGAGCTAATCGTCGCCGTGACCCGTAATTGGTCAGCGTATGCGTTGGACGACAGCGTTTGCTTTCTCTGATTGTCTATGACTTTCGCTAGTTTCTTTTTTTTTTTGTATTTCCTAAATAGGTCGGTTATCATTACTGTTTTCTTTGCGGTTAACCAATACATTAGGTTAGGTAACATGCTTATACAGGGTTATTTGTAAAACACCAACAACCTCGCAGAAGTAGATTGCTAACATCTCAAACAACAACATTTATTCTACGACTTTTCCGATAACAGACAAAAAAAAACGACTTTTCACATAAAACTCGATTAGCTGCAGCGAACTAAAATATATGGAAGTGTAATTGCAAACAAATATTGCTTAAAAAATGGCACCACGGGGCTGAAAAAGTACAACTCGCTCAGCTTTAGTCGGGCCAGCCACGCACCCGGTGACTGCCGTTAGTGTTCTTTTCAATAAATTGCAGTTTATATTGTAGAGAAAAGATAGAAAGATAGAGTTTATTAGAAATGACGTTCTTTATAGTCAAATGGCGTTAAAGATGCAAGGAAGGCAGTAAAAATACGCAGAAAAAACGTATCTTATTTTTTCGTTTAAGTATAGAAAATATCTATGAGTATACATATTATGGTCGCTAATAAGCAACCAGTGTTCAGACGCTTTGTGCTGCATAATTAAATTCCAGCATTTTTAGCTCTATCCACTTACTTGTACTTTTCGTGTGGTTGGCACCACACGAAAAGTACAGTTTTTTAAGCAATATTTGTTTGCAATTACACTTCCATAGAATTTAAATTTTTAAATTGTTGCTATGGCGTCAGAATTAGTTAAGATGGTGGTAGCTAGCCAGGCGGACTTGAAATCAGGGTGACCATCTCAAAAATGGCGAATCTGCCCGACCCTGGCAAAAAATCTGCCAAAATCTGCCAAACCCGACTCAAAAGTATGCCACATACAAAAAATCGCTTTAAACTGTCAAATGACAATGGATTTTGATTGCTGAGTGTCGATAAAACGCTATAACATGCGATATTATATTGTGTTTAGATGGGCTGATAGTTTACTTTTAATGCGAAATAATAAAAAAGCCTTGAAATCCAACACCTTTTCCAGATTTTATAATTATTTTTTTTAGATATGTTTGATTTGAGCCTGGTTTCACATTGTTTGTGCACTATATGACTGAGCACATTGTAATATTGAACCTCGATCAGTTACTAAGATACTAATCTATACAAGTGTATTTAAAAAATAACAAATTTTCCTTGAAATCTGCCAAATCGTCAGATTAGTCTGCCACAGCTAAAATTTAGGCTTCAAATCTGCCCAAATGGCAGAAATCTGCCACAAATGGTCACCCTGCTTGAAATAAGCCCTACCACCAATCAAACCGAGTGTGTTCCCCCTCCTGGGAATCGAACCCGGGTCCCCTGCGTCTTACACGGGTGGGCCAACCACTAGACCACAGAGGCGGTTAGTGAAGTTTATATAACAATAGCATTGTCGGTCGTCAATTCTTGAGCCAAATCTAAAAACCCCGATTTCCACTTTACAGTCACAAATGATTCACTGCAGTGCACATTTGTGCAAACATTTTGTATTGCGTTCATACTTATTTCTGTTCTTTTTTCAACAGTGAAGGCTTTTGGCCTCCATCTTACATAGACAAAGTCACATTTTTAGGGTTCCGTACCAAAATGGGCAAAGTCAAAGTCAAATTAAATTAGCTTTATTCAAATAAACTTAATAATTAAGTACTTTTGAATCGTCTATATTTTCCTACCACCCGTTCCAGACTTTTTTAGCTGACAAGAAGAACGGGCGCAAGAAACTTATCAGCTGTAACAGCCATAAGTAACGATATTTACAAACTTTAATATATCGTTACCAAATAATTACAACAGGGTGACAGGATTATTGGCAACAACATAGACTTATTACATATATAAAAAAAGGGTTCCTCCTTATGGTGTGACTCTGTCTGTCTGTCACAGCTGGATATCTCGAGAACTACTAATGGTATCAACTTGAAATTTGGAATAGTTTAAGATGACATTTGCCCAACTATTTTGCAAATAAGAAATAAATAAAAAAATAATATCTTTTTTACAACAGGGACTGAAAAGGGGTCTTAAAAATTTGAAGTGGGACTACTAGAGCATGTATGTATGGGGGTATATGTATGGGGGTAGGTATCCTATGAAAGAGCGCTGTTTGCACGTTTTCAATTATTTTTTGTTTTTGTTTTAGGCCACTTAGTTTTCGACTTGAAATGAAAAATGTAAAAAAAAGTACCCCTCCCTTATCTCTGAAGTTTGCAAAAAAAATCTGAAATAATTCTATGTGATAGCAGTTTATACCTTACAGGAAAAATAAAACGATGTCTCAATATAGCACACTTTTTTTAGCAATTATCAAATTTCTAAAAAAGTTAACATTAGTTCCACTATCGGTCAAGAGATGGCGCTGACCTAAAACTGCAATAATAATTTTATTATTCTACTCTGATGTGTATTTATCAGTGGCGAAGGGTCCATACAAGCCGATTCCCATCGGCTTACCTTTTAAAATCCCATCCCCATCAATCCATTATAACATGTCATTACTTAATTTTTTTTCGCCATTTCGGTAAGATTAATTAATAATGGCTACAATTATTTTTATGAATTTCTAAGTATTTAATTGTCTACTCTAAAAACGCTCGCGCGCGCGCCGCGCCCCGCGTGCAAGGAATATCAAATCAATTTTCGTACAAAATCTCCTTGGGGCAAGCCCACGTCCTTTAGCTTCCTTTTTGCACTGTGTCTTGGCGCGGTTGCCACGGGCAACGGTTGATTGTTATTACTCTGTCTCTTTCTCACCAACGCACCACAGTCGCGTGCCTTTCGGTTGAAAATGGTGAAAGGCAAGCCGGCCGGCTGTGGCTTAAGTTTTCTCTCTCTTTCTATTTGAAGCGATGTTAACGTTTCTTTTCTCTTTCTGTTATGAAGAGACGAATAAGTTTTAAGATGCAAAATAAACATAATAAGAACGATAGAAGAAAATACATCGCAAATTAGATATTTTTATTTATAAGTATAATAGTACGTTTCCGCCATTATCATTGTTAATGTGAGTGTTTGGAACGTGATTAGTTTTTATCAAAATAGTGAATTAGTGAGTGAGAATCGATACTTTTTCCCGGTTTTTGTTTATTTTAATGTGTTTATCTCATGTATTTGTTTATTGCGGTAAGTTTTATTTGCCATAATGGCTTTAATTAATATGGATTGTCGTTTAACTGACTAGCGCGGCGAAACATTGTTTTCCAAACTTAGTTACGAAGTTATGGTTACGTTAGCAAGATGGGTTTTTTTAAACATTTTCAATATAATACATCTTTCTACGATAAGGATGACAAGCAGTTACAAACTCAGTACAGAGTAGCGCGGGCTAGACTGTCACTATTTTATCAGTGCTTTTTTGCATGGTGAAATTGAGGCCCTAACTTCTGAAGAAACGCTTGAAGCTTGCATCACGCGGTGGTGTTTTTTGGTCCGGATTACCTTCGCCATATTTCGACCCCTCGCCACTGGTATTTATTATGATGTTACGGAACCCTCAGTGCGCGAGTCCAACTCGCTCTTGACCGGTATTTTTTAAACAATAGAGAACGTGAATGAGGGCTTTTCAAAGAAACCTTTAAAAATAAAAATAGTAACTATTTGCCTCACTAGATGGCGTTGATGGAAAGAGAAGTGTCAAAATTGGCTTTTAAAGATAAACGACCAGGGACCCTATTTTTGAATCGCTCGGCAGGCGTCGAGCGCTCGTTTCTACTGATTTTCGTTCGACATCTCATTGTTTTGAGTCGAACGAAAATCAGTAGAAACGAGCGCTCGACTGAAGTCGAGCGATTCAAAAATAGGGCCCCTGTACCAAAGAGGCAATTACAAGTGCTCGCTGGCTGACATCTGCCCAAAGAGAAACATTTTAGAGTTACATCTGCCTGCCTACCTGAGTACCTTACCTACTCTTCGAAGCTTAGTAAAAAAAATTACATTGAAAAATGCATTTCTATCAACGCCATCTACCGAGCCTACAGTTTTTTGTCATTTTGAAATGCCCTCAAAAGCTATCGCTTTAAAGTTTTACCTACTAGTCTATGGTTAGCAAAATCTTTTGCTTCGCTAAGTTCGTCATCGCTTTTACAAATATTGACGTTAGTTGACATTGACAATAAGGCCAAAGGTGGAAGCGCTGTTTATGAGGTCTTAATGTTAATTGAATTCAAATCTTCCAGCTTTTTTACAGTCACGAATGCATTAGGTACCGCCACGTACCGCTTTGAAAAATGCAATTAAACTCAGTTTTTATCATAGCCATAAATTTTTCAATGTCGATCTCATTATGATGGACAATCTAGGTACGTAGTTAAATAAATATTGATAAAAAGCTGCTCCTATGTTATTAAAATATGGCTGACATTTTTTGTTCAATCACTAGGTATTTATGGTTTGAATTTAAGAAAAAAAAAGTTTGTCTATGTTTTTGAACTATGTTTCGCCAATGTGGTTGTCAGAATTAAGCAGACGATGTTCTTTTGTTTTAAGTTAAAAAACGCTGCATGCTTAAAATACCTCACTGACCTGAAATGATTTTTTATGTATATGCAGGTCAATGAAATACCTACTAAGTAGGTTAACTACAAAACGATGTTTGTATGCAAAATTGCAAACACAGATAATAGCGATTTTAGTGAAGCAAAACCGTCATTTCGAGTCGTGTCTCGTCTCGTCCGTGGTCGTCTGTCCTTGTCTCCTCCGTTGTGTAGTAATCTGTGGCATAGCTCCGTCCCGTTCTCGCATCGTCTACTTACGGTACCGTTATTATTGTCGCTATTTTGAGTTTTGTGTCATACAGCTGATCTTATGATGTTAGATTGCAATCTAAAGTGTTTCCTATTTAGGCGGTTTCTCTACTCGCAGACTCGATTGCTTCAGTAAATTACAAATGAATACCCAACAAAATATTTTCATGTGAAATGTTGCCAAGGCCAGAAAATATTATCATATGGCTCGCACCATCGCTAAAATCTATGGAACAAGCATTGCGCTCAAAAAATAGCACCATACGAAAAGTACAACTTAGTGGATGGAGCTAAAAATGAAAGCATTTAATTATGCAACACAAAGCGTCAGAACACTGGTTGCTTATTAGCGACCATAATTTGCATACTCATAGATATTTTCTATACTTAAACGAAAAAATATATTACGTTATTTCTGCATATTTTTACCCGACTGCAAGAGGGTTATGTCTTTTAGTGCCTTCTTTGCGTCTTTTACACCATTTTACTACACAGGACGTCATCAATAAACTCTCTCTTTCCCTCTTTTCTCTACAATACAAACTGCAATTATTGTAAAGAACGCTAAGGTCAGTTACCGGGTGAATGGCTGACCCAACTAAACCTTGTACTGGTTGTACTTTTACGGCCCAGTGGTGTCATTTTTAAAGCAATATTTGTTTGCATACACTTCCAATACAAATTATGGTCGCTAATAAGCAACCAGTGCTCAGACGCTTTGTGCTGCATAATTAAATGCCAGCATTTTTAGCTCCATCCACTTAGTTGTACTTTTCGTGTGGTGCTATTTTTTGAGCGCAATACTTGTTCTTTAGATTTTAGTTCACTGGGATAGTTATGGACTTAATGACTACCTACACAATATAGAGAGAGTACAGTAGTTGAGCTTAGCACTTGCGCGCTCGAGCAACGCACGCATAGACATCTCTCACCGACACTGTATAACTGCAATCTCAAACCACTCTCAAAACAGTTCGAGTACGTGACGCAGCGGCGAGAGCTGTCTTTGTGTGTGTGCGATGCTCGAGCGCCCGTAGTACTAAGCTAAACTTCTGTTAGTCTCTCTATTTTGTGCTACCTAACTACCAAGGGGGCCAACCATAAATTACGTCACACGTTAAGGAGAAGGGACGGGTCGACGAAGTGTGACAAGGGGGTGGTAGGGGAACTAAGTTTTATGACACGTTTCTAAATCATTTAAATTGAAATAAAACAAGTATCGGAACTGCTGTTTTAATTCAATAATTATTTCTAGATGTAAAATATGTGACGTAACACTAGGGAGGGGAGTTCTCACAAATGTGACCAGCTGTGACAAGGACGGGGGGAGGTCAAAAATCATGAAAATCATGTGACGTAACTTATGGATAGTCCCTACCATGATTACAGTTTTGTCGGAAACAAAGTCGGACTATAATAGGTTTTAATCATTCCGAAGTTGCAAAAAGTTAACCTTTCCATATAAAGTGTATCTATCACTCAGCCAATTTTTCACGGAGCATTAAAGTTAAGTATAGCTGTCAAAAGTTAACTGTTAAGTTATTTGGCCGTGTAAGTTACGGTGGCCGATGGCCGATCACCATGATATCGACCTTATTTTTTTATACGAAATGGATTACTGTAATTATCCTCAAGTGTCTAAATCAAATAGAAGCAAACTTCTTAACTTTTGCCTTAAAATCGGTTCTAAAACCCTTTATGTATTAATTTTATTCATTCATTCTTGGGGGGCTAGGACGCATACCAGCCCCCCTAGCATGACTATCAAAACACAATATACAGGGTGGATGTTGTAGCCACAAAAAAAACAGGACAAAATTAAGAGATTCTCTAGCAGCTTACAAGTATTAAATTGCAAAATACACTTTAACGTACTGTGTAGTAGCTCCAATAACTTTTATTCAACAAAGATAATGATAAAAAAAACCGGTTAAGAGCGAGTCGGACTCGCGCACTGAGGGTTCCGTACCATCTTAATTGCACCATCAAACCACACTGCAAAGTAGAATAATAAAATTAGTATTGCAGTTTTAGGTCAGCGCCATCTCTTGACCGTTAGTGGAACTAATGATAACTTTTTTAGAAATTTTATAATTTCTAAAAAAGATATTTAATGTTGGGGTCTCCATACAAAAGATCGCTTCATTTCCTACACTAATTTAATGTAATCCACCCATAATAATGCTGCATGCAAATAAATTATTTGAATTGAATAGATGATAGGTATCTCTTTTCAGATTTACTGAGCTGACCTTTTATTAAAAATACTTAAGTAAGTAAATAATTAATTCTATAGTTGTTCAAAAAAATTACAGTTCCATTTTTAAGATTTTAATACAAATGATCAAAACAACTCTGCGCGTGCCGTAATGAGGGTGAACTTTGAAAATTCCTATTAAATTATTAAATAGATATAAGTATATACAAAACACGCAATACATCAGACAAAGACCTCATTATTCCTAAAAAAATATAAAATGTGTTTAGAATCTTTAAATACCAGTAAAAAAAACATGTCAAAGTGTACCGATTTGAGCATTTTAATCTTTTATTTTCTCTGTGATCTTTTTTAGGGTTCCGTACCAAAATGGTAAAAAAGGAACCCTTATGGTGTAATTCAGTCTGTCTGTCTGTCACAGCTGGATATCTCGAGATCTACTAATGGTATCAACTTGAAATTTGGAACAGTTTAAGATGCATTTACCCAACTATTTTGCGAAGTGGGGCTACTAGGGCATGTGGGGTATCATATGAAAGAGCGCTGTTTGCACATTTTAAATATTTTTTTTCTTTTTTCTTAGACCGCATAGTTTTCGACTTATGATGAAAAATGTAAAAAAAATACCGTCCCCCCCCCCCCCCTTATCTCCGAAGTTTGCAAAGAGAAAAATCTGAAATAATCCTATGTGATAATAGTTTATGTAAAGATTACAGGAAAAATAAAACGATGTCTCAACATAACACACTTTTTTAGAAATTCAAAAAACAAACAAAATTTCTTTAGTTTCACTACCAGTCAACAGATGGCGCTGTCCTAAGAATGCTGTCCTAAGAAAAAAAATAGTTCCACTATCGGTCAAGAGATGGCGCAACCTAATACGTACTACAATAATAATTGGTGGCTGGTTCTTACTTGCTCCTTGTCCAAGACGTATTACATGTAGTAACGCTGATTGTACCAGCGACCAGTCACAAAGTCCAAAGCTATTATTTAAAAAAAACATTTTAGTATATGGTCACACTCTCTGGAAATGTCATTACGTTTTTTGTGCAAGCGACAACGGACGTCACGTTTAACAAATTTGAAAATTCGTTTAAATAATTATATTTTGTACATAAAACTAGTATTTTAGTGAATGAAATATAGAAATTGTTAGTATAATACATTAATGAGTGATAATATCTGTGATATAGTGTTATAAAAAGCAGAGTAATTTTTTTTCTTACAAGGGAACCAAGGGAATCAAGCTTAAAGGTAAAAGCTATGTAATTTAGCTAAACTACAAATTATTGGTAAGTCAAATAATAAATATAAAATTACCTACAATACCACAAATTCATAATAAATTACGTAACAAAATATGTAGGTACCAACAAAGTTAAGTTGTGCCGAGTCGATGTTATTCATTTCACCGTGTTTGGACAAACGCCTTGCGTTGGTATTCGTCAAACCTACGACTCGTATTTTGTTTACATTAACTAATTACTTCGACGTAATCTTAACGTTGGCTTTGTTCTTTGATTCGAGATTATATTACTATTTTAAGGGCCCAGGATGTAGAAAGTTTTAAATCATTCCATTTCGGGTAAATAGTAATTAAAAGTTGGTGTTCTTCCCCCCTCTTTTTTTTCGTATAATGTAGGTAAATAACGTTTTTCTTTTCAAGATTGCTGGCAACGAGATCGTGTACCAGCCGGGAATCAAGATACAACCGCAAGCATTGTCTTGTGCTGGGCCTCCGTAATGTGTTTAGAACTGTTGATAACAGCGACCATAACGCGTAGAGTTTCAATGAGCTAGCTACATTTTGTTTATATTAACATAATTACGTCCCGCGTGTGGGTTGTGATATTATTTATTTGAGTTTAGCCGAATTGTAACTTGAATTCACTTTGAGGAACTGCGACAGTCGTTTCTTTGGGAGTTTTTATGGGAACTGGGCAGTTGAATAAGAACCGTCGTAGCGTGCGCGCTCCGGTGCCCTGTTCAATGTATTATTGGTATTATTCGATGTGTTATTTGTGATTAATGAGTTATAATATTGTGTGGTGAAGTAAATAGTTGGTGTAAATTGAGACTTTTATTAATAACTTAAAGTAACTCTTACATTTGAAGTTCACTATTAGCATATTAATTTATTTAAGAGTGAGCTTACATCAGAAGTGGCACGTTTCTCACGCAAGTTATCATTGGGAAAGCATAAAAGAAAACGGTATATTACCTATTGTTGAATAATTGTGAATTATAAAAAAAAATACACGTGAATGAGCTCCTTAAAGTGAGAATAATATCTAAGTTAGAAATGAAAATTCCAAGTGTTCGAATAAAAATTAAAGCGGGTGATAAAAAAATAATAATAAGTAGGTGACTATTATATAAAAAAAAGCCGGACAAGTGCAAGTCGGACCGCGCACCGAAGGTTCCGCACAAATTTGTTGGTATGGAATCCTAAAAACGAGCACGAGCGGCAGCAGCGGGGCTCTGACACCGTCACTCCCGCCTCCCGGGAAACGCAAGAAGGTATCTCGTAAAAATGATACAGAAATTGTAAGTACCTACCTACAAGCACGATTAATTAATTTACATAATAATATCAGAGTTTGACCTAATGACTGATAATGTTGTGTCGTGGCTTTTATTCATCTATTTTTTCATGGAACGACAGCATGCGCTACCAGGCGCTGAATAAACTAAATAAAGAGGTGAGCTGAAACTTGGTACCTACGACTCCCTGTAATTTTATATTTATACTGAGGATGTAGTGGTTATGGTAAGATTGGTAACAGAAAATATAGAGTTTTTTGTTAAAAATCAACATGTTTGAATTACCGAAAGAAATAATCGATAAAAAAGAAGGTATTGGGTCATGAATCATGATCGTTACGAAGTTACGGATTTCAGAGTTAGTAATATTAATACGGAGTAGACCGTTTGCGAAAATTAAACCTTGTAATGTATCAATGATTGGAACCGACATGACGAACAATGAAGTACTTATTTGAAATAAAGAAAAGTACATGTTGACAAAGTAAAACTTCGATATTAAGAGGTGAATGTGCAATGTTTAATCACTTTATATGTATAATTGTTTGTGTAATGAATGATGAAGCCAATAATATTGTCACCTATTGCGATCATAACGTTAAAATTAAATAACAGTAACAAGAAATAATACGATTTCCGAAGTCTAATGGAGTCGTATCCTTGTGTTTAATTATAGGTATTGAGAGAAGTACCCTAAAACTAAAGGGAAGACTTTGTTTTGCTTTGATAACAATAAAAGTTTTATAATATCTTGATGTTCTAGATGTCTTATGTAGTAAAATACGATTTCCTAAGTCTAAAGGAGTCGTATTCTTGTGTATGTTTATAGATATTGAGAGACGTACCCTAAGACTAAAGGGATTAATTTGCTTTGCTCTGATGACAATAAAGTTTAATGGTGTTAGGTATCGCCTAAGACTAAAGGGATTGCCTAAAACACCAGAGGAATATGGGACAGTTGAGTCCTTCAGACTTTATGTGCAAAAGTCGGCCAACTAAAGGGACTGCTATAATGCACTGAAGGCCACAACTCTCTATTGTATTTGTCAAACATCTAGAACATCATGATGGGAGGATTATAATGGTAGTCTATTCTTCTGGCTGCAGGAATCACCTAGGACCAAAGGGATTGCCTAAAGCACCAGAGAAATATGTGACAGTTGAGTCCTTCAGACTTTATGTGCAAAAGTCGGCCAACTAAAGGGACTGCTATAATGCACTGAAGGCCACAACTCTCTATTGTATTTGTCAAACATCTAGAACATTATGATGGGAGGATTATAATGGTAGTCTATTCTTCTGGCTGCAGGAATCACCTAGGACCAAAGGGATTGCCTAAAGCACCAGAGGAATATGTGACAGTTGAGTCCTTCAGACTTTATGTGCAAAAGTCGCCTAGGACCAAAGGGACTGCAATAATGCACTGAAGGTCACAACTGTCTTAACTGCCTATTACTATTTCTCAAACATCTAGAGCATCATGATGGGAGGATTCTAACGGTAGTCTATTCTTCTGGTAGCAGGAATCACCTAGGACCAAAGGGATTGCCTAAAGCACCAGAGGAATATGTGACAGTTGAGTCCTTCAGACTTTATGTGCAAAAGTCACCTAGGACCAAAGGGACTGCAATAATGCACTGAAGGTCACAACTGTCTTAACTGTCTATTAGTATTTCTCAACATCATGATGGGCCGAGGCACATAGAATACGTTATAAAAATTACCATTTCATAAATAGAAGTGTTTCTTATGTCCCAGATTGAAAACCATCAATTAGGGGATAAAGCGTCCGTGGAAGTGCCTGGGGCAGGCACACTGCAGGATGGCCGTGCTGGCAACGAGATCGTGTACCAGCCGGGAATCAAGATACAACCGCAAGCATTGTCTTGTGCTGGGCCTCCGTAATGTGTTTAGAACTGTTGATAACAGCGACCATAACGCGTAGAGTTTCAATGAGCTAGCTACATTTTGTTTATATTAACATAATTACGTCCCGCGTGTGGGTTGTGATATTATTTATTTGAGTTTAGCCGAATTGTAACTTGAATTCACTTTGAGGAACTGCGACAGTCGTTTCTTTGGGAGTTTTTATGGGAACTGGGCAGTTGAATAAGAACCGTCGTAGCGTGCGCGCTCCGGTGCCCTGTTCAATGTATTATTGGTATTATTCGATGTGTTATTTGTGATTAATGAGTTATAATATTGTGTGGTGAAGTAAATAGTTGGTGTAAATTGAGACTTTTATTAATAACTTAAAGTAACTCTTACATTTGAAGTTCACTATTAGCATATTAATTTATTTAAGAGTGAGCTTACAAGATTAAATCAAAACATTTTTATATTGAAAATAAATAATAATAATAATAATAATGATTTAATAATAAAAACACTTTATCGCACACTAGTCTTAGTAGACAGGACATTTACAAAGAAAAATAACAAATAGAGAAAGCACACAAAAAGGCGGCCTCATTGCTAAATAGCAACTTCTTCCTAACTTTATTTTAAAGTGATTATTAGTGTTCAAGTATAATAAAATAACATGGAAGCCGACGCGGACTCAGTGAAATTATTGAAAAGATAAAGAAAAAGTAAAAAAAAAAAAAAAAAGAAGCTAAATGCTAAAAATCAAGATAAAGAGCCAAGACTTGGACTAAGGAACGCCTCCAAGGCCAGAAGAGTATACACAGATGCACAAGAATAACCGCCAGACCCGAAAATAATTTACACAGGTCTGTCATTGGCGTAGGAAGGAGGGGGGGCGGACGGATGAGCCACCCTCATCCCAGAACAGTGTGGTGCCCACCCCAGAAAAAACCTGATTACCCTCGGACCTATGGGGACCAAAAATCTTTAAATACGTAAATGAGGTCCCGAATAAATGTTATTATTACTTATAAATTGTTCAACCCTGATACAATTATAATATATTATATGCAACATTGGTTCTTTGTATCACCTTGGGTCTTAGAGATCATGGTACTCTTACCAAATATTCATATTCAGAATAACTAACAGTTAATACAAAGCGCTACCACAAGTGGGTAGACATTCTTTATTGTTGTCAAGCGCTATCACTATGCGGATAGACAAGTACAAAATACTAGAGCTATCACTAAGCGGATAGACAAAATTTTTCTCTTTAAATCCTGATATCCATGACAAACTAAAGTCATTTTTATTGTGGTTTACATAAGAAAAGGATGAATTTCCCGAAGAGTTCTTATTAGCGCTAGGAAACAAAGGCCTACAAAACTCGGAAGTTACAGATCCAATACGTAGAGTTAGCCCAGCGCTGGAGGAACATAATGCATAAATTTGTAACATACAGCATTAGTTATTTGTATCACCTTGGGCCTTTAGGATCAAATTCATATTTAGATAAACTAACAGTAAATACATAGCGCTACCACAAGTGAGTAAACATTCTTTATTGTTGTCAAGCGCTATCACTATGCGGATAGACAAGTACACACTCCCTCAAATTTTCAAGAGCCAATAGCACCCAAAATGAACCCAGAAATAAAAACTACCTACCCTCTCTGAAACAAGTGTAAACAGAGATAGGAGGATATTATATTCATATTCTTTATTTGCGTTCTTGTTACATGATGTTAACAATTTAAAGTTTCAAACAAGAACCCCATAGTTATCAATTTGCAGTACCTAGTAAATTCTTTACAAACTAGAGATACCATCAAAAATAAAAATCCCAAATAATTCATGTTTGGCAAGGGCTGCTCTAAAATTAAAATTTCTCAAGGCATTCAAGAAACGAGTATCCAAATAAAAACTGCATCGTCCAAGGATACACAAAAGAAACAGGGAAAGTGGAAGGGCCCACTGCCACAACCACAAGAGATGCTACGTGCAGAACCCCGCGGTGAGCGTCAACCACGGATGTACAGCAGGCCTCCTGCTCCAGTCAACCAACCTCGCTCGACGCAACTGGAGACAATCACCACTGTTACCACCACCACCATCACAAGGCAGGCCTCAATACCGGCAGTAAACGTTCAGATACATGCAGGTAAACTCAAACAACTCTATATTGGCTACAAGTACCAAAATGATCCAACTGTGCTTAAATGGGTAAACGTATATGGCATGGCATTCCATTTACTTAAGTTCCATGTTTTCAACTGTGAACCTCAACATTAGTCTAGTGAACAAACCAAAGGTATAGACCTAAAAATACCGAAATTGATTAATCTAGGTGCTATGTTAGAATGTTTTTATACTACAGATCAATGTACTTCACCAATATTCCTTGTTCAAAAACCAAATGGAAGGTGTACATACATACTAAATTTGAAAAAACTAAATATGTTTGTTTATACTGACAGAACATTTTTAACTAGAAGATATCAGGGGGCCTACTCAAGTGGCAAACGTTTCCAAGCGTTTTTCTTTCTACAACATTCAACGCTCTGGCGTTATCGATGAACGCTCCGCTCATTCTCTCGATTTCAAAGAGTAAAGTAATATAGGTTAATAAAAGAGGACATGATATATTGTTTTTGGTTTCTTAAGTATTACACTATATTTCTTTTTACTTTTTTGCAATATTCTTTATTTATAGCAAATAAATGAAAAAATAATAAAATAAAATAAAAATAAATATTATAAATAAAAGTTAATGGTTAAGATACAGAAATGACGCTACTTTTTTTCGATCGTTTGCGTTGTTCTGTGTGTACCTACTGTGTGATCTGTGGTTAACGATAACGTTGCGTAAACAAATGGTACCCAAGTGGCTGTTTTAGCGTCTGCGATTGTCGACTGAGCTATTCGATTCTTGTGTAGCGGAGCGAACGCCGAGACCCTGTAGATACAGAATGTAGTCGTACGCTAGCGCACACACGCGCCTCATTTTCTAATTTTGAAAACTAATTTTAAGTATTATTCGTTGTTTTCATCACATTTTCACACCGTTAATAAAATGTGTTCATGGCTACCTACCATTTACCATTTTGATTTATTTATTACCATAGATTATTTATTACTAGCTTCCGCCCGCGACTTCGTCTGCGTGAAAAGTTTTTTTGCTATCCCTCGGGAATATAACTTTTTTTCGGGATGAAAGGTACCCTGTCTTTCTCTGTACCCCTGACAACGTGTATGCAAAATTTCATGATGATCGGTTCAGAAGTTAAGGCGCAAAGGCGTAACAAACAAACAAACAAACGGACTTTCGCATTTATAATATTAGTAAGGATTATTACCTATTTCAAAATTTTGAAAGTCCTGTCAAAAATCCGGACATTTCAATAAAAGTCCGGACATTTTTTTTTTCAAAAACAACTAACTGAAAATGATGTATTCCAGCGTAATGTAATTACCTATTTTTGTTGTGTGCTTACGTTTTAAAGCACAACATAAAATGTTCCTTCCAAAACACAAAGTTATTTTAGATAAATTGTATGATTAGAAACTGTTTATCGCATAGAAATAGAATGTCAAAGAACAACAAAGTCAATAAACAGGTGATCCGAAAACGAATCAATACATTTTATATGAGATACGTAAAATATGACTTAGATTCATAAAATATGACTATATTATGGCAAAGGAAATTAATAAACTATGTTCCATACTATTTTCTTTGTCGATAAACGAATAAATGTAGCGAAATTTGGTTTTAGAGAAATGTGTGGCAATATTTTATTTACCTTTGAAAAGTGTGATTACTTGGATTGTTTCTTTTAGTCACATCACAATTACTTAGAGTACAAGACACCATAGCTCCACGATACATTTATTTTAAATTCTAATTAAGATTAAATAATATTTTAAACAAACTGTGATTGCTCATTTGCTAAGCGGGTCGCTAGGGGCTCTTACTGTAAAAAAAGTTGGCACATGTCACTTGATCCTTTGTCTCTTTTTTACATAGACCGTGTCCGTATGACGTTAACTTCTCTTTTCCACGCTTTGTTGGTCTTCTTGAGCGCAGCGAAAATTTTTCTATGTCTATGGTTTATCGTGTCTTTACCTATTTTTTGGTATAGTATACCATAAAATAGGTAAGTAAATAGTGGGCCAGATTCCATACATTTTGGGACATTTCTTTCGAACACTACTGATATGTATGTTTTATAACAAGTATTACACCGCTCAATAGCCGGACAAATTACAAAGCCGAACATAGTCCGGACAAATTTCTAAGTGTTCTAAAAATGTTGAATCTACCTACTACATTCAAAATGAGTTTTCCTGGCCATGGGCCTAGATTTACTTAAGTTTTGTTTGGTAGATATGATAGTAGACAAAATGAAGAAAGGTTAGCATAATAATCAATATTTATTTTATAATTAGATCTAAACCAATACAATACATGATTTTTAAAGTACGAAGTACACAACAGCCAGCAGTCATTTTTCCAGCATGCTCCTTTATATTATTATTACAGTACCTAAAGTTTCATAGTCTTGCTTGTCGCTTGGAGTAAAATATTCGTTACTATGGTTTTCTTCGGTACTAGCTTCCCGGCATCTTTTCTTGCCAATATAAGAGGTACTAGTTTATTATATTCTGCGAAGTCATTAAACCTATATTGAATTGTATGTATCTGGAATAAATAATAGATAAATTATTAAAAAGTACAATTTGGGTTACAAGATTGGGTTAATAACAGTTTAGGTAAATAATAGACTATTGAAAACCATTGCGGTATTTTGATCTTATTATTATGTAATGTACTTAATAGGTACCACAATGTTTAAATAAAACCACTAAGTATTTAGTATTATTTACCTACATGATCACTTGTAAACCAATTGTAAACACCTCTAGTCTCTGCCTTTTGTTTGTTCAACATTTCTTGCCAATTATATTCCGCAATGCCATTACTTATTTATTTATAGGTTTTGTATATCTGAAATAAAATATAGGTAAGTAATTTATTGATAAGTTCATAAGATAAGTCTTATTGAAAACCATTGCGGTGTTTTGATTTGATGTAATAAGTAGTTACTTACCCAGTAAGTATATAGGTACCTAAGTGCCTTTGTACGTATTACCTACGTATTAATATTATTTAAAAAGCACATGGGCACTGAGCAAGGATTTGTTTTATAGAAAATTGGTTATAATTAATAAGTCGCCGACGCTCAACGACACGACAGACAAAGACAAAACGTAGTGATTTTTTATTACATTGTGTGCATTCCAATAGACTAATCGCTGAGTCATCGATCACCGTAGAGTGGTCACCAAACTCTAACCATGGAAAGTAATGAGAGCTTTTAAAATTACAAAAAACTGTAAGTTCGGTGGATGGCGTTGATAAAAATGGGTGTGTCAATCTATTTTTAACCGTATTCAAAAAAACAAAAAATGATGTTCTTAATTTGACCTGTATGTATGTATGTTTGTATGTATGTATGTCTGTTTGTCCGCGATTATTTCGTGTTTGGCTGAACCGATTTTGATGCGGTTTTCAGAAAAGTATTTGTTACACTTAGAAGGTTTTAGTATTTTAACCAACTTCAAAAAAAGAAGGTTCTTAGTTTGACTCGTATATGTAGGTATGTATATCCGCGATTATCTCGCTTTTTGCTGAACCGATTTTGATACGGTTTTCAGAAAAGTATTTGTTACACTTAGGACAATATTTTGGTATTTTAACCGACTTCAAAAAAGGAGGTTCTCTTCTCAGTTTGACCCGTATGCATGGTTGTCCGCGATTTTCTCACGTTTGGCTAAACCGATTTTTCTATCTACCAAGATAATATTTATATCTAATGCAGAAGGTAATTACACTAAAAATAAAAAATTGTCTTGAAAAACAAAAAAACGGACTTCAAAACCCCATTCTACCTCTAAAAAGCAATAAATAATATTGAAATCACTTTACTCCGACCCCTAATTCGGTGCAATGATTTAACAGCTCAAACTGTCAGTAAAATTATGTTGCCACCTCATGTCTACTAGTGACTTGAACAAAACCGGCCAAGTGCGAGTCGGACTCACGCACGAAGGGTTCCGTACCAAAAAATGGCAAAAAATTACGTTTGTTGTATGGGAGCCCCCCTTGAATATTAATTTTATTCCGTTTTTAGTATTTGTTGTTACAGCGGCAACAGAAATACATCATCTGTGAAAATTTCAACTTTCTAGCTATCACGGTTCATGAGATACAGCCTGGTAACACACAGACAGACAGACAGACAGACAGACAGACGGATAGCGTAGTCTTAGTAATAGGTCCTGCTTTTACCCTTTGGGTACGGAACCCTAAAAACCAATTAAATCGTGTTCAATTGGATTGTTGTGGTAATTTTTTGGCCGTTAGTTTAAATTAATTATTAGTAGTAGTTTAGTTAGTTTAATTATTAGAGTAAAACAAAATGCAACATTTATTAGCTTTATTTAAATAATTGCCAAATATTATGAATATAATGATACACACGTTGTTTTATGTTAATGCCTAATTAATAATAATATTGAAAATATACTATTCCGTAATAAGTATTGGAGATGCTTGGAAATAATGAAAAACAAAGTCACGGGCGGCCGCTAGTAAAAAATAAAATAATAAATCAATATTTTTTCGGAATTATGAAAAATGATTTGACATACCGGTAAATTGGGTGACTAGCAACATGCGTGGTGTGGTGACTAACATCGTTGACATTTTTGATAGAAAAAAAAATAGGTAAATAAGATCAAAATGACATTAATTTTATAGAAAAGTGTTTTAAGAACAGGCCCAATAAGCTCATTTTCAATTTTTCATATTGAAAATGTACCTAGCTGTATATTATTCACCACCCAAGTTGCTAATCACCCCAGTTTACGGTACCTACTTAAGTGTATGATTGTTTGATAATTTTGAGTATGAATTACAGATAGCAATTTAAAATACAAACGATATGTGTACAGACGCACTATTTCTCTTAATACTAAAATAGCTCACTTAAAAAAACATTATTGAAATTTAAATTCAGTTAACTTCCATTAACATTTAAATAAAACATATACACGTAGCATCATCAGTCATCACAGTATTCATAATATTTGGCTGTTTTAAAAACCTAGTTTAAGCATAAAACCTATAACAGAACACTTTTAATTTTCGATTTAATTTTAATACAATATTTATATTTAATATTTATATATTTTGGGCTACTTCAATCAGAAATGGATTCGCGGGCTGATTTTCTGCGATTTACTGATTAAGACATCTGGCAACCCTGCCACAGACTACGACAATACCCTGCCCCTCGACCCGCGCAAAATGTTTTGTTTGTGTACGTGTTTTCCAAAACAAAAACATTGTTTCTCTACACAAAAATGTTTCGCGAAACAATGTTTTGTGTAGATGTTTTTGTTGATTGTGTAGAGCAAAATATGTGCTATAGAACCGGCCTTACATGGCCGCATGAACCAATTTAAAAAAATCTCATTTTTACTCAGAAAATTGTTTGTTCTCGCATTTTAGCAGAAAAGTATTATACAAGCCTTGTACTGGAATTATTGGCGGATCCAGGGGGGTGTACCTTTGCAATTTTGTCATTGAAAATGACAGTAAAAAAAAATATTTATTCTTATTGTTTTAATTTTTTTATGTAGGTGGCAAGGAGGTTTATATAGGGAGTGAGTACTATACAAAAATTCTCACTATTCGTTTAAAAGAAATTCAACGTTATTGCCTTTGTCATAGAGTTGAAATTCTATCGATGACATTGACTGAAGACTCTACTGTGTGAATGAAACAACACTATGTGGAGGTCGGTGTCTCGTTCGCACAATTGCCATTACTAAACAATAATACCACGATAGTAGGAAAAAAAATGTACGTTACCAATCACGTAGTGTATCAAAGTTAAGGAATCGGAGTGGAATATTGAAAATATATTACTTAAATATTAATTTAGAAAAATATTAATTTAGAATAACACATAGTAATTATAAAATAAAACTGAACTTACTCTTTTGATTTAATTAGATTTCTACAATAATGCTAATCAGCATTATTATAGTTGTATAAATTCAATTGTCAATCCTGGCAACTCCGATCCGATTTTGACTTTGGCGCCGAATTTCAATTTTAGAATTTCAATATTCAGAAAATATTCTTTTACAAAACTAGGGTGACCATAAATACTACACCATTTCAGATTTCATAAAAACGAAATTGTTCTATCAATTGAAATAACTGGAAGTCGCAGGCGAGGAGTAAAGTTAATATTAATAATCAAATTCATGTTTATGCGCCAAATTCGATGAAACTCGGTTTATGGTACTATTTCGACAAGAAAATAATAACGCAGTGTTGAAAATATTAAAAAATCCAAGATGGCGGCCAACTTTTACGTATGTAGGCCGATTTTGATGAAATTCGGTTTTTGGTACTATTTAGACAAGAAAATTACAAAGTAAGTTTTTAAGTATATAAAATTCAAAATGGCGGCCAACTTTTTTGTTTGTGGGCCAATTTCGATGAAACTCTGTTTTTGGCACTATTTTGATAAGAAAATAACAACGCATTTTTAAAATATTAAAAAATTCAAGATGGCGGCCAACTTTTTTGTTTATGGGCCGATTTCGATGAAACTCGGTTTTTGGCACTATTTCCACATGAAAACAACAACGCAATGTTGAAAATATTAAAAAGTCTAAGATGGTTGGCAACTTTTTTGTTTGTGGGCGCCGATTTCGATGAAACTCGGGTTTTGGTACTATTTTGACAAGAAAACAGCAACACAATGTTAAAAATATTAAAAATTCAAGGTGGCGGCCAAATGTTTTTCTTGTTCTTCTTTTTTTTCAACCCAGTAATATGAAAATCAACCCGAAAACAAAATTAGTAGCTATTTTGACCTTTTGACATTGTTTACGTTGAATATTACCATATTTACTATATTTATAAATCAAAACAAAAAAAATTAATAAAAAAGGCGATAAATAACTTGTTTATAAAAAAAATAGTTTCTGCTTTTTAGTTAACGAGCTAAACTGAAAATATACCACCTCCTATCAGAGCTCTCGTCAAGACGAATCAAACGAGCTCAAACTCAATGGGGTTGCATGGTTTTATTACAGAATTCCAGTGGCCTTCTTTCGGCTTCATCATTAGACCCTGGAAACTATTTCCTATCAGAGTACTCGTCAATACGATTCAAACAAACCCAAACTCGATGGGGTTGCATGATTTTATTACAAAGTTCCAATGGCCTTCTTCCGGCTCCTTCATCAGCCCCTTGGATATTATTCCCCAACAGAGTACTTGCCGAGACGATTCTAACGAACCCAAACACGATGGGGTTGTATGGTTTCATCATAGTGTTCCTGTGGCGTTCTTCCGGCTCCATCGTCAGATCAGCTCAATGATACTATAATATTACATTACCTTCTAGTTCTGTGTTCAAAGTTTCAAGTCTCTAGTTCATCGGGAAGTTAGTATAAAATCGATTGCAAAATTTGTGCTCAAACAAACAAACGAAAACACAAACAAACGAGCAAGCAACCTTTTAAAAACTTGGCAAAAGTATTAATTGTAAATATAGAACTACCTAAGTACCTAAGTTTATATTAAACAGTTTAAAGTAATAAGTATGTCTTCGACCAACCATTCAGTTTGGTCACCCTAATGAAGAAAAGGACACACACATCTACTTGACCTCTCTGTCGGCTCGTTTTGGGGCGAAGAGCTCATCTGGTTTATACCGAAGGGATGTGCTACGTCTATGGTAGGTGGTGTCAGTGTCTCTAAATTTTTTTTTAATAATAAAACGTGGCCCGAGTTGGGTTTCTATCTGACAGACATTTGACGCATTTGACAAGCAAAGTTTCTAGGCGTGCGGCTGGTGCTAAGCTGTGACAGGCATTTTTTTAATTTAGCGGGTCTCGCTGTGAAATCTCGCATACATGCTCCAATCACGCAAGCCTTGCTGCGCAAGCTACCCGTCCGCCTGGATGAAACCGCGTATTATAAGATTAGTGAATAAATAAAAACGGCGCAGCGCGAGTAGCGCGACCCCCTTTTTTACTGTAAACTGTTGATTAGTGGATGAAACTGACAATAAATCGCGCTGCGCGGCCCTTTTTTAGGGTTCCGTACCCAAAGGGTAAAAACGGGACACTATTACTAAGACTCCGCTGTCTGTCTGTCTGTCTATCTGTCACAACACAAGGCTGCATCTAATGAACCGTGACAGCTAGACAGTTGAATTTTTCACAGATGATGTATTTCTGTTGCCGCTATAACAATAAATATTAAAAACATAATAAAATAAACATTTAAGGGGGGCTCCCATACAACGAATGTGATTTTTTGCCGTTTTTTGCTCGATATAAATAAAGACAACAGGTAGACAGTTGAAATTTTCACAGATGATGTATTTCTGTTGCCGCTATAACAACAAATAGTAAAAACAGAATAAAATAAATATTTAAAGGGGCTCCTATACAACAAACGTGATTTTTTTTGCCGTTTTTGCTCGATATTAATAACGACAACAGCTAGCTAGACAGTTGAAATTTTCAGAGATGATGTATTTCTATTGCCACTATAACAACAAATATTAAAAACACAGTAAAATAAATATTTAAGGGGGCTCCCATACCACAAACGTAATTTTTTTGACGTTTTTTGTTACGGAACCCTTCGTGCGCGAGTCCGACTCGCACTTGGCCGGTTTTTACTATAGACAAGCAAGAGTACGTAGATGCAACTGACTAAAAATGCCATTGCGCGGTCGTATTTTTTATTGTAGACAAGACAAGATTGGTGGATGATAGTGACTAAAAGTGGCGAGCCCCCTCCCCCCCGTCCCATTTTGAATCCTGCATCCGCCCCTGAATGATAGCTTCCGGTTCTCGGCTGTAATGTGCTATTACTCGAACCACATTAGTGCGTGCTGAAAAAATCAGGGGCTGAAAATAACTAGCACAGAGGAAATAATCACTACGATAACTAGGACGAATTTAAATGACCGATGACTCAGCGGCTAGTCTGTCAGAATGCACCCGAAGTTACGAGACGAGACCAAGAACCTTATATTCATATTCGTGAGCATGCGAATCTCCGTGCCACTGAATAATTCCATTCTAAAACTACCTAGAAGTAATGTACCGATGATATACGTTCTTATTTCAGATATCAAATCGATTGTACCGGCTTCCCGGCAGAATGATTGACAAAAGCATGTGGCACGGAGATTCGCATGGTTTGAGGTTATGTTTTTTGTTAAATCGTCGAATTCCAGATCAATCGGAGCCTGTACCGCTGGGTTGATGTATTTGTAGCCGTTACATATTCATTGTAACAGCTACAAACACATTTGTTGCTCATGTAACGCAACAGGGACAAAGATATGGCGATCTAAAGTTTTAAAAGCATGCGACTCTCCGGCCCACACGCTTAAGTCTAAAATACTGGTGAAAATTGTATTAAGATTAAAAATAAGCAAGTTTACGTAACCGTTTGATCACGATAAACGGCCCGAAAACATATTTTCACTATATCTTCATTCGTTTTAGAGAAATAAGTAAATTTATTTACTATGATTTATTATGAATAATCAGTGTGTAGGGTGACCATATCGTCGGTCCGTAGGAATCATTAGGCTGTTTCTAATAAAATTCAAGTTGAACTACATAATGTTGAGGGTTGATTTGCCTACATACTCGTACGTATCGTACCTACTATCATACTGTTACTGACTATGCAATATTGCAATATTTTTTAGGGGACGTAAAAAGGTGACTTTTATCCTAATCGAGATGACAAAATACAAACAAACAAATGAGAAAGTAGGTAACCTTATAAAAACGTGTTAAAAATGTGAACGTCATAATTGGTATAATAATTGCCCACTCAGTACCAGTCACCCATCATCATCAGTATCAGTCACCCATTAATTTAGGTCTCGGTTGAATGCAACCGAACTGAGAACTTCCTTCGTTTTTTGAAGTATTAGTCTTTCAAAATAGGTATCTAAAAACACTTCAACTTGCATTTTAGACCGATCGGGATAAGTTTTTAGCTTTTAAAAATATTAAAGTTTGTTTTTTTTCGTATATAGTTTCTGCACCATTCACTTAGCCTAATACATGAAATTGTGTCATTTTGGTTTGATGCATAAGTAACAATTTAGGTTTTTGTCTTTTTTAACGCTATCGGACGAAAAGAAAATTAAAGTTGAAAATTTTACTTTCATGATGATTATGAAGTTGTAACCGATGTACTTACTTGAGCTTTTTGTGTCATCTTTGTCCACGGGAATACTGTTATTTGACTATTACCTAAAGCGTTACCTTAGTAACTCCAAAAGAATATTACAATTGGTTAAATAAGTGTTAAATGTTTTAGATCAATAGTATCTGTTGTACATAATGTTTTGTGCTAAATTCATCAATGGAATTTTCAGCTTTTTATTTTTTTCTTTTCAACACCCTGTAAAAGTCACAAAAGAAAATGGGGGGGTGGGGGGGTGGGAGCCGGGGCACCGCTGTTTGCTGCGTACTTCGAGCACCGCTGCTACGCACTTTGCCGTTCGAGCGACTTTGGGTAAAAGAATTTGTAAAAAGTAGCCTCTATTTCGTATTGAGCCAGCACAATATCCCACTTCAAATTAATTCGCCTAATTTAAAGTAAGTAAGTGACTTAAGTGACGCCTAAGCATAGGTACTGAAGTTCGGTGACACATTTGAAGTAACGAGTAGGTAGGTAGGTAAGAAGTATACGAACGAATATATATACATTTGATGATACTGTGGCCGCGTTCCGAATCACGCTCACAGCGCTGTTAGCGCGTATCCGACCAAATTAAATAGTCACAAAATATTACACAGATAGGGTATTTGTGTACCTACTTCATTTAATGGATTATAGGCTAACAGTGCTGTTGGCGTGATTTGGAAGTAGGCATGTGTTATTATTGTCAATTACAGTCTCATTGATGAGATGACATCATTAACATTCTTGTACTCTACCTCTTGCAAAGTTTAAAAAGAAAGGATTACCTACCTACTGTAACAAAATATTTTTTGAGGGTAAGGAAATAAAAACCGGTCAAGTGCGAGTCGGACTCGCACACAAAGGGTTCCGTACCAAAAAACGGCTAAAAAATCACGTTTGTTGTATGGGAGCCCCCTCAAATATTTATTTTACTAGCTGACCCGACAGACGTTGTCCTGTCTTAGTTATAAATATTAAATTCGAATTGGTATAAATTATTGAAAAGTTTAGTTCAGAGATTAGTAGGTAAGTACCGTTCCCGTTTCCGTTTTCGTTCTCGTTCGGGTTCCCATTTACTTTAAAACCCAACAGCTTTATAAATAACCAAGTACCTATACATCACTTGTTATGTTAGTAACGTGTATGTTAGTCTATTCAAACTTACTAATAAGGCGTGATGGCTCTGAACTAACCGTGATGAGCACTAAGAAATTCAGTTTTCTTATAACCTCTTTGTAAGAAAAAAAAATTATTTTACATGTATTTTATTAATAAAATAACTCCAAACGAATCATCTGTTTTATTACATCCTTAATTGTATGTTTTTTTTTATCGTTGTTCGCGCGTATCTTCGACATTTATGGACCGATTTTGATGATTCTTTTTTTGTTCGATTCAATTTTTTTGCGAAATGGTCCCATTTATTTTTTTTCAAATCGGTTCAGTAGTTTTCAAGGTATCCTGAAAACACTATGATTTTGCATCAACTAACTTGACTATTTTGTTATTTATGAACCGAATAAGATGATTCTTTTTGTTGGGTAAGAGGTACTTTTAGTCTTTTTAACCGACTTCAAAAAAAAGAAGGTTCTCTTTCAGTTTGACCTGTATGAATGTATGTTTCTCCGCGAATATCTCACGTTTGACTGAGCCGATTTTTCTACCAAATAATATACTTACACTACACTACCTAATAGAGAAGGTACTTACACTAAAAACAAAAAAATAAAAATTGTTTTAAAAATAAAAAAAAATGTTTTAAAAAACAAAAAACCAACTTCAAATAACCTGCCTCTAAAAAGCAAGAAATAATATTAAAATCATTAGATATGCATTATCATTGTTATATAATAACAACACGTATATTGAAGTCGGGTAGGGCTTTTAGAATAAAAAAACGAAGTTGTACTCCAGCCCCACCCGACTTCAATAGACGTGTTGTTATTATATAACAATGATAATGCATATCTAATGATTTGAATATTATTTCTTGCTTTTTAGAGGCAGGTTTTTTGAAGTCGGTTTTTAGTTTTTTTTAAAAGGTAAGTAAATACTAAAGTTTAATTTTTCAAGTTTTGACTTATGTAGTAAGCATAAATTACTTTACAACCATTGAAACTTGTCCCAAGTAACAATACAAAAACTCACATACATACAAACGTAGAGCAGTGTGGAACAATGCAACACCAAAAGCTCTGAGTCTCATATTTCTCTCATTTTTAAAGATATGAATTCCGTTTTTAGAGGAACGGAATCTACTTAATTAGGTATAAAATGGCAGTTATAGTTTCATTAATAAATAGATACATAAACCAATAAGAAGACTTTTAAAAGAAAATGGGAATTGTTTCATTGTGTCCACCTAGGTGTACACAATGAAACATCCTCTGTCCAACAATGAAACACTGTTATTAATTTTGACATTTTCATATTTAGTGGAACAAGTAAATGACAAAATCTGTTGAATTCCAACCGATAAAGGTTTTCTCAAGGTATTGCATAATTATTCAGACTTTAAAAGTACCTATAGGTTTATCTCAGGTACAATGATTTGTGTGTGACTTAAAGATAAATGAGTCTAATTTTTTTTAAATCGTAGTTATGTACCTTTTATAGGCAATAACGATTTAAAATCAACAATTACTTATAATAGGCATTAATCTCTCAGGTAAAATTCTACATACTAAAAGATTAATGAGTCTGAAAATCACAAATATTAGGTAGTAGTAGTGGAAACACTGTTACATTGTGTCCACCCTTGAGCTGTGACATTCTTGGACACCTGGGGTATTTTAGAATAACATCAAAAAATAATCTACCAAAATCGAACAATTTATTAGGTAGTATCAAAGTTATTCTGTGGTAATGTAGTCCACGTGAATCTATGATACATGTACAAATATATTGATTAAAAAACACATTCGATGAGAAAGGCAACTGTCAAAAAAGCATTTTTTTTAAAAGCCCACGACTTAGGACAATTATTCTTAATGAAGGCTTTACAAAGTGACATTTTAAAAAAATAGTAACTATTTGCCTCTAGATGGCGTTGATGGAAAGAGAAGTGTAAAAATTGGCTTTTAAAAATAAACGGCCTGTACCAAAGAGGCAAATAAGCGTTCGCTGGCTGACATCTGGCCAAAGAGAACCATTTTAGGGTAACATCAGATTTGCCTGCCTACCTGAGTACTCTTCGAAGCTGAGTAAAAAAATCACATTGACACATACATTTTTATCAACGCCATCTTATCTATCGAGCATACAGTTTTTTGTCATTTTGAAAAACCCTAATTGAAAAACAGTTTAGTTAATATTTTTACAAAAATCCTCCGACTAAAAGTAATGAACATACTCTGTCTGTCAGCTTCATCATCAGACCCTGGACTTCGTCTCCCATTAGAGTACTCGTCAAAACAATAGGTATGACGACTACTGAATAAAATAACAAAATACTAATAAAAACCGTAAACATATTGTAAAGAGACTATATACTATAGATAGCTCTTTAGTTCTCTATTGTATATCTATGGTAGTAACCATGGCAAATTACTTGTTGATAGATTTTTCTATCTTGACAACTGGTGATCTTTTCGCATATTCAAATACTTCTTAAACACTTGTTAATATTTAGTTTAACTATAAATAAACAACAGTTCACTAAGTCAAATCTGTTTATTATTGCCACATAGTGATTCTTCAACTGTAAAAAGTTAATATGGTAGCAGAGCGTATACAAACAAAAATCAAGCGAATCAAGTGAAACGTTCTTTGTGCTATTACAAACATGCCGAGGACATACCACATAGATCCACTTGAAAAAGATAACTACGACACATGGGCAATCCAAGCAGAAGCAATATTAGTGAAAAACAATTTATGGAAGTATGTCACTATTCCTCTAGCCCCAAACGCGAGTGCCGAAGTAAAATTTATAGCAAATTTGTATAAGAAACAATTTTGATAAACACAATATTTAATATAGCTGCCAAACTTTCCTACGCGTTGCATACAAACACCTAGGCGTGACGTCATAACAAGGGTAGCCGTTAGTATGGAGCGTTTTCGGGTGAGTCCAATTTTGTGTGCATTTTAAACTGTGATATCTCGGGCAGTTTTCACGCTAGCGAAATAATTATTTTACCAATGTTTCTTTTTTTGAGAGGTAATTTATGTAACATAAAATAAAAAAAAATTTCGTCATGCCTATTCTAACGAGCCCAAACACGATGGGGTTGTAGGTTTTATCATAGAATTCCTGTGGGCTTCTTCCGGTTTCATCATCAGATCAGCTCAATGACACCATAATATTGCATTGCCTTCCAGTTCTGACCTATTTTCAAAGTTTCAAGTCTCTAGGTCATCGGAAAGCTAGGATAAAATCGTTCGCAATATATATCTATAAATATTAGGTCTTTACTTATGAACTTGCCGATATTTTGTCACATACAGAGAAAATAATAACTTCTATGTTTTAAAACATTTAACAATATCTTGATTTACGTATGTCGAATTATGACCATGATAGTCAACTATCAGTAAAAATAAAGTCCTTTTTTTAAGCTTTCATAGCATTAAAAAAAGATCTTGAAAGTTACTCTTTTTTTTGTGAGCCAAAAAAGGGTGACCGGAGGGGTTGTAACTTAGCCAAAACTTATTTTTTTCGCTTATCGTAAATGGAATAGGTTAGCATAGTGTTCAAACATTAGTACATAAAAGTTTTGTTACAAGAGTGTTAACGGTTGTTAAATGAACAAAGAAAATGCTAGTATGAAAAATGCAACTTCTTGAAAATTCTCCATACAAATCGGCAATTTCATAGGTAAAGACCTATTATATACGGTTACGAAAACCTGCTTATTTTTAATCATAATACAATTTTCACCAATATTTTAGACTTAAGCGTGTGGGCCGGAGAGTCGCATGCTTTTAAAACTTTAGGTCGCTATTGCGTTACATGAGCAACGAATGTGTTTGTAGCTGTTACAATAAAGCACGTTCCAGACGGATTTAATCACGCCTCCCAACCAAGGTCACCTTGGTGGAAGCTTGATGGGGGCGTGGTTTCCATCCGTGGATTGTGTTGCGGCTACACGAGTTTACATCCAAGCGCCGCCAACTAGGGCTGCCAACCATACTATAATAATATGTCGTATTATACTATGTTTCGGGTCTGCGTGCTATATACTATTGAAGAAATATATAGTACGCAAAAATACTATATTTTCAACATCGATCGCTAAGAAACAAATGTTTCTTTTTTTTTAATTTGTGATCGTGAATTTTGACTGATTCTATAGCGTGTAGTGTATAGTCACACCATATAACAAATGCTATGTGTATAGTGTATTGTATCTGAATTCTGAACGTATCTATCTGTCTTATTGCGTTCCAAACTTGTCAATATAAAATTGACAACTTAATTAAATCTTAATCCATGGACGAAATATATCTTAATCTTAACCATGGACGAATTTCTTTCATGTCTTAACTTAATCAGTAATACTGATACAATCGTAAGTAAGTTAAAAACGAGTTTTTAATTTACTTATATTTAATTAATATTGATGGTAGAAAATAATATGAGACTTTTATTTTGATTCATGATTGTTTTATTTATGGTTTATGATTTTGACCAAAACATTGTTCAAAAATGCAAAAAGTTCAAAAAATATAGTTTTTATAAAAAGTAAAATATAATAATATATTTGCCTAATTTTTGCCTTTTCCATAAACTACTATATTATTTTAAAGTGTACTAATTTTTTTAGCCTTATTTGAAAAATACTGTATTTCGCCTTAGACATGTTGGCAACCCTAGCGCCGACACTCTTTCCCATTCCACGGTAAAGATATCTATCAGTACTGTAACTCGGCCCTGTCATTGAAATAATTACCTAAATAAACCCGCGCTGGTTCAATCAATTAATTTTAAGGCAATAATATAACTAGATTAACAAAACTAATGGTAAAATAAAAATAAAAAAAAATACATTATTGATGGGAGAAACAAATTATTTAATAATCCTTAGTACAATACCTACGTATTATATAATATTTTAAGTATACTTAATCTTAGCTTTCGGACTTTCCAGGTATTTAAAAATGTAAGGTATCTCTGGATTATTGGTTAATTATATTTATAATAAAAACAGCACAATCTGCACTTTGCAATAGTAAGAAGTTATATTTCAATCAATAGTACCTATTGAATTTTTAGACTTTTGGCATTCAGAATGTTATTTCTATATTAAGGTAATAAATATAATAGAAAAAAACCCGGCCAAGTGCGTTTTGGGCAACACGCCGTACGGTTCCGTAGATACCTTATACCACACCATATTTAATACCATTATAATTTTTCGTCTGCAAAAATAACTTTGTTTTTCAGTGTTGTTATGAATGACAAAGTTATATTTGCGGTTATGGAAAATGTGCTATATCTGAAAAACTAATTACTATATCTCATTTAAACCAATTTTTATTGAAAGTAATTATTAAGACCTACATGCAGCATATATGTTTTTTAGATTTTTCACTTTCTTATTTCAAAAGTTACAGGGGGGGGGGAGGATAAACATTTTACCACTTTGGAGGAGTATATCTTTCAAACCTTAGACTTTGAGAAAAAAATGTCTTAAAAACTTCAATGTCAATTTTAAAGACCTATCTATTGACACCTCACACGTTCGCAGTTTCAGTTCCATGTATGGAGAGCCCCCCCTTAATCTTTATTTTTGTTATTTTTGTGTTAAAATCGTTAAGCGGTTAACAGAATACATCTACCAACCAAGGTTCAATTGTGTAATATTAATACTTTTGGAATAAAATGGCTGTGACAGAAGGACAGATAGACAGACAGACATGACGAATCTATAAGGGTTCCGTTTTTTGCCATTTAGGCTACGGAACCCTAAAAATACTAGAAAAAATTGACTCACCCGTAACCCGTAGCAGCCGAGCCATTTGAGCCCGTCTGAACTGCGAGGGCTGAGTCGATATTTTATAGTATTTTTTCTATTATATTTATTACCTCAATAGTACCTGACCTACGTACATCTTTCGTTCATCACTGCGGCGCATTCGCGACTGTTTGTGTACCGAGTGCAGACTGCAGACTGAACTCGAGGGCCGAGGCGCGTAGGTACGACTCGCTTTTCGACTATTTGTACAGATGACACTTGCATACTTAGAATAATTATTCTAAGCTTGCATATAAATTGGCAAGAGAAAGATGAGACAAAAGATGCGCAATAGCCACAAACACTAAAATTTGTGGCGCTGCACATCTTTTGTCTCGTTTTTATCTTGCCAATAAAATGCCGGGCAGTATATGAAGTTGGAGTACTGATAAATATCATTACCGTGCCTGTGTTGGAACTCGCGCCCTTCCACCAAGGACGTTGAAGGTCATTTGGATTGGTTGGAGAAATTTGGATTAAATCTGCCGTCCAGATGGATTAAATCAAGCAAGGTCACCTCTGTTGGGAGGCGTGATTTAATCCGTCTGGAACATGCTTAAATATGTAACGGCTACAAATACATCAACCCACCGCTACAGGCTCCGATTGATCTGGAATTCGACGATTTAACAAAAAACATAACCTCAAAGCATGCGACTCTCCGGCCCACATGTTTTTGTCAATAATTCTGCCGGGAAGCCGGTACAATCGATTTGATATCTGAAATAAGAATGTATATCGTCGGTACATTACTTCTAGGTTGTTTTAGAATGGAAACAGAACAGATATGTATGTACTATGGGCAACAGCTTCGCTTAAAAAGTTAGCAAAAAAATTGTGTGCGCATGTATCCCCCTGCACGAACTAAATATATTATGTTATGACGGCGGCGGCGCGGCGTGCAACCGATTTTAACCTTAAGAGTTGTGGTTAAGTGACGTTGTTGTCCATAGTACATCTGTATGAATTTCTAAAACAGGAGATGTAATTCTATAGAGTACCTACTTAACCAAACGAAAGGTGCGTGTTCGTTCGTATCGTGACGTGAGACTTATAGGTATGTACGTACTTAGTATCCAACCGAAACGGACGAGCTTCGTCGTCCCTCGCCACGCGCCCGCGCCTACTCGCTTCGACCGCAAACTTTTTGAATACCTACCTACCTAGGTATTATCCATGCATGAAAATGACACAAATTCATTCTGTCCATCACTCATGTATTTAAGATATTAAATATGTAAACTCTAATAATACTAATATTTTTTATAAGCATCAATGGCTCGGACAAACAAAAAAATTGAAAATATTAAAAGTCCATGCCTTAATTTGGCACAAATTTATTTCATAGGGATTTTTAAGTGATCTGAGGTATATGGTACTTGTTTTTCAAATTGTAATATTTTTTTGACGGTGTTATTAATGTACGGGTCCCACGTCTGTTTCCATGGACGAAAATGACACAAATTAGGTTTGTACACTACGCAGGCTATCTTAAATACAATACTATTGTTTCTTTTTACTTTAAAACAATTTTGACAGTTTAGACGGTTCTCACACTGGCGACGCGCGCGGTCGCGGCGCACCCACGCGCGTCTTTTACGTTGTATGCAAGTACATTAATTTGTACAGAAAACCGCCTCGTCCAACACACCAAGGCGCGCCACGGCGCGTGAGCGCGCACCGCCGCGTGCCGCCGGCGATCCGCGAGCAGTTTGCGCCAGCAGGCGCGTTACCGCGGGGTACAACACACTGCGACGCGCCCCGCGGCTGGTTTTCTATGATCGTTTCGTTATGATGGCGGGATTTCCTCTGGTTTTCAAATGTTTCGTGGCTTGGATATACGCCCATTTTAGTGCCATTTGGTAGGTACATTATGCAGCACATGAGGTTATACAAAACTGTAAAAAATCTGTTATTTATTTGATTGAATATCATTACGCTGTCGTGGAAGCCCAGCGTGCCGTTGACCGTACCTACCTACTCGTATGTTATTAAAATTCCGTCATTAATATCGAGATGGCAAATCTAAATTATTTGTCTGGACGTTTTAATCTCATGAGTGATTTTATATGTGTTCAGTTTTTTTTCCTTTTGAGGTACGGAACCCTAAAAACCTGGAAATTAAAACAAAACAACTTCAAAATTTAATGCCTCTAAAAAACAAGCGGCAAACAAGCGGGGACGCGTCAGACGCCCAATGGCGCGGGGGCGCGGAGAAAACCGCCCGAACAGGCGTTGCGCTGCGCCGTCACCGCGCGCGTGAAACGCCAAACCGCGCCCCGCGACGACGGCGCGCGTTGGCAGTGGGAGAATCGCCTAAGAGTCCAATTATTTATAACCACCACAAATAATCGAATTTCTCAAGATGCATCGGCTAGATGTGACACAAAACGCAAAAATAAACTAATTATATGCCAATGTATCGACAGGCAAGAATTCATAAACTTTAGAATTCTTGAAGGTTATACCCTCAAAATAACGTATTCCGATCGGTCTATTTTCTAGAAACAGCCTAATGATTCTGACCGACCGACGATATGGTAACCCTACACTGTGATTGTTCATAGTAAATAAATTTGCAAATTTCTCTAAAACGAGTAAAGATATTCTGAAAATATGTTTTCGGGTCGTTTATCGTGATCAAACGATTACAAAAACCTGCTTATTTTTAATCTTAATGCAATTTTCATCAATATTTTAGACTTAAGTGTGTGGGCCGGAGAGTCGCATGCTTTTAAAACTTTAGATCGCGATATCTTTGACCCTGTTGCGTTACATGAGCAACGAAAGTGTTTGTAGCTGTTACAATGAATATGTAACGGCTACAAATACATCAACCCAGCGGTACAGGCTCCGATTGATCTGGAATTCGACGATTTAACAAAAAACATAACCTCAAACCATGCGAATCTCCGTGCCACATGCTTTTGTCAATCATTCTGCCGGGAAGCCGGTACAATCGATTTGATATCTGAAATAAGAACGTATATCATCGGTACATTACTTCTAGGTAGTTTTAGAATGGAATTATTCAGTGGCACGGAGATTCGCATGCTCACTTCATATTCTATGACACTAAGGTTCTTGGACGAGACTGTCCGTGTTTTAGTTTTATGTATTCTGTGGTTGTAGAATAGAACAAGCGTTTGCTATGCTAATGTACACTTGGGTACGAAATTCGTGTCGAAAACGTTGAAGCGTCGAGTTTTGTATAGAGAAACGCTTAGAAACGTTTTTGTGCAATTTGATTTGACTTGATTTTGGATTAGTTAGGGTTTTAAATTAACAATAATGCAATGTTATGTTTGTTAAACAGTCACAGGCATCCGATGGACGACTATTTGTTTCATGTAAGGTAAGATCACAGTTTTATTTCATCAAATAGAAACATTGTACACTTGGGTACGAATTAACAAATTCGTTACGCTTGATCACGTGACATATGTCAATCCCATACATTGTCATTCTATTCTACTAGCGTTATTGTTAGTAGAATGGCCACTTGAGTAGGCCCCCTGGACAGCTTATGAACTCATGTTAAAAAACTGCTATTAGACAACCTTAGACTTAAAGGAAGCTTACTTTTCTGTAGCAATTTATGATAAATATAAGAAATTTTTAAGATTTACTTTTAATGGAGAACTATATGAGTTTCATGAATTGCATTTTGGTTTATATATGTTACCGGCAATGTGTATAATCCGGCATTGTATACAATGCCTAGGCATTGTATACAATGCCTAAAACGATCAGGCAATGTATGAAATATAATTCATTTTATACTTTGCCTAGGCATTGTATACAATGCCTGCTGGTCCACCGGCAATGTGTAAAATAAGTATATTTCTGTTGTCTGTTATAAAAAAATAATATATAATAATAAATATATATATAATAATATATATAATAAAGTATATTCTAACCTATACGCGGGACCTACAGGAGTGAAGCAGGTTTGATTCCAAACTCAAATTTCTGTTGTCTGTTATAAAAAAATAACCTCGAAATTTAAGGCTCACGCTCCGCTGCGCTCCGCGCTCGCCTTAAATTTCTAACCTATACGCGGGACCTACAGGAGTAAAACAGGTTCGATTCCAAAGAGCCCCCTCGAGCCCCCCTCGAGCCCCCCTCGAGCCCCCCTCGAGCCCCCTCAAGCCCCCCTCGAGCCCCCTCGAGCCCCCCTCGAGCCCCCCTCGAGCCCCCTCGAGCCCCCCTCGAGCCCCCTCGAGCCCCCCTCGAGCCCACCTCGAGCCCCCCTCGAGCCCACCTCGAGCCCCCCTCGAGCCCACCTCGAGCCCCCCTCGAGCCCCCCTCGAGCCCCCCTCGAGCCCCCTCGAGCCCCCCTCGAGCCCCCTCGAGCCCCCCTCGAGCCACCTCGAGCACCCCTCGAGCCCCCCTCGAGCCCCCCCGAGCCCCCCCGAGCCCCCCTCGAGCCCCCCATCGAACCCTCCTCGAGCTTTCCCCCAGCCCCCCCCCCCCCCTCGAGCTTTCCTCAAGCCCCCCCCCCTCGAGCTTTCCCCAAGCCCCCCTCGATCCCCCCTCGAATCTATTCTCGAAAATCTTTTTATTATACACATTGCCGGTGGAC
The DNA here is from genome assembly GCA_943789525.1 of Agriphila geniculea. Lineage (NCBI taxonomy): Eukaryota > Metazoa > Arthropoda > Insecta > Lepidoptera > Crambidae > Agriphila > Agriphila geniculea. The sequence goes on along the minus strand of OX038897.1, from coordinate 1,505,059 downwards.
CAGCAGGCATTCTATACAATGCCTAGTCATTGTATACACTGCCTAGGTAATGTGTGAAATAGATATCAATATTCATTATATTTCATACATTGCCTAAAAGGGCCAGGCATTGTATACAATGCCTAGGCATTGTATACAATGCCTGCATTTCATACATTGCCGGTAACATATACACTGTACAGCCCCATTTGTCTTCGCTAAATAATTAAAATCTGGCCATACTTACATAAGAAATGAAAATATTGTCTTATCTACTTACTTAGATGATAGCTTTTTCTTCAATAGTTCTGTTAAAGGTTGTAAACAAGACATAGGAAGAGCATTTGTTGTATTACAGGGTTTTTTGTAATAATAATTATGAAAAACATTTTTTGTTGTACCAAACAACCTAAAAATAGGCATTTAGGCTTCATTATAGACTCGAGAAATCTTTCATATCAGTACCCGAAAATAAAAGATTTCTAGATATAGTAAAAAAAAAAAAAAAAAAACATAATTTCAAACAAAAATCAACCCGTAAGATTCGAGAATTATCAAAACTAAAATTCAGTTTGTATTGCAATTCCTTCACTTTATTTAAGTGTTTTGATATTCAGATTCAAATTCAAATAAATTCTCAATTCATGCGTTTGCACCAAACACTGGTTGGGGGGCAATTAATTTGTGATTCGTTAAAAGACTAGGTCATAGTCGATTAATGAAAATAAATACCTATCATATAAATATTTTTGAATTAAAAACAGCATTTTTTTTTTTTATTTCAATGTTTTGCAAAAGACCTTTCAGACTGTGAAATATTATCAAGAGTTGATAACACTACAGCTGTTGCTTTCATAAATAAGATGGGATTATTAATAAGATTTAATATCTTAAATTCTTACACCTTTATAGCAAATCACGTAAAATCTGACAGTGCAGTGGTGTAAAAAACGAAAAATATATATATTTTTTTGCTCCTATATAAAAATAAAAACCTATAAGTAAAAGAAAAAGCTGATAGGGAATCCCAACGATTTTTTTTTTTTAATATCATTTGGCACTCCAGAGATTGATTTATTTAAATAAAAAATCAACAACAAATACATAAAGATTTGTATAATGGAAAAGAGACCCCGAAGCATTTGCAGTTGATGCTTTTACTCTCAACTGAAAAAACATTTACTTTTATGCCTTTCCCCCTTTTGTTCTTATTTAAAAGTGCTTAAATAAAATTATAATGGAAGAAGCGGAGGGTACACTAGTGTTTCCATTCTGGCCTTCTCAACCTTGGTTCCGGTTTGCTATGAGCCAAGCATACATAAGAAGAGGTACACCAGAGTCAGCAATTGACATAACTGGTAACTCATTAACCAACAACACACTTGAACAGTATAACAGCTCTCTAAAATTATGATGGTTTTTTGTAACCATTTTTCATATTGATTCAAAGCAAACCACCATCTCTAATATGATAACATTTCTAAATGAACTTGGGGCCTATTACGAAAATAACGTACGCTATTGCGTAACGCAGTCACTTGGCCACGATAATCGTCCACAGCTCGTTAGTTGTAGTTATAACAAACATTTTGAATTTGGCTATCGTAGCTTATGGACTATTAAACGAACGATGTCGGATACGCTAGAGAGAAACTGTCAAACTCACGCAATCTCTTCGCAATATCGCATACGAAAGTGATTTGTAATAGGAAACAAACAAAACGAAGCACGGACGCAGCTGCGTGTATCGCATTAAACTTTTCGTAATAGACCCCCTTATTAAGTCAGGAGCATCATATGCCACAATCAACTCAACAAGGTCAACCTTAAGCTCGATTATGGGACCAGAAATAGGGTCAGATGACAATACTTCTACTGCTAGGAGAACAGGCTTAAATATAGATCTCATTCGATCTAAAGCTGGTTGGTCCCATAATTCTGTTACATTTGCTAAACACTATAATAGACCTATAGCGGAAAGACCTACAAATTATAGCACTAAAATTTGAAATACAGCAACTTTACTTGCGTCAGTTAAATCAATTCAATCGTAAAGGTTACTTTTATTTTTCTTTCACTTAAAAAATAATAATGTTATTTTCTTAAAAAATCGAATAGATTACCTACCATAAGTTAAGTAAAATATGATGTTCGTATCTAAATGATAGGAACAAGTGAAATTGATATAGTTATTTTTTCATTTATAAATTAGTTTCCTAAATTTTTTAGTAAATGAAATAGATTAAAAATGTGTTAATTTACCAAATAACTTCCTGCTAAAAATATTCACAACCCTTACTTCGAACATCTACATGTAATACGTCTTGGACAAGGAGCAAGTATAATTAAATGATTAAACGAACTTACCTTAAGTGAAGTTCTATCATAATTATACGAAGCTCCTTGTCCAAGACGGGACTCCCTCCCTACCCTAAATACTAGAGTATTAACCCTTAGAGCTATGTTAAAGGTTGCTCATATTTTTCGTTAATAAATGTATTTTTAAGGAAGTAGGTACTTTAAACGTAATGACATTTCCAGAGAGTGTGACCATATACTAAAATGTTTTTTTTAAATAATAGCTTTGGACTTTGTGACTGGTCGCTGGTACAATCAGCGTTACTACATGTAATACGTCTTGGACAAGGAGCTTCGTATAATTATGATAGAACTTCACTTAAGGTAAGTTCGTTTAATCATTTAATTATTACCTACTATTTGCCGTACGAATAAACGAAGAATAAGTTCCTACTTAGTAATATAAACAGTTTGCAATGTGGAGTGGTTGAAACGTTTTTCAGTCACCATAAGCAGCTGTGGTTAAGATTTGTAAATTAACTGTCCGCCTGTTCGCCCTTCCACCTATCTGCCGTTTATCCTACTTTTTAAAAGACTGTTCTAAAGTAACATATCCAAATATATTTATTATTTGTACGGAACCCTCGGTGCGCGAGTCCAACTCGCTCTTGACCGGATTTTTTTTTATTTTCTCTATAGTGCACTCCTTGACAATACAAACAATAAGTGAAAAAATAAATATGAGTCTTACTAATTCTTATTTGTAACAGCTGAAACTTTTGTGAAAAATACCTACCTCTGACAAGCAAATTTGAAATTCCACTTGAACAGATTGTCTGCGTTAAAATACCTGATAATTTATTAAGTTTTTCTCTCTATACTGCACTAATTTAAGAATTTTGCTTCCTAAAACGAAAGTTTACAGTTTACATCAATAGTAATCTTTCATTCTTTAGATAACTTCTTTGGAAAAACGCTAATTTCTTTGAAATGCGGATATACATTTGAAGAAAATAGCTATTCATTAATTAAGTAGGTAGGCAAATAATTAATTTGTTTTTTGACTATCTATAAGTGTTTCGAAATAAGATTAAGTCCCAGAAAAAAGAGGTTATTATAAAAAAGGCTGGTGTACGCAGTGACAAAAACCGCAGGGCATGTATGAAAAGACTGATGGATGTGAATAAAGCGAAAGAAGTGTGCAAGGATCGTAGCAGGTGGCGATCCATAGTCTCTGCCTACCCCCATGTAAACAGGCGCGAGTATATGTATGTATGTGAAATAAGAATTAATAATATATTTTACCTTTGCCGATATGAAAACATGGTCGGATGCATTGTGTGTGTCTTGTTTTGTCAGATTCTTCAGTCACTATTATCACTAACTTCTTAATTAAAAATATTATTAAAAAGCACTTCGGTATAAGTCTAGCAAACGTGTCAAGCACGGGTTCACTAACAAATGATTTTGACATTATCACTTTATATGCAAAAATCTTTTGACGTTTTTAAATCTACCCTCCATTTTTTTGATAGCTATCAAACTTTTTGTTTTGAAATATAAAGTGATGACGACAACATTATTGTCTATGAACAGCAAAGTAAACATTGATAGAAAAACAATCATTATAAACAGCCCACGCTTTCAATTCTAAAATATAGGGACACACATTACGATAATGCTTCTTATTGCATCGTATTAAGGTCACGTTTAGCACAATCATCATTTTTGACACTAAAGGAGTTTGCATACCAAAGGTTTTAGCTAAAAAAAGCGAACGCTAAAAAATTGTCATTCAAATAGCATTAAACAAAAGAAAAACGGTTTTGCGGTGTGACTCACGATATCGGTTCAAACTCGAACGTTGCAAGAGAAAGCGACAACATCACTATCGAGTAATAAAAAAAAAAACTTAGCGCTCACCTGACTGTTACAGCAGCTCAACACTCGATTTCACTCAACAGCAACGCCCAAAAACCACTTTTTTACAAACAAGACAACTGAAAATAACACTCAAAACAAATGCCTAACTCCACTCTTTACCTGCAAAGAGTTTTGCAGCATAAGTTTTATATAACTGTAGTGGCTACTTCCTATAAACGCAACCGGTTTTGCTTTGCCACTGTTAAGACGTTTTAACTTAAGTGAACACACGAAATATAGTTTAATCTTTAAAGTCGCGATGCAGCCGGCTTTATAATGTTTATTTTTTTCGGTTTTTATTGTTAACGTGTGAAAAAAACGTGGTATTCGAACGGTCCGACACGACTTAGCACTGCGGCATACCGCTCCTGACTGGTCGCATGAGCGAAGGTAGCAAAATGGTGTTACCAAGTTGTACTAGGCTTCGTCGCTACAAAATTCAACATAACATCTATTAAAACCACATTAACTCATTTTCAACCTTAAAGAAAGCGCTTAAGCATTAATTTCTAAACATCTTTCGTCCGTAACGACAATTTTATCGTTGCACAAAGCTACAATCATGATAGGACGCGTACAAAGGAATATTTAATCGCTTTTTGTAACAAATAAAAAGTCGTACATAATTGAATGTGATTGTGTGAAAAAAGAATTAAGATTTCACACGTTTCAATGTTTAGCTGATAGCTTCTATAACTCTTGAACACCTGAACACAGATAAACGACCTTATGTTATACGAGTTAAGACGAACTTCACATCATTATGTCAGTCATTTGAGAATTGACTGACACAGAACCTAAATATAACTAAGTACTTAGATATTTATGTAGTAGGTATTTTAAGAACGAACAGTTAACTGCGAACGCTCAAAATTGCAATACCCAAACAGGTAAATGTTTTACTGTGGTAACATCCTCATTAATAAACAACAAGATAAGTCGGTAGGTACTATTTGGAACATGTGAAACAGCCTTAAGCAATTAATTAATACCTCAGAACACAGAAACAATTAATACTAACTCTTAAGTAACCCCTAGCGGAGGGTTGAACTTCCAAAATCGATCTCCTATTCGCATACTACTTAGGTAGAACACATCTAACGAAACTTACTCACAAAAATTTCTACATTTCTGCAGGAGATTTATGTCCTTGCATATGAATTAGTTACCTTGCTCATTTGACTTTGAGGAGTTCCCTTGTATATCTTCGAAGTCCAAGGTCCAATACCAATGAAATTAAAATGTGACCACTATTGAGGTATAATTACCCTTTCAAACGAAAAAATAATCATCTAAATCGGTTCATAAACAAAGAAGTTATGCCTGAAAACCCGTAAAAACTCGTTATAGTTAATAAGTAAAAAAAAATGATAAGTACTTCAGGATAATGAAACAACTGTACTCGCCAGATCTTTGTCTACACCGATTTATGTTCTCTCAGATAAAAAAGGAATAATTAAATCGCTTTTTCTATTTTCATAGGTTTCATTTATTTAGAAATGCCGTTTTACAGTAGTGAAAGATAAAGGGAAGATTGCGTGGTAGTTTCGCACGTCTAAACTAGGTAACTATGTCGGTGTTTTATGTATTGAATTTGCTTGAATGTATTAAACTTATTTAATTAAGGTCGTAGCTATACATTTGAAGTATTCGTCATTTTTCAAATATCCTTTCTAATTGCTCGCCTACATAAAAATTATCTTTGTCCAAAATTTCAAGTTTACGTTGTGCGTTGATAGTTCTATGATCTATCAATCCTAGTTTTTCCTTTTCTATTATAGATTTTGTTACTTAGTCTATAATGTTGTGTGAATTAGTTCGTCCGAAAGTTTCCTAGGTCTTAATTAACCTGTATTAAAGTTTTCTGAACAAGTTATGGAAACTAGTCTACTATCAATAAGTAAAACAGTGATTATAGCAGTAGACGTGTTGTTAACATAATATAGTAACTGCGGACGTTACATATTATGGTTTTGTACTTTCACTGAATCTGATTTCACTGGTTTTATGGAAACTAATGTTTTCACCTAGTCTGGTCAATGAAATATGAGACTCTGTTGGAAAAGGAACTAATTTTGCCCCTTATTTTAGGGGCCTTTTTCCACTTATTAGTTTAACAGGGAATGTGGCGCCTCCATTTCAGTTTCATCTTTCGATGACCAGACTAAAACATCATGGCCTTCATAGAATATTTTAGCGTTACTTATTTTATTTTCTTTGAAACCATTAAATCGCACCCTTAAACAGGATATCTAGGCGAAAAAAACAAGATAATTTGCTTAAACATATAGCGTCTTTCATAAATAAACTTCTTATAAATGATTATAATATCCTTTTTTGTTCTGTGACTGTTTAGATTTTTAGATAGAAATAGAACATCTATTTATGATAGAAAACTTTTTTCCTCTGTCAATCAAAGAGAATAGAATGTTTCTGTCACTTTGAATCACTTTGATTTCGGCACCAGACGAATTTTGGATAATTTTAATTGTTTACATTTGATATGACTCATTGGTAAGTAGTACCTATTTAATTACAAATGGGACCAAAATAAGCCATAGAATAGGGTCACCAACTTGTCATGTAGCATAATATAGTGGTGGTCACATAATTAAAAACAGCAGTCGGTTTTTATACAAACCAGGTAGGTAACTTTGAAGCCTTGGTTCTCCGCCCAGATTGACCTAGCTGTGATCTGATGATGGCCATCTAGGGACTGAATGGAGGAGATTCAGATCGCTTTACACACCCAACTGGTCTTATCAGTATTCTAAGAGATATAAGGATCAGAGTTTTCACTTTTTTAACCCCCGATGTAAAAAGAGAGGGGTGGTATAAGTTTAACGTGTCTGTGTATCTGTCTGTGGTGTCGTAGCTTCTAAACGGACGAACCGATTTTCGTTTAGTTTTTTTATGTCATAGATAATTTTATCCCGAGCGTTCTTAGCTATGTTTTATGATAATTTGTTCAGCCGTTTGAAGATCATCAGCTCTTTTCTAGTTGATGAGGGGATCTGGCTAACTTCCTTATGTCTGATCGATTCGAAATTCGGTACCGCGTTACTTCAATGATATTGGAAGTATATGGTAAGGTAATCATGACTTGATCAGACGTTTGAAAATCATCAGCTCAGTCGTGGTACCGTGTAACGTGAATCTTTCGTCGGGGGTTTTATTTAATTTTTAACGGTAACGTAAACAGTTTGCATCAACTCATGGTAAGGCCACAGTGATCTTATGATAGCCATCCAGGGAGTGAATGGTGGAGATCCAGATCGCTATACACACCCAACTGATCTGATCAGCATTTTAGGAGCTGTAAGGATCAGAGTTCTTAGTTTCAGAATTTCCATACATTTTAAAACTATTTCTCGGTTTTTTAAACGTTTCCAAATATCTCCTAGAATGCTAATAGATCAGTGGCCTTACCATGAGTTGATGCAAACTGTTTACGTTACCGTAAACTATCGTTTTCTGTCACTCGTATTGACTGAGCAGTATATCCAATAGTTTACGGTAACTTAAACAGTTTGCATTAACTCATGATAGGGCCACAGTTGGGTGTGTATAGCGATCGATCTCCTGAAACTGTCTGGAACGTCGTAAATCCACGTCTCTCCCTTTTTCCCCAGTTGTTCCCAGTGCAGTTTCACGGCCCAGTTTGAAAGCGCTCTGATGATGCACCACCAACTACATCACGAGGCACCGACCTTGAACGGGTATCTTGACAACAGCGCGAAGACATTTACTGTACGGAATGGCTTATTCCATTTATCCACCCTGAAACAGCCACCCTAAGGTAGATACTCGGAAAACGCGTATCCATCCACCCCGTCATACTTGATAGTATGTTGGGGTGGATAGATGGACAAGCATTTTCCAAGTATCCGCCTTAGGGTGGCTGCTTCAGGGTGGATAAACGGAATAAGCCTACGAAATAATTAATATATCAGTTTATTTAGTAGGTACTAGCTTTCCGCCCATAACTTCGCCCGCGTGGACTACAGGTTATATGCGGAGACCCTTGCCCAGCAGTGGGATAAAGGTAGCTTCCTATGTCCTTCCTCAAGTTCCCATCTATATCCATACCAAATTTTGTTAAAATCGGTCCAGTGGTCTGGGCGTGAAAACTTAACAGACAGAGTTACTTTCGCATTTATAATATTCATTATGAATCTAGAAAAATCAAAGTATTTTTTTGCAGGAAAAGGCAAATACACTACCAATGACACCCAAGTTGGATACATCATTTTCAGGATGTAACGACAAAGGTTTGTGAAATGGCTGTTTCAAAATAAATCAAGACAGAATGACTTTAAAATCGGTTTATATCGCATAATAAATCCGTCACAATAAATACCGTTTTTTTAAGGCGATGCACTAGCGATAGCAGTCAACCATCTTTTACTTTTAGCACAGAATAGATAATAGTACTAGCGTACCTACAGAAGTTGCACTCCGGAAAAACGTTTAAATAAATTGCGACTCGTGCTCCGACACAATAAAGTGCAATTCAGGTCGCACAGCGCTTCCTTCGCTCCAAAACATGCACTTAGTAGTTGCCTCTCTTTCTATCGCGTAGGTCTTATCTTTTCTAACGTATGAAAGTCCTCTCAGAGGACGCCGAGCGCTTCATATTCGCGCGCGGATTGACAGAGCCCTGCTTTTCAATACGCGTTCGCAAATGCAGCGACGCAAGGGCGCGGCTGTGCTTAGAAAATTCGTGCTTGGATGGCAATAAAAAGTATAGTATTTGCTTTAAAGATACCAGCCTCCCATCTCCCCTAGCATGACCGACAAAACACGATATATATCGCGTGATATAGTGTTTTATCGACACTCAACTCTCAAAATCCATTGTCTTTTGACAGTTAAACGTGATAAATCGCTATATCATATCGCGTTTCAGTGGTTATGCTAGAAGGGTTACCATGACCACCGGAACACGATAAATATCGAGTGATATAGCGTTTCATCGTATCGACACTCCTGGAGTCTTTAAAGCTAATACATTGCTACTGCTACTGCTACTTTTTATTGCAATCCAAGCACGAATTTTCCAAGCATAGCCGCGCCCTTGCGTCGCTGCATTTGCGAACGCGTATTGAAAAGCAGGGCTCTGTCAATCCGCGCGCGAATATGAAGCGCTCGGCGTCCTCTGAGAGGACTTTCATACGTTAGAAAAGATAAGACCTACGCGATAGAAAGAGAGGCAACTACTAAGTGCATGTTTTGGAGCGAAGGAACCGCTGTGCGACCTGAATTGCACTTTATTGTGTCGGAGCATCGCTGTATTTGCAAACGTGTATTGATGTACCTACCTAACTTATAGTTAAAGATGGGTGAACACGATATTATATCGAGTGATTTAGCGTTTTATCGCTGGGAGACAATTCCTAGTTATAATTACTACATGTTCCAGGTCTCGGACGGACGTCATCAGCTACCAAATTATTCGAAAGGCTTCGCTCTCGGATCTCCAAGACTCGCAGCAAAATGCTCTTTTCTCATCCGGAGGAGGCCAGCGAATCGATTGTGAAAGTAAAGTTTTAAAAAGTTTCTATACACAGGTGGCCAGCGTGCAAGGACTGTAAGCTGTCACTGTAGACTCTTGATGGTTGATAAATACACTAAGACCCTGACCCGTGTTTATAAACCGCTCTCAACTTTGAGAGCTATCTTGAGATCACAGGCCTAAGAAAGAATTTACTCACAGTTTGAACGACCACCACTTAATCTAAAAATACTCGTAGCTAAGAGCGTTCTTTCGCTGTTTACCTTCTAAGTTTCATATAAACCACCCAGTTTTATTTTATAGATTGGTTATTGTTACCAACTTAAATTATTGGTTTCTTATCCTCAGGACCTTAATTCTACCAGTGAATGTACTTCCAAAGCCATGAACGTCAGTCCTGTAGTGAAAAGCTCAACCTACACAAAGTCTCTGGGAGGAGTGCCAAAGGAGACCTTTGCATGTCATTTATGTCCTTTTGATGCTGACAGGTATAGTTTTGTCTTCTTATATTCTATAGCACAGTCACAGACTGTCCGATTTTGAGGAAGATTGGAAAAGGGCAGGACATAATAAGTATTCAAAAATGTTTTTCTTGAAATAACAATTTGTTCCCAGGATAACAGTGCTAGATAGACACCTCCTTAACCACCACAAGATTGGTTTGGAAAATCTTTTAAAACTAGTGATGGCAAAGACTAAAGATGGTCTCTCAGATGATTGCCATAAAGCCAACATTTACGGTATCAGAGAGCCATATTACAAACCGACTGACGAAATCATTGAAGAAGGAGAATTCGTTGTAGAGACTGTCACTCCAAAAATAAAGATACTAAAACATTCTTCAACTAATACAGAATTACAATGGACTGATATACCGGATTTAAAAGACAATTGCAAGAAAATTACTAAAGAGTTGGAGAAGCTTATTAAGTACCCTGTAAATAAATTTGATAAAGATGAATTGTTGAATAAAATGCAGACGTTGAGTGACTGTATGTGTAAGTTTGTGGACTCGGCAAATACTTTAAAGAAGATATTGACAAAGGAATTCGATTCAAAGACGAGTGTCAGAGAGCTGTTGAGTACAGCTGAGCCATTTTTTGATCTCGGTTTGAGGTAATTTTGTTCTCGACTACTGCTTTTTGCTTTTACTCGGTTTAGTTGGTGGGCTTATACACAATAAAAAAATGTTGTGTTTCGTAGTTAGAGGTAAGATACCCAGGTACTCAGTGATGAAGATTCCGGGTGTAGTGCGCTTCCACCTTTGGCCTTATCATCACTTAACATCAGGTGAGGTAAGGCCAAGCACTACCCCGTTGTGCATAAAAGAACAAAATGAAATATGCCGACGTTTGTCTTGAATAACGTAAATGGATCAATCTACAAAATTTTGATCCAAACTGAAAATCCTAATCCATTATTCTACGACATTTTACTATCAACGTTATCTGATACCTATGTAAAAATATAACATTGTCTTTTTAATGTTAAAGCTCGGACACACCGCGAGAATGGGATCGAGCTCACAGCGACAAAATGGAAAGAGCTAGACATAGCTATGGAGATGGTAGCAGGTAAGGGGGATAGGCATCCTTTTTTAAAAAGAAAAGGGCAAAGGTACAAGGATTCAACGTTCTCATTCAAAGTCTTATGGGACTTTGAAACATAGAACGAAACAATATGTTCTGCCGTTGTAAAATGAAGGTCGCCTGAAGCCGTTTGATGCGGGAAACGCAGGACCGATCGTCGCGGAGATCCTTGAAGGAGGCCTATGGTCTGCTGTGGACATCATATGGCTTATATGATGATGATGATTCTACATAGGTAAAATCAAGTATTGTAGGTGTTCTAGCGACTAGAACTTAGTCGGTCTTAGTTCAGTCTTAGGTCAACTTTGATAAGAGTTTATTCATTTGTTAATGTAGCTCCTGATACCTTTTTTTACTGAATTTAGTTTTCCATATTTAATCGAAACATTAAATAGAATTTTTTGATGATCATTGCAGACTTTATTAATGTTAAAGGTCAAATGAGCAAACGACCAATAATATTTTTTTTTACAGAGGCGGCAAGTCCAAATTGTCTTCGGAAAGTTTTTACTATTGAAAGTTATTTTACTATTGTTATAATTATTAAGGTTGTTCTTACATATTTATAAAATGTATTAACGTTATTTATTGTTTAATTTCTGTAGTGTATTTACGATACCAAGTGTCCTGAAGGCAAATTTATGAAGCCATGGATGTAATTGATTAACATTGATAATACAATGCAAGCAATGTGTCTGGTTTATTTTCAGTAAAAAAACAAATGAGTCACTGAAATCCTCACATTTTATAGAAACGCTAAAACAAAACCCTTTCATATTAACGCTAAAGCAGTTCTGTTGATGAATAAAAACGCAGTCGATTCTCTAATCATTCACTGACGTTTTTATTAAGATTCTTCGGTTCAGCAGATTTAGCCTTGCTTAAGGTCTGCATCTTAAGACCAACAATATACTACAGCGTTTAATACATCCTGAAAATTTATTCTAAACATTGATTAGCATGAATATGTTTGCTACACACGTGTGTGATTTAGGTAGGTTAATGTTGATAAAAAAACGTTCTAATATTAACCCCTGAGGAACTCCAACTAACTACTAGTACAGAATTTCAAAATAACTTTCAACATAGTTTACATAAATATGCTATTTATTCAAAAAGATAAAAGAAATTTCTATTTCCAAAATACACATTCAAAAATATAAATTAAGAAGGTAGGTATAATAAATTCAAAATACAAGTTTCAAAAACAATGACGCTCATGCATGACTGAGGTCACATGTGAGTCCCTCTTTTCTACTTTCATTGCATCGATCACAAACCAAAGCTCTATCCATTTTATTGTGATTTTCATAATGGCAACACATCATATACACGCAATTATCACAACATTTTCCTTTGCTCATCATTTTTTGGTGACAGCATTCGTGTTTGAAAAATGAGTCACCACCAGACAACTGTAAATTATTATCGTAGCAACATTTACGTGGTTCGTGTATTTTCTCCAACTCTGATTCAGAACTGTCTTTATTTTTTTGATATGTCCTTACAACTGGCAATACTCTAGGCCCAGTTCTAACAAACGGTCTGTTACAATCGTTTGAAAACTTCTCGTCATTTCTACGTACAGTAGCAAACATTCTGTTAACTTCTTCTATTGCGTCTTTCGATCTGGTTTTCTCCTTTAAAGAGTATTTTAGTTCTTCCATTTTCATTTGGGGTATTGACGAAGATTTGCATTTTGTCAAATCTAGACGAAACTGTGAGATTTTTACTTTCTCAGGTTCAGAGTAGTGGATAATTTTAAAGTTCTCTGATTTATTTACATTACTTTCTTCTGTTATGGAAAACTGAAATGTGCGAGTCTTAGACAATTTCTGTTTTAGCTCAGTCTTTGCTTCTGTTTCTACGGAAACATCTTTCATTAATGTTTCACTTTCTTGCTTTTTTGGTACTACTTGTTTACTGTTTTGGAAGACTGTTAATACTTCTTTAAGGAGGTTTAAATCTTGATTAATGTTGGTCTGAGATGTTTGAACAGTTTTTGAATTAATTTTGGGAGGTAATTTACTAACGCAACTTTGTCGACATTTTGGACAAGACAATCCTTTTTTATCAGAATCCCGTGAATTAGAATTAAGGCATATCGAGCATATGAACCTATTGTTTGCATCTTTCTCACACTGTTTAATACATTTCCTTTCACTCATTTTCTTCAGGGTTTCTTTAGATTCTGAATTTTTATGTTTAAACGTCGTTATATGTATTTTTACTTCCTTGTAGTTCACGCTTGGTATCATAAGAAATGTTTCTGTAACATGTAAACAAAAATATCAAAATCAAGAAATTGTTTAACGCAGGGATACCTCGAGGGTATCCTCGTATGTATACGTATGTACCTAGTTATCAAACTGTTGGCAAATTTTCTACTTCGAATTTTAGGTTGGTTAACAATGCATTAAAAACTATCAAAATTATTACCTACTTACTGTACTATAGTATTAAGTACTTGTTGTATTGTCTGTGTATATAGGTATTCTAAGAACCAATTTACCATTTCACCTTGTTTCGTTGGGCTTATGATTTAGATTTCGATCACAAATATCAAAGGATCTAGATTTAGTTTCAATAGGTTAATAATCAAAGGTTAATCTCATTAGCAAACACCTTAGGCACTAAATTGAAACTAAAATAACTTCTTACCACCATACGATTATTTCTTCAAGCTTTTCACAAAACTTCTAAATAAAAATCATAAAATAAAAATGCCACTGCAGGTTGGATATGCCTTTAAAATAATAATCCAAAAGTATGTTTAAAGAGAACACTTTTTCTGTCAAATTGTGGCAGACTATGACTTTACAGGAAGTTCAGTTATTACTCTATGGGTTAAGAAACACACTCACAAACTCTAGCAGTAACAGAAAAAAAAAACAAAAATATGACACAATAACAGTTCTGTCAATAAAAATATTTTTGTAAAATTTTCGTAGAAAAACCAAAGTTAAAAAAAATCGATTCAAATTGAAATGTAATTTACGTTTGAGTTGAAAAGGCCGAACTTAGTGTACTTATTCAAAAATAAATAAACGTAAGTGTTGACAATTTATCATCATAATATACTTAAGTAGGAATCAGGCTTCTACTAAAACTCAATAGTTATTTGTTAAACAAGAGACCAAAGTCAATTGTGCTGCGAGTGTCGACTTTAAATCACGAACTAGCGAAGTAGTCTAGAATTGAATCACGCACGAGCGTAGCGAGTGATTCTAATATAGACTACCGAGCACAGTGAGTGATTTAACATACAACTTTTCACCTCTACCAGCGAGAAGTGTTAATAGGATAGGTAAGAATAATTCTTTTCTACGTGACCGTAGTCTTGACTTTCCTGGTAAAAAGCTAAATTAAGAATTCAGCATTTATAAACTTATTCTCGGAGTAGACAACTATCTTTAACGCTGGACGCACTCATCAGTTTTTGAAAATATCACAATAGTTCAATCAAACCTGCTGCATAAAATTGATTCTTAGAGTAGACTTAAGAGCGCACCGAGCCTCCATTAGCGCCGCCAATCAAGAAGTCTGTGTTTTAACACAGACTTCGTGTAGTTACAATCTGGATTAACGTAGGCGAGTCGTCCACTATGGGCATTTCATACATAGTTGAAACATCTAATATCTTAATTGATTTTAGTTCAATCAAAGTTAAGTAAGTTGAACTTATTTTTCAATTATTTAAAAAAGTGGTGTTAGAAATCACGCTCCCCCCGCAGCAAAAATCGATTTTGCAGCGAGTTTTTTTTCTGGGCCCAATTATATTATTAAGATTAAAACTAATTTGATCAAGATCCTTTAGATTTACAAAACATCTCACAGACTAGCTTAACTGATCGTAGGTAATAAAAATAAAATGGAAATTAATATTAAAGGTACAAGAAGAAAAGGTGTCGCGTTCGATCCTCAAAAAATGCCGTACACCTAAAAAATAATGAAAAAGAAGAAATGAGAGACACCAAACCTATTTATATGAATAAACCATTTAGATGTCACATTCATACGAACACTATAGCAAGTGAAAAGCCTAGAAGATACGAATGTAGGTGTAAGGACGCCGGTGTGCAATATAGTAGTCCAAGAGAATTGGTTTGCACTTGCAGAAACGGTTCAGCTCTGAAAAGACCTCAAGAGGTAAGTGTTAAGCAACACCTCATTAGAGTGCACTGCAGGCCAGGCATCTTTTGTAGGAGGATTTTTACTATACAATGGTAAGATGGCCATAACTCCTTACTTGGCAAGCGGTTTGGATTGCAGTGTTGGGCGTTTTCAATGGAAAATGCTGCAGCTTTCTTCTGGTTTATGGAAATATCTTATCGAACAGACGTAAAGACGAAATTCCAAAGCTTGAATCTTCCAAGAATACTGAATACAATTACTCTATATGTTTTCTTATTATTTACAGGTGCGGTATTTCTGTAATCAACCGATTTACTCATATTACGGCTCCAGAAGTTTCACAGATATCGGTGTAGGTAGTGCGAAACCCTTACCAAGGAAGAAAGTCAGGAGAATATATTTACCTGAGACTGACGAGAGAGGCGTTGGAAGCTCTGATCTCTCTTATTTATTTACTCGTAAGTATGCCAAAAAATAGAAACTTGCCTTGATAAAACTACATGATGACTAATACATGATTATTGTTTTATAGGAAAATCCAAATCTTACAAAACAAGCCACTACGTTAACAGAAATACTTCAACGATAGGCGTAGGAGCAACAGATGTTACAGTGGCTGTTATAAACGAAAAACTGTCACCAATAACAAATACCCATTCAGGAGCTACAAGCCCTAAACAATCTACAATACAAAAACAAATAAATAATGTTGATTTCGGAAGTAATACACAGGAAAAAATTATGGCTTCAATATCTACTCAAATAGATGAAGAAACAAGAAACGGTAACATTAAGATCGCAGTCACAAGAGTTGAATTGAGCATTGAACATGCTAAAGCACCTGAAAAGCAAAATAAGTCTTATCAGAAAATTATGGTCTACGGGGAAGAAAAGCAAAAACGAATAAGCCTTAGGGCTCAAGAAGCTGAAAGAGTGTATTCATCCGATTCACTTGTGGAGCACGTTCATAATCTAGAAAATCCAAGCCAAGACAAACAGAGTCATGCAGATGTTATGGAAAACAAAATTGAGAGAGAGTACCGTAAAATGTTTTGTACAAAATCGAAGGAATCTAAAGACCAGAAAGGCGATGAAGAACGAACTACAGCTAGTTTAAAAAGTACTTCTTTACTGCGGCGACGTTTTGAAGCATTGCGGCGCGGTTTAGCTAAGAAAGAAGATTCTAAGCGAAACGAAGTTTTTGATGATAAAGAATCTAGCAACGTCAGTGATGTCAGTAAAAAAGATGTTTCGATTGCTTCAGACCCTCCTTCCTTAGAAAGTAGATCGTATTCTGATGTGAAAATAAATAGCCATGTTCCAAATGTGATAGAAAATGTCGCATCTAATAGAGTTAGATATAGAACACCTTTCGAAACCAATAAAAGCACATTCGAAGAAGATCAAAGCAGCAGCTATCAAGGAGCAGAAGGCATGTTTAAGCTGTGGGGAAAGAAATTTGATTTAGAAGATGATGTATTAACATCTTCGAAGGTCCAAGATCAAAATGAAAGTGGTAACAAAAAGAACGGAAGGAAGTTTTTCTTCTTTAAAAAGAAAAACAAAGAACAAAAGGATTTATTTAAAAAAGGAGTGACTACAGGAAGGTGTGAAGTTGGTGATGGTTTAATGATAAAAATAGGGGCTGCTCATACAAAACCACAACCGCAGAAAAAGAAAGAACGCAAAGAAGTAGAACGAATTGTTACAACTGACCGTACGAATAATCAACATGATAACATTTTCCGAAAAGCTTGGCTGCAAAAATTCTTGGCACAATCAATAGAATCAAGAAACAGCGTAAAAATTCGCTGGAACAATAACGCTTACGCTACAAGCAGCAGTACCATATTTGAAATCATGGAGAATGTTTACAAGAACACTGGCATAGTATTTCGATCCAAAAGTGAAATATCTAACAGAGAGTCTTCATATTTTAAGTCCACTGCCAAACAAAGAGTCAATTTCGTACAAGATATTCAAGCCTGGATGATTCCAAAATTATTACTTGATGACAATACACAGACACCAAAATACAACGACCACGAAGAAGAAGGTGATAAAAACAAAATTAAAGTGACAATATCGGACCAGAAATGGTTTATAGATAAATCGAAAGCTTTCGCTCAAAAAATTGAAGTGGTATTACACTCTCGAAACATAGTTAACGTCCATGAAAATCCTAGTGCCGACTTCTTGACAATAGACATTCCGAAAGGTTTCTTTTCAGATTCAGCTACGGACAGTAACGGCCAGGAGCTCACGAGCAATGAAGAAGTATACAAAATTGTAGAATATGAATCGCCAGAGTTAAATACTCGACAGAATGTAGGCAACTTTGAAATCGGTGATCATTTAAAAGATATTAAAGTAACAGTGAGCTTGAAAGACAGTAGAAATTTTGAGTCTAACATTATTGAGGCAGTTATCAAAAGTCCGTCAAAACAAAGAGATGTCGTGATTCAGGGTAGTAATGTTACTATTCCCAAGAGATGTAACGTAATTGGAGTTGGAATAATCACACAACAAGATATGAAAAGAGTTAGAAAACCTATGTAAGTCTCAGTCTTTAACATTGTGTAGATGTTCTTAAAATCTCCATTCATGTCGACTCGACAAAAAAACATATAATCACAATAATTTTT
This sequence comes from Agriphila geniculea, assembly GCA_943789525.1. Taxonomy (NCBI): domain Eukaryota; kingdom Metazoa; phylum Arthropoda; class Insecta; order Lepidoptera; family Crambidae; genus Agriphila; species Agriphila geniculea. Next base: position 1,486,976 of record OX038897.1, on the reverse strand, counting down.
ATTACTGCATAAAAATTTAATTATTTTACTAAAAGAATTCTCAATATTGAATACCTATCTTCTATACATATAAAATTCTAAATTGATTGATTTATCGATTGTTGGGATATGGATATAGCCCTAACGGCTGGAAGTAGACACCATTTTTGGAGGGTAGATACTTTTCATGGTGTGGGTGAGCACTAAGAAAGGATTTTGGAAAATTCACCCCCTAATAAGGGGATAAAATAGGGGATGAAACTTTGTATGGAAGTCCCTTAATTTCAAAGCTAGGATTTTATACAAATATCCCTAAACCCAATTCAAAATGGGGACGGGAATGCCTTCTACAGCATTTTGAGAATTCTAAAATGTCCATGCGAATGAAGTCGCGGGCAAAAACTAGTTTCATATATTTACGTCACATAGCTATTCAATCAACGGCCTAAGCCCTCGCATGACAAAATAGTGTTCGTACGCACTGGCGGTTGACCGCGGAGGCGGCTAGCCGCATTTTCCATTTTAATATGCAACCGTTCGTGATCATACGCCCTTGTAGACTAAGAGCTAGCCACGGAAATAGGTGGACAATTTACAGAGCGACGAAATCCCTCTAGATAGTTTGACATACTATCATCTTTAACAGATCCGGACACCTGACAGATTTTCAGCGGTGGGGGTGGGAGTGGTTAAGCAACAAAGGGGCTGAAAAGCGATTAAAGCTATAAAATTTAGAGAGCTCTGGATTTGTTGTGGTATAATAGCAAGCCAATCATGTATCTAAATCGAATATAACATTGCCAGGAATTTGATTAGTGGAAAACTAGCACCAGGCGGCATCAAACTTTACCACTTTTCGCGCACCTTTGATGCCGCCTGGCACTACTTTTCCACCAGTGAAAATTCCTGGCAATGTTATATGTATTCGATTTAGATACATGATTGGCTTGCTTTGCTATAATACCACACCAAATCTAGAGCTCTGTGAATTTTTTACCTTCAATCGCTTTTCAGCCCCTTTGTTGCTCCACCACGCCCTCACTGAAAATCTTCCAGGTGCCCGGATCTGTTAATACAGTTTGGCAAACTAACTAAAGGGATTTCGTCGCTCTGTGAATTGTCCACCTATTTCTGGGGCTAGCTCTTAGTATATGGCGGTTGAGTAACCGCCACAAATTTCATATTAAAATGGAACCGCTCGGTTGGCCGCCCCCTGCGGTTGACCGCTAGTGCGTAAGAGGGCTAAACATCTGCCAGTTCATTAATTGTATGTGTTATGTATTAGACGTATTGGCTGGATGTCATTTAGGCCGCTAATTGAACGACTGATTAAGCCAGTTGCCTGCGACATAAAAAAATCAAGTAAAAGGTGCTAAAGGACATTTTTCCATATCAATATGATAGTTTTCAAAGTTATTATACATATATACAAATCAACATTTATTTTCATATAATTAACTTACGGCTATCTCGCATACAAATGTGATAAGGCATTACAGTTTAGCTAAACTGCAGTAGGTATATGATAAATGAGTCGATGACCTTATAGAAAACATTATTTTTCAGATTAAAGATTCAAGATGAATACAGTGATGATGTGTCAGACCACAGTATACATACTAGCACTGTTAAGAGCAAGTTTGCCGAGACCTACCTCCACGACTACTATCGCCAGTGGACCCCTTTAGGCATTGACTATTTCTCGTGGTGTTTCAGCGATCCCCACATTCAGTGTTGCTCTGAAGAATCTAAAGATACCGTCACAAACCAAGGCGATGGAACAAAGTCTTGTCCCAACATTTTTGAAATGACATCCACTGTAGTATCATCATGCGGAACGTCTTGCTGTTCCCCTTGTGGTCCCATGCCTTTGTGTGATCCGTGGTATGAAGACGACAAACCAAACATAATGTCCAAATTATATAATAAAATCAAACTTCTTAAAATTAATGATGAAAAAAGAGTGCTTCCCAAAGACTCTGTCGAAGTATTCAGGAGAAGAAAATTGTATGCGTTGAGTGCCAAATCTCAATGGAATTGCCCAGACGACCAACCATATTCAGTACCTAGCAATGCAAGCAAGTGTGCACAAGACTGTCCAGATCCACCACAGGTCGAGTGTCCCCCAAAACTAACAAAGAAATCATGTTGGAAGGTCCCTCCACCAGAAAAAAAGTCGAAAAACTGTAACAAGCATGTCTCCATACCAGACTGTAAAACTTTAAACGATTCATTACTCGAGCAGTATAATTATCCGCCCGATCTTGGTGGTATACTCACTTTCAAAGGGGCTGCTAAATGTGAAATGTGTGAAAAAAAAGGAGAAAATTGTGCGAAACATGCTATTGCTAATCCAAAACTTGTTTGCGAAATTCCACCACCAATCCGCCCGTGTATGGATGAGCCGCCAATAGCATGCAAGCCGGTAGATTCATCATCATCATCACGTTCTCAATTAATAACTTTAAAGGTCCCACCTAAGTCATGTTTGGCCCCACCTAAGTCATGTCTTCACCCACCAAATCCACCCTGTCCTCCAACTCCGCCTGCTCCCTGTGAAACACAACCAAAGTCACCAGGTGAAAATCCTCCAAAACCAAGCCCCCCTCCTAAAAAGAAAAAGACGGAACCATGCAGTGTTCCTGGAAGACCTCCTTGTGGCACTCCAGAAAGATCTGGAATTTCCTTAAACAATTATCCTAGGCCTCCTAGATCTCCTCCTCCACCTCAAATTTCAAGAGGTTCACGTGTTAAGATACCATGCCGAGACACACCTTTGCCGTGTGGGTCGTCGTCATCGAGTACTACCTCATCCTGTCCATCACCTCAACAATCTAAATCAGTCTGCTCTGACACATCAGGCACTCTTATACCACCTTGTAAGCCTCCCCCATGCCCGCCAGCCCAGCCTACACCGCCATGTCCGCCTAAACCGTCATGTCCGCCTACACCGCCATGCCCGCCTAAACTGCCATGTCCACCTAAACCGCCATGTCCGCCTACACCGCCATGCCCGCCTAAACAGCCATGCCCGCATACACCACCATGTCCGCCTAAACCGTCATGTCCGCCTACACCGCCATGCCCGCCTAAACTGCCATGTCCACCTAAACCGCCATGTCCGCCTACACCGCCATGCCCGCCTAAACAGCCATGCCCACATACACCACCATGCCAACCTACACCACCATGTCCGCCTAAACCGCCATGCCTGCATACACCGCCATGCCAACCTAGACCGCCATGTCCGCCTACACCGCTATGTCCGCCTACACCGCTATGTCCGCCTACACCGCCTACACCGCCATGTCAGCATACACCGCCATGCCCGCATACACCGCTATGCCAGCATACACCGCCATGCGCGCGTACACCGCCATGCCTGCATACACCGCCATGCCAGCCTACACCGCCATGTTTGCATATACCGCCATGTCCGCCTATACCACCATGCGGGAAACCAACTGGTAAAAAAGGTAAATTAAAGAGACTTTTCGATTTTCCAAAACATCATGTTCCAACATGTTATCCGCCACCTAAATGTCCGTCAAGGCCAGAATGTCCGCCGTCACGTAAATGTCCGTCACGTCCAAAATGTCCGCCGCCACCTAAATGTCCGTCACGGCCAAAATGTCCGCCGCCACCTACATGTCCACCAGAACCAATATGTCTATCGAAACCAAAGTGTCCGCCACCACCTAAATATCCATGTTCGCCATCACGTAAACGTCCATGTTCGCCGCCAACTAAACGTCCATGTTCGCCGCCACCTAAATGTCCGTCACGACCAAAATGTCCACCAGAACCATTATGTCCACCGAAACTAAAATGTCCGTCGCAGTCAAAATTCCAATATTGCGAAAATAGCAGTAGTCATAATTTCCCATGGCCTACAAAAAATCAAAATTCAAACCAGTGTTCCATTCATAGTTTCGCAATGAGATCAGAGACCTCGAGCGATCACAATGCTCTGAATACCTGTGATTACAGCTCGGATGAGGAGCGTCAGCAGAAACAGGTACAGTGTCCTTCAAAGACGTCCTGCAGATCCCCACCTAAAGTATCAGGCATTTTCCTCAAAATGAAACCTGTACGAATTGAATGTAACCCGGAGCATAAATTCTCAAAACATACGGATGCGGAATGCGGAACTACCAAAGATCCAGATGATGACATAATCATTAGTATTAAAAAAACAACTGATAGTACTGAAGAGATAAGGGAAGGCTACAACATCAAAGTGCAAGACTTTGATGGTAAAACTTTATACGAGAGGCGAGACTATACTAATGATCCAGTTAATACCAAGGGCACTGAACGGAGAAGACATTCAGTTTTGAATGACATGTATAGAAATTCATATGTGCACGTTGTGTCAACATCAAGAAAAGTGCAAAATGTGCAATGCGAAGAGGAATGTAACGATGTGGAAAATGCAAAAAGTGAAACAAGTATTGCAAATTTAATAGAAATAAACTTTAAACTTAAAGTAACTCAAGGAGAAAAGACTACAGAATACAATTTAGGAACTAACGATGCTTTAGAGAGCTCTAAATATAATACAAAAAATGAAATGGGTCAAACATCTCAAGAAGTTTTTATTGTGAAAGATGAAGCTGAGCAATGCACATACGATAGTAATGACAAAAATGACATTAACATCAAAATAGTCATTAAGAATTTTAAGCAAAAAAGTAAAAGTAAACCGACATCTGATCCGTTTTCAGAAAGTATAACAGAAAAATTCCATACTGTGTCTACGGGTTACAGTAATGTTGGCAGCAATGAAGACAATATTTACTCTGTTCATAGAACTGTGAATCTGGACATATCAAATGAAAACTCCCAAACTAAAATAGAAACATTAGATACTGCTGCAAATGAAGAAACTACGGACAAAACGCCAATAGATACTGTACCATTTGATAGTGTACCAGTAGAAAGCAAATTAGATGCAAGACAATTAGAATATGTTTTCAAAGGTAAAGAAAATAAAGTTAATGAAATAAGTGTACCACCCGAAGAAAGAATAGTAAATGCAAGACGATTAGAACATGTTTTCAAAGGCAAAGAAAATGAAGTTAAAGATATACCATTTGATAGTGTACCACCAGTAGAAAGAAAAGTAGATTCAAGACGATTAGAACATGTTTTCAAAGGCAACAAAAATGAAGTTAATGAAATATCACCTGAGAGTGTACCACCAGAAGAAAGAAAAGTAAATTCAAGACGATTAGAACATGTTTTCAAAGGCAAAGAAAATGAATTAAATGATATACAAAACTATGTTTGCACAGAACAAGGTAACTATAGTGGGAAAGTGCCCAGTTGCTCGTCTTTGCCCGTACCCGAAGAACAAGATACAGCTAAAAAAAGCGAGACAGAAGAGACGAGTAGTAACTCTATCATCGTTCCAAAAACATTGACCAGATTAGAGAAGAAAACCATCTTAAAGAAGGTATTAGAAAAAATTAAGAAAACAAACAAAAAGGAAAAAATGAATCAATTTAAAGACGTTTTGAATTTGATTTTAACAGATAGCGACCAAGAAGAGCATAATAAAGAGAATAACGATTTAGTGAAAGAAATTACACATAATTCTTTGAATCCTACCTTATTTAACGATACAGACAGCATGAACAACTATTATAAAACTGAGAGTTCTGAATCGTTGCAAGAAACTAGTGATGTTAAGTATCCTACACAGGATGTCAGTATGAGAAGTGTGAGAGACAGTGATGAATCTTATGAGGAGGATAAGCCTGAGACGTGTCTTTGCAGTACTTTCGCAGCGAGACTGAACGTATGCCCTACCGGCGGTGGATGTTCCTGCAGGATTCCAGCAAAGGCAGACGAAGAAACTTTTTGTGACTTAAGGACAGAAGAAGACTTCTTGCTATTGAACTACAAGACAATCGAATACATAGACGTTGAAACTCAAAACTCGAAATACTTCTGTAACAGCAATAAAGTTTCTGTACATAGTAAAGCTATATCCAGTACTTTTGAGAGTAATGGTTTTAAAGACGAAGTTGTCGAGGTTTTAAAGGCACAGAGTATTGTCAAGAAGGCCAAATATTTTGGACATGTTCATAGAGTGCCGTATCAATACAAGAAAAATAGCAGGAATACTACTTTAGGGATTTCAGGTGAAGATAAAGTGTTTATTTTGAATACAAAGGCGACAAATGTTAGTAGAGAGCAAGAAAATGACGCACAGAGACGTCGTAACAAGATATTGGCCAAGTACGGAAAAGTTACGGACATATGGCAGTCTTACGAGACCAAGAAAGCAGTCCTTGAGATATACGCAGAAAGAACTAGGTCTGACGAAGGCGGTTATATGGTAGCGCGTTTGCCAAAATTCGTGCACGAAAAAGAGCGCGACATTGAAATAAATTATGGAAGATATGTACAGAGTTTATATCAGGGTATCAAAAATAATCATGTCTTTTGAAAGTTTTTTTTTGTACTTTTTGTTCATATAAATAAATGGTTTCGATTGTGCATAATTTTGACTTTTATTCATCAGTAGAAGTATCTGATTCATTTATAGTCAGGATCAGGCTGAAACTTGGGATACAGATAGTTATTATGACTATACAACATAGAAATCTTTGGACTATGACGTACGCATTTGTATCGGAATTTCACGCAGAGAAATGCGCGGGGCAGGTATTCTTTTCACACGTTTTTATTAGGTTGCTTTCTCGTTTGTGTGTTTGATTGTTTGTTTCTCCACAAAGTTTGCGAATGAAATTATACTAGCTTCTCGATGAGCTTAAGACTTGAAACTTTGAACATAGGTCAGAACTGGAAGGCAATGCAATATTATAGTGTCATTGAGCTGATCTGATGATGAAGCTGGAAGAAGGTTACAGGAATTCTAAGATGAAACCATACAACCCCATCGTGTTTGGGCTCGTTAAAATCGTCTTGACGAGTTCTCTAATGGGAGACGAGGTCCAGAGTCTGATGATGAAGCTGAAAGGCCATACCATAGGAACTCAACATTGAAACCGTGCAACCCCAGCAAATTTAGGCTTTTTTTAATCGTCTTGACGAGTTCTTTTTTGAGAAATAGTTTCCAGGGTCTGATGATGGAGCCGGAAGAAGGAAACAGGAACTCTTTAATAAAACCATGTTACCCCATCGAGTTTCGACTTATTTGAATCGTCTTGACGAGTACTTTATTGGGAAATAGTTTCCAAGGTCTGATGATGGAGCCGGAAGAAGTCCACTGGAACTCTGTAATAATACCATGCAACCTCATTGAGTTTGGGCTCGTTTGAATCGTCTTGAGGAGTGCTCCGATAGGAGATGGTATATTTTTATTCTTAGCTCGTTAACTAAAAAGCAGAAAATAATAATTTACTGAAAAAAAAACTTTTTTATAAACACTTTTTTAAAACGGACTAAATTATTGCAAAAAATGGACTAAAAATATTAAAACGGACTAGTAAAACAGACTAAAAAGTAAAAATCAAAATTCTTCTGTAAATATTTATAACCGATATGCTAAAGACAATATGGATGATAAATTTTACAAAATGCGTCCCACGTTTTTAGGTTTATAATTTCTGTAGGTATAGGGTTATAAATATTTACTTACAGAAGAATTTTTTTAAATATTTTCAGTCCGATTTTTTGCAATAATTTAGTCCGTAATCTACCAAGAAATTTATAACTACTTCGTACAATGTACGAAGTACTTATAATTTCCTTGGAATCTACACAGAGATTTAGTGGGATAGGTGGGTATTAGACTGTGAACAAGAGGACATTTATATCCTAGTAGTCATACTGCCCCTTTAGCATGACCACCGAAAACGATATGCATATATCGCGTGATATTGTCAAAATCCATTGTCTTTTAACAGTTAAACGTGAATCGCTACATAATAATATATCACATCTCGGTGGACAGGCTAGGGGGGCGGGTATGGCAAATTAAATTAGTATATCCATGAAAAAACCACGACCGACCCATGGTCACACCGTTTTACAACACCGGTGCGGTGGTGTGACTACGGGGTTTGTTTTTACCCGTAGTCACACCGGTGTGACTTTCGATTTCAATATTTATAAGTAGGAAGCTTGCGCATGCGTACAGACAGAAACGCGCCATTTTCATAAAATCTTGTACCATTTTTATATAATAATGCAACCGGCGCAGCTAAAGAATGGGATTAGAAAGGGCGGCGTACATGTTCTCTTCTCGCCTACTCACTCACACTTATTGTGGGAAGCACGGTGAGCCACCAACTGCTGTAGTTAACAATAATCTTTTCAACACACTTGCTCGTAAAGTGAGCCCTAATACATCGCTTTTAGGGCCATAAACCGAACTATAACAAACGCGTGCAATAATATATAAAACACTAGTTGGTTATAGAATTATCCCTACAAAGTTAAATAGGTACCTTACTGCAAGTTCTATGCGAGTAAACAGAGCATTTTCAATTTAACCGGGTAATACAGTTATTTATTTAGTAACAACAAAGAGATTTTATGCCGCTGAAAATTCATTTGCATTTTTGGAATAAATAAATGTGTAGGTCCTTAATTAAGTCAAACAAATATTTATTATTGTGAAATTATTCCTAATTTACAATATTTTGTTAAAAAATATTAAAATATTAGCATTTTATTACCTAATTTTATAATTTTGAAGTAGGCTGTATGCTCACTAACCCCTTTGTTCGCAAAATATTCTTGCATTGGGCGTGTGAAAAAAACAAAAAAAAAACCAGCGCGCCTTTTCTTATCATGATTATCATTTTGTTTTTGTCGTATTTGTTGCTGTGTGGTAAATTACTTTGTTTTTTCCTCGCAAATGTGTAGAAAAACGTCGTATGAAACTCGTGAGCTCTTGCTTATTGCACACTCGGCTGAGTTACGCCCTCGCCTGCGGCTCGGGCTGCAACCCACAGCCTTGTGTGCAATAAGCAACCTAAGCTAACTTGTATCATAATGTACTATTATCTTCTTTAAATTACTTTACCAAAGTACCAGGGTAGCATAGATTTCAAGGAGGTTAACGCGAAGCTGAAGGAATTTTGTACAATGAGCAATTTATACTTTATCTCTGTCGCTCTAGCGCTATTTTTATCTCAAATCTCAAGTCTCAAAAAAATATTTGTTAGTGTTACGAAAAATGACAAAAAAATAAAATGCTACCAAAAATATAAAAAGTCGCATTACTAATTTCCCAGCAAAAATGTAAACAAAGGTGTTGCCAGAACAAAACAACACAAAAGGAAATAGTATATTGCTAAGTCAAGAAATAAACACAATTACTTGTTTTTTCATCACAAACCTAATAAAAATAGATTAGATTCATATTCTGAATCATGAGTTTTGCGGCAAAAACAGTAATATAATTTAATATTTCATAATAAAAGTTTTATAGTACAAAACATTTTATGATGCTGTGCACACATTAACTGCAAACCGTACATATCAACCGTTGGTTCATTTTCTAAAATTTCATAGAACTTAGTATTACGAGTAGTAGCTGTAGTAGTAGGTAACATTTGTCTTTTGGTATTGAGGGGAACTGGCGAAGATGCTACGTATTTTTGATAGTTTACATACAGTCACTATCTAAGTAAAGTTTTCTTATCAGTTCGTTTCAAGAACTTTTGACATCCAAAATTATGATAGGTTAAAATAAAAGTTCTTATTACCATCCTACTTTAAAATTACCCTGGATAACATTATTTTTATTATGACTCAAAATATAATAAACAAATTAAAAAGTTATAAAAGTGACCAAAGGTTTTCAATATCTGAAAATGTCACTATCAGGGTCTGTCAATTTGAGAGTGACGTTTCTTTGTTATCATTTTTGCTGGAAAATTAGTAATGCTACTTTAGAAGTTAAACCTTCTCTATATTTATGTGATCCTGGTACTTTGATGTCATTTTGTTATACGAAAAAAGTCTATAACTTTCTTTGTAATTTTTCATGTCAAGGGTGAGTCGGTGTAACCACGGGTAAAAAAATTCCCCGTAGTCACATTGGTGTGGTAAAACGGTGTGACCACGGGTCGGTCGTGGAAAAAATAGGGGTCTACGGACTACGCCGGCGCCGCTACGCTCCCTTCTTTTCCGTAGCTCCATGTCCCACGGTTAAATTATTTTTTCTCTACAACGGAAAAAATAATTTAACCGTGGTCTCATTGACTAATGGAGGTGGAGCTACGTACCTACACAAAAAACTGTACTTACTCAATGACTTTATGCCAGGAATGGGCAAACCTTTTTTCCTTCGTCGCGAGCCAATATTACTTTTTTTACTAATTAAAATTACTTTAAAATATCTAATAGTACCAAATAACCAATAGTACTGTGCACCGTTTAGGCGCGTTTGGTCCACCGGGCCGCATATAAGCAAAATCTAACTCTCGAGTTTTGATGGTGATCCCTGATTGGTCAAGAAACTCAGTAGTTAGGTTTTGCGCGCAAACTCTTAACTCCCCAGTTTCGCGCTAGTTCGATAATGATCTCTGATTGGTCAAAAAACTCAGTAGTTAGGGTTTGCCCGCAAACTCCAACTACTGAGTTCGCATCTTTATTTTTTTTGTCAGTAGTAATGTATAGCGCGTAATTGTATAACTGATTTCAGGGACTTTGCTAGTTTAGTTATAACAAGAAGTTTTGCAATATATTTTCATCAGTAATTTATGGCACTTAATAATGATAAGGAAAAAAATTAATCAAATTTTGTTCACTAATTTCCGTTGCTGGCTGTACCTACTGAAATAAAAAGATGTTTACAGATAAACGATAAACCAAAAAAATACGTTAATGTGTGAAGAAAGGCGAATACCTTCAAACCATTTAGCCTTATGCTAGGTACTGTATTGAGATTAAGAATAAGAATGTTGAATTGAAGAAAAATTTATTAAGAATGTTTCTGTGCAATAAATATTTATTTTGTTGTTTATTAAGTACCTATTGTTTTATTCTCAAAAGTTTTATTTAACCTAGACAGGAGAAGTCTTCTTCTTCATCGTGTCGATGATTCTGGCGTCCACCAAGGCGTGTTGTCAGGCAAAATTCACAACGGCATAGCGCAACCAAATAGGACAAGTAAGAATAAATGCATTTTATGTAGATACTAACTTGCAATTATGATTCGTTGCGACGCAGGTTTGGTTTTCTGGACAATCCATTTGGTCAATTTTATTCAGCATTCTTGTATCCATATGGATACACTGGAGAACTTGGCATATGCCACAGTTCTCCAAACTATAATATTGGGTCCTTACCTTTGAAATTGGCGTTCTTTTTCTCACACACAGAAAACCATATAACTCCAGCGATTGAAATTATATATCAGTTGCTGGATATTACGGCTATATAACTATCAAGTTGACGGCTATGCTTATAATTGGATGTAATTTGATTGTTCTGATGATAATTAAAGTGACTTCTTTTTTTTTGGCAAAAATGACCACTTAATCTGTTATAACGTAGCCTAAACTTATTTTTTCGAGTGAGTTATGTTGCCTAGGTTATCTTAATGTTCAAACATTTGTATTTACAGTAAAGTTTTGTTAAAATAAATTGTGAAAAATGTTAAAATAGAAAATTCTCCATACAAAACGTCAATTTCATAGGCAAGGAATATTTCGTTTAGCAGAAAAAAAAGCTTTTGCGTTCAGATCTGGGTATACTGGATTATATTCGCAAAACCTTGGAAGATTTGAAATCATTTTTAAAAAGTAAAATATTTTACCACAGTTGTGTTCAAAGACAATGGGGAATGTCCGAAAAAAATCAAATTGGCTGAATATTTTTTTATAGATAGGAATAAGCTCCCTTAGTAATAGAAAAAAAATCAGAACTTTCGGTTGCATAAAAAAATAAAAAATTTTTTTTCTATTACTAAGACCTTATACCTTTAAAAAATATTCAGTCAATTTGATTTTTTTCGGACATTCCCCATTGACAACTGAATTTTGAAGCTCGCTCATTGGTGGATGCGCACTCAGTAGTTAGAGTTTGCGGGCAAAACCTAACTACTGAGTTTTTTGACCAATCAGAGATCACTATCGAACTAGCGCGAAACTGGGGAGTTAGACTTTGCGCGCAAAACCTAACTACTGAGTTTCTTGACCAATCAGAGATCACCATCAAAACTCGAGAGTTAGATATTGCTTATATGCCACCGGGCCATCTCCGGCCCGGGAAAGGTTGAAATCAGACCCGCGGCCATCACACAAAAAGTCCAGACTTAGTTTATTATTTTGATTTTAAGCTACCTAAAAATAAATTTTTGCTTTTCACAAATAATTTAATTATTTACTTGACAAGTAATTTGATTTAAGGTCTGTTCCATTTTGTTATATTGAACCATAAGTTAATGCCTATTCATTGACTGTAAAACGAGTTATAACATGCACTCACTACAAAACTAAATTAACAAAATATGTGAATTAGCGTTGTATTTTTGCTTTGTTTTTTTTATTGCTAATTGAATTAGTTTTTAATTGTATAGTCACTTGATCTCGTTTATCACGAATCGTTTCCAATAAGATTTGTCACATACCTAGGTATATAATTTTCATAAAGTAATAATAGGCACTTTATTAGGTCTATAAGTTTAATAATTATTAGTTTAAACATATTTATGTCGATGTACACGATTGTTTGTTGTCACTAAATAAATGAAAAAAAAATATATTAGAACCAACATAGAAGTCTTTGATTAGAACTGCCAAACCTGGTACTTCGCAGCGAACTTAATAGATGATTCCCTTAAGATAATAAAAAAATCTTTTTAAATGGTTATTTTCATAATATTGCTTGCACAATACCGTTTCAGAAAATACATGGGTATCATTTCATTATAGAACGCTTCATTATAGAATGCTTTAAATATCTCGCAATGACCATCGAAAGACCTGGGGCTGTACCGGCTAACGCATCGAACTTCGAAAAGTCTGCCGGGTTTCAAATGAAATCAGATATATCGAGCCCCAATTGGACCAAAATGGCGAACCCCAATTCATGATGTCACACGAACATCGATATCTTCCAAATAACTTCAACAAATAGTACAATACGAAATTCCTTTGATTTCTCTGTGTTGCCGATACTGGCCTCATTTGTATAGGTTTTATTTTAGAATTTAAATTCGAATGTTACTTTGATATTTAGTTGTTTTTCGCTTTGTCAGTGTCTTAAAAGTCAGAAGTAAAATACTGTTTCAATTCAACCTTGGTTTTTTTCACAACAAGGTTTTGTGGTGTCAGATAATTTAAAATGCTCACGAGAAGCAAAAAATTACGTGAAAAAAGTGCAACTGAAAAAAGTAGTTCCGGAAAATCATCGGCCACGATACAGGCACGTGTCCTCGCGGCGGAGGCCCAGCACCTACGTCGCCTAACGGACCTAGAACGTGCTGTGGCCGAGGCTGAGCACCGCGCTCATGTCGCCTCGCTCGAGGCGTCGAGCAGCAGAGGCCACCAATCACGGAACAGCTGCAGCTCACGACTACAAGATTGGTTAGACCAAGGAGCTCATTCCACCTCATTTCACGCTTCTTTTCCACCTCAGACGGTGTCGCACTCACCCATCCCTGTAGCGTCCGTGCCCTATCTGGCACCTGAGGGCGCGATGGTGGAGTCGCCTTTAGACATTGTTCCGCCTGAGGGAGGTATATCTCAGTTCCAATCTTGTCCAACTGCATGTGCCTTTAACCCCGCCTATTTCAGTGCGCCCATTTATACGTTTGCGCCCCAAAGCGGAACATTGCTTACCAGCGCGCCTGCTCCACCTACACGATTTGGAGCTGAGGCACCCTGGAAGACCAGCGGGCTAGCTGAAGCAGAGACACTCTTACACGCACGTAGTGTAGGCGTAGGTACACATTTAAACGCCAGTAATAATAATTGTTTCGAAAACACAAATAAAAAGTTTAATAGTAAACATAATGACACTTTACAACTGGCAGAAGCTGTAGCGAGCATTGCCGCTGCTGCAGCCTCCCGTGTCCCAAAGGTAAGTGTCACAAACCTTCCTATTTTCGACGGTAAGCCCACAGACTGGCTTATATTTAAAAGGGTTTACGACTCCACCAGCGCCTCATATTCGCCTGCAGAGAACCTGGCTAGGATTGGTGCTGCTTTGCGTGGGCCTGCCCGCGACGCTGTGGCTGTCCTGCTGGCGGCTACGTGGGACCCGCGCGAAGTTGTGAGCGCCCTAGAGGTCGAGTTCGCGAGGCCCGAGCGTATTATCCTTGCTGAGTTAGCTAGCGTCCGAGCGCTGCCCAGAATTTCCCATAACGAGACAGCGAAGGAGATAAATGCTTTCGCCTGTAGGGTGCGGCACTGCATTGAAGTAGTGCGGCTCCTTAACGTGCCAGAGTATTTAGCTTCCCCCGAGTTGTCCAACGAGATTGTGGGGAAATTCACAAACTCGCTGCGATCTCGGTGGACGGATTTCGCTTACAGTAGAGAGGGGGACCCTGCAAAAAAATTTCGCCTTGAACTTTTATCAGATTTTCTTATGCATGAGGCCAATCTAAAGTCAAAGTATGATTTTTTTGATCTAGTCAAACCCATGTCAGTCAGATGTCATGCAAATGTCTCTGATGTCACTTTGCCCTCACTAAAAGTATGTCATGCAACTAATGTCTCTGATGTCACTTTGCCTTCACCGAAAGTTTCTATTAATACTAATAAAAAGGTTTGTTTATTTTGTAATAAGGTAGGCCACCTCATTTTAAATTGCAAAGAGTTTGAAACAATTTCTATCGATGAGAGGTGGAAATGGGTAATGGAAAAAAAGGTTTGTTATAAATGTTTCGTCAAGGGTGATCATTTTTACCGGAAATGTAAAAAGTTTGCATGTGAGAATTCGGATTGTCGTAGTAAAGGCTCTCACCACACTTTACTTCATAGAGCTACTTTAGCAACCGTGACTAACATCAGCACATCGCAACAGGAGAGCGGTTTGACGGATGGTTCAGTCCCAGAGGCGGAAATTGCTACCACAGACAGTATCGTTGTTGCTCATAATCATGATAGCACTCCACAGCCGTCACAACGTTCCTTATTAAAAGTGGTGCCGGTTGACGTGTCTGGACCGAAAGGCACAGTCAGTACGTTCGCTTTGCTCGACGACGGCTCCACTGCAACTCTGGTTGACTCATCAATCGCAGATGCAGTGGGTGCTTCTGGTAGTCGATCACGCCTTCAGATAAACACAGTGGGCGGGTTGTCGAAAGACACTGAAGTTACATTCGTGTCTCTCGAACTCCGAGGCTGCCATAGCTCGCAAACGTTTAAATTAGACTGCGTTAGGTCAATACCAAATCTTTCCTTGACTTCCCAAGCTATCAAACCTAAAGACCTGCTTTCATACAACTATCTGTCTGATATAGTTGAGGAATTGACGTATGATGAAGCCAAGCCGATGTTGCTGATTGGCATTGACAACTGGCACCTGACTGTGCCTCATAAGGTCAGGCGCGGTGGTCGGTCCCAGCCAGTAGCAGCGTTGACGTCACTTGGATGGGTCCTTTTCGGCTGCATCAAATCCAGGTCGTCACCAGTGGAGTTTGTACACCACCTTCATACGAGCGATACTGCTTCTATGGATCAGCAACTGAGCGAGTATTTCCGCGTTGACTCTATAGGCATATCCAAGGAGGAGTACCGCTCTAGTGATGATGAAAGAGCTATCAGCATTTTAAATCAAACGACCCGTCGATTGTCAAATGGCAGGTTTGAAACCGGGCTTTTATGGCGTGCTAACATTGATAACATACCGAACAGTCGCAACCATGCTTTATCCCGTTTTATTAGTTTAGAGAGAAAAATGAGGAAGGACATAGCTTACGCTGACACTTACCGCGAGAACATTCGTTCTACAATCCAAAAGGGTTACGTAGAACTCTGTACCGAACCGCCAAACCGCGCCGGCGTAGCTTGGTATCTTCCCCATTTTGGGGTATTTCACCCTCAGAAGCAAAAGCTTCGTGTAGTGCACGATGCTGCAGCAACGTCATCGGGCGTGAGCCTAAACTCACTTCTTTTACCAGGGCCTGACCTGCTGCAGCCTCTTTTAGGTATTTTAATGAGGTTTAGAGAGGGAGCAGTGGCACTTAATGGTGATATCCGCGAAATGTTCCCTCAGACTAAAATAAGGGTCGAATATCGTGACGCTCAAAGGTTTTTATGGCGTGAAGACCCATCACAATCTATCCAAGAATTTCGAATGACGTCTATGATCTTTGGTGCCACATCTAGTCCGTTTACTGCTATATTTTTGAAAAATCGGAACGCTGAGGAAAACAGGTCGTTTTCACCTGCTGCCGCGGATGCCATCATTAGGGATCATTACATGGACGACTACCTAGGCAGCGTCGACTCGGTAGACGAAGCTGCTCAACTGGCTTCGGACATAGTTAAAATTTATTCCAAAGCTTGTTTAGAAATGAGGTCATGGGTTTCAAACCAAACCGAAGCTCTATCTTCTATCCCCCCAGACTTGCGTGCGCCCGAAGCCATTTCGGTAAACGTCCGTATTCTGGGAGTTATTTGGGATGTTCACGCTGATACCTTGTCCTTTACGCGCTCGTCGCTAGGAGTATTGCCATCTAAATTGACAAAACGTTCTGCTTTGGCTTACCTTATGCGCGTCTATGATCCCCTTGGTTTTTTAACACCTCTCATTGTAAAAGGGAGAACAATTTTCCAGGAAACCTGGAAACTTGGAATTGATTGGGATCAAGAATTGCCGCCGTCAGTTGCGTCAAAGTGGAACGCTTGGTCTACAGAATTTTCACAAATTAAATCTAGTGCCATTCCTCGCCACTATTTGCGTGGGCGTCAGGCCGTTTCAGCGGAACTTCATGTATTTGGTGACGCAAGCGAAGTTGCGTATGCTTGCGTTGCTTATTGGCGTTTTACGTGTGCTAATGGTGACGTAGTGCTTAGCCTCATAGGTGGCAAGGCTCGATTGGCCCCTATTAAACCAGTTTCAATTCCTCGGCTGGAATTACAGGCCGCCCTCATAGCGGCTCGTTTCGCTTCTTATATTGTAGAGGTACATAAGCGCAAGCCGTCCAAAGTTGTTCTTTGGACAGACAGCCTCACTGTCCTAAAATGGTTGCGCACAAACGTCCGCTCGCTAAAAACCTTTGTAGCCCACCGTGTAGGTGAAATATTGGAGTTAACCATCGCAGCGAACTGGCGTTATGTGCCAACGTCTTTGAATGTGGCGGACGACGCAACGCGCACCAACGTTAAGTTCGACGCCACATCGAGATGGTTCTCTGGGCCACCTTTTTTAACCGAACCTCACTCTCAGTGGCCCTCAGAACCCTCAGAACATCATAGTTCATTAGGCGAGAGTGAGATGAAGAAGTCATCTGCTTCACCCGACTCTCATTTCATAGCCCTCATTGTTTCATCATTACCATCACCACCGATTGCGGAACCTACTCGATTCAGTAGGTGGTTCCGCCGTTTGAGAGCTACTGCTCGCGTGATTCAATGCGCTACAACCTTTCGAACGCTTTTAGGCCGTAGAAATCTAAATTCCAAAACTTCAAAAGGCTCGGGGTCTGTGTCTACGTCTCTTACAAAATTTCCCGTGTTAGATGCAGAAGAGCTAGGAAAGGCTGAATGGAATCTCTTGTTGCACTCTCAATTGCAGCACTTTGAGGAAGAGTACACCGCGACATTGAAAGGCAGCCCACTCCCTAAGGCGAGTAAGCTCCATAGTTTCACCATCTGCATCGATGACAATGGACTGTTGCGGCTCAAGGGCAGAATATATGCAGCCCAGGATGCTGACATTGACAAGAACCCTATCGTGCTTTTTGGA